>CM062819.1:1373779841-1374379841 GCA_031772625.1 Pinus tabuliformis
TGACCAAAGCCCTTGAATTAATGAAATTAATGTCATTATTTCAAACCTCAACTAGGGATTACATATGAGGGACATACAACTAGAACATAGCATGGAATTTATTAAAAATGAATTATTATAAAGCCATATATAATGATAACTAAGATAATTAGGGTTTGCAACTAAAATATATGATTATATGAATGCATAACGTAATGCAATTAATTAATCCATTCCAAGTGCACAATTCTTAATTCTAGGGTTTATAGCAGAGTAGCCTATATTTATTAATTATGACACAATAATATACGACACAATAGAATACACCATGATTGTAGATATTTCAGTATACAATCCCTATGTTTAGGGTCTCAACAACGCACATAAGATTCAATTAACACATCACATAAGAAAGACTATTTATCTATATGAAATACCAACTCGCTATAGGCTCTCCACGTTCCAACTTTCCATAGACTACGTGGTTCAAGGATTTCCACCAAGAGTCACCCCATAGCTAGTGTTGCAACTCCATGGGTAATGATAACCAAAAATAACCATACATCCATGGCCAAGGTTCCAACTCATTGATCATTTTTTCCAAGGCTCCAACCACCCTCAAGCTAACTTCCAAAGTGCCAACCACAACCATGCTTCTCCAAGGCTCTAAGCACCCTCTAGGCAACCAAACTGACATGATTCCTAGCTAGTATAGAACCAAGCTTAGTGTCCAACACCTTGTTTCTTAGGACCAAATTCCAAAACCATCCTTCTGCCTCGAACAATGATCCTTAGAGCGATAATCCACAATAATCCTAAGGCCTGGGAAAGTATCTATATATACTTTTCTCACTACATGGATCTCTCTGCCATGTGGTGTTCCTGAAGCCATACGGGCCATAGTTTCCCTTTCCCACCGACATATGTCACCAACTGTTAATTTTTGGTATGTTCTATGCTAGAGAAATTTATTTCAATTTCTTTCCCACATTAGCAATCACATCAGAATAAAGTAAATTGCAGATAGAACATAAATATAAATCACAGAAGACAAGCCAAGACAAGAGGACACAAGATGTGGTGTGAACCAGGGACAAACCCCACAATGTGTGGGGAAACCCTTGATCAATTCTTCTTTTATGTTCTTCAAAGTTCAGCAGAGAAAGAGAGAGAGAGAGATAGTACATTTACAACAGAAGTCAACACTTTGACTTGTCTAGATCTAAGCATAGATCATCTCCTATAACGATGAGATCAGTTGAAGACATTCTGCTTCAACTAATACCTATCATTGTGTTGCATCTGGTCCTCTAGTTGCACCACTGCATACTGCACCATGCTGCACTAACCATGATTATCATCATGCTGCCCATGTCCATGATCTTATCCATCATAATGCTGCTCAAACTAATGTGCATGATCATCATGCTATTGCCCCTACTAATGTATCATTGTATTGTCCATGCACATGATCTCATAGTGCTGCCCACCATGTTGTTGCCCCTGCCTTCTCATTGCATCATCATGTTGCAACAATTTGCCTCTGCTGATATCAGCCTTAGCTGCTTTCTATGGATTGCAACTAGCAAGGCAGCTAGGCTATAGTTCCACGAAGTCCCATCTTAAACAATCCTTCCATTTTCATGCTGTCCCATACGTCAATACTTGAGACATTATTAGCGTATAGAGGCAGCGTATGTTTTATTTAGGACTGCATATGAAAGTATCTCTTAGTACTTTTCATAACAGTGTTACTATGTCATTCTAGACTAGTGTATATGTATGTCTTCATACAAAACGTATAATGACTGAAGCAGATTAGGGCTGCGAGGTAGGGTATGACAGCATATATGCATCCACGTTGTTTTCTTTCCTTTACAATGGTTGATTCTATGTGGTATATTATATGACTGCGTTCCAAGATATATATATTGCATTATCACTGCGTGACATATTATATGTATGCCCAACGTATATATTTCTAGTGCCCAGCATATATATCCAACATATATACTTCCAACGTTTATACAAAATTCCTAGGGTATATATTGTCTAGTGTTTACATTACAGTAACGTATATATTGTCCAGTGCTTACATTACTGTCGTCCGATAATGAATATGACCTGAATATATCTGCGTTCAATATGACTGCATCCCTGAATATGACTTGTATATATCGGCGTTCAATGTGACTGCGTCCCTGAATATGACTCTCATGCCCAACGTATATATATATTGCCAAGACTGTGTTATTAGTATGTTAGGTTAATTCCAAGACTGCGTTCACCATTGATTGCGTATGAGAAATGAGTCTTCATGTCCACGTAGAATATTCCTTATGCATATTTCCATACCTGACTACTTTTCTTGTATAGACAGCGGGTTCCATATATGAATGTGGCTCTTCATAACAACATTTCTTTTGACTGTATAAATGTCACGTATAACCTGCATATGAACGTAACCATGAATAATGCATCTCTTCATTATCTGTGTGTAAGGATCTCCAAGACCTGTGTATCAATGACCAACGTATAATTTTCTCTGGTCAATGTATTGAGTTTCCACTGCGACTACCTGCGGCTATCCTTCATGTAACTGTGGCTACCCTTCATGTTTAGGGCATCATCTTTGGACCAGCCTGTGTTTCTCTTGGTGTCTCACTCCTTCTCCAAAAACCCAAGACGTGGAGAGGAGGAGATCCCTCAAGAATTGTGTGTTTCAAATGACATCAAATCTTCTTCAATTTATACTACAACGTATGACATTTGGGCTTCTTGAGCCTACCTCAATTGCTGGTCGGGTAGATAATAAATCCATAATCAAAATAGATTCATATCTCCATAAATAATTATCGAAATTGGATGATGTTTGGATCAATCCTACACCTCTCGACGAGAGAGGGATCCAATAAAAATATCAGCTACCATAAATAAGCTGACCCACATGGAGTTTGGCCCTAGTTTCCAATTTAACACCAACATCATTGTCCCATGTCACCATGGAGTTAATGCCCCTCAAATTCTTCCTGTGGAGTGGGATTTGCAGTCATCTTTTATTATTATTGTTATTAGAATATTTTCAAATTACATTGTACTTACAATTTCGGAGCTCCAACCACTTAACCAACATTAACACATATGCCTGGGAATGTTCGCCACATAATATATAACATATCTATATGCCCAAATAGGATGCATGTCATAGACACATAGGAAATCAGGCTCGCAATATACATATGGCTCACCAACCTGATAAAGAGTACATATACCTACCATATGAAAAAATAGGGGTGTTGAAGTATAGCTACCACTAAGTCCAAATAGAACCAACTAATGTGTGGAAGACTCATATCAAGTCCAAGGAGGGTCCTTTTGAATGGTTAGTCATGTCTTTTGGTCTAAAAAATGGCCCAAAAAATTTCATGTGGGTGATGGATGATCTCTTATGGCCTTTCACCAAATCATTCATCGTTGTATATATAGATTATATCCACATATTCAACAAGAATTGGGAAGAACACTTGTAGTATATCCAATAGGTTCTCCAGAATATATAGTAGCACAAGTTATGTGTTAATTTGGAAAAATGCTCCTTCAGTGTGGGAAAGGTCCAATACATTGGTTACATTATTTATGAGGAAGGAGTGCATGTCGATGCAACCAAGATCCAAGTCATTTGGAATTGGTTAGCCCTGGTGAATTTAATATATCTTTGCAACTTCTTGGTATTACTTCTATCGAAGATTTGTGTTGGGGTTCTCTTATATTTCTTGGCCCTTAAGTCAAGTAACTAAGGGAAGAAAAAAAATAAAGGTTTTTTTTTGTCCAAATCACGACAGAAGATGTTTAATGAGCTGAAACATCACTTGTTCTTGAACTAGTCCTCACCCTACCAGACTTGCAATATATATTTGAGACTGATAAAATTGTGTCTTACTATGCTATTGGTGCATTATTCATTCAACAAGGAAAATGAGTGGCTTACCATAGTGAAACACTCTCTAATAATATACTTAGATACCCCACCTATGATAAGCAGAAGTATTACATTGTAATGTCAATAACGAAAACATTGTATTATAGGGAAGGATATGATCATCCACACCATTCACATGAATCTCTACTTTATGCATACATAATCTAAGTTATAGAATGACTTCCATAAAAATTGGTCCACATATCTGTAAGAGTTTCTTTTGAACATCAAATGCAAGAGAGTAGCACTAATCATGTCACATACTATCTTAGCCAACCTTGTGTTGTTGCATTAACCAACATTCTCATCCCTTATGGGAACAAGACCTATGTCTGGCCACAAATATATAATAACAACTCATAATTCGCTATCACATACTAGATGTGATAGCACGAAACAAGTCCTAGACTTCCACCTCTAGGACACACTATTATTTCACCTTGAATTCCTTTATGTTCCTTCAAATAAGCATGCTAATATGATATAGTAGGTAATTTTCTCCCACATACCAAATGTAATAACAGGAAAGAAAGTTATACACTTCCCCCTATAGGAAACACTATTATGCTACTTGGGATGCCTTTGTGTTGCTTCAAGTGAGCATGCTAATATGATATAGGAGGCACATTATAGTTGAGTAACAAAGAACTTTGACCTGGAGAAAAGAAGACAATTACTACAAAACTATTTTTGTTGGTCGAGTTCAATAGGATGTTGGTAAGTATATCAAATCCCATACTACTATTTCCATTGCAAAACCAACCATTAAGAAGGAAGAATTGTACACCCTTTTGCATACTCCTATCCATCCATAAGAATCCATGTCACATGGAATATATACCCGACCTTCCTACTACCAAGCATGGTAATGAATGTGTATTTGTAGCAACTGATAGATTTTCCAAGATGGCCATTCTGACTACCTGCATGAAGATTATCATAGCAGAAGCCACTGCCAAGATTTTCTTTGAGTGGGTATGGGTACATTTTGGGATCTTGCATGAAATCATATTGTTGCTTTTCAAATTTTACTGGTAACTAAGAAAACCTGAGATTACATCCACTGAGGATTCAAAGGATCATCCTACTTTAGGTGACAAGGGTTGGCTGTTAATTTTTCTAGATCGCTCTATGTTTTTTAAATTTACTCCAACCCAATTAAATTCTTCATTTATCCATGAATCTAATGATTAACAATGTTTGGAATCATAAATAATAACTGAAGATAGAAAAATATATGCAATGACAAAGGATACAACAGCACAATCACAAGAGATGCTAGATTGGTTGAAGACTAGTGAAAAACCCCAAAAGGGGAAAAACCCTTTCAAATCTTCTTCTTACTAGATTGTCATAAAATCTTTTGGCAAGGAGTATAATGAGTCGAATACATAAAATTATAGCAGAGTGTTACCCAATATAAATCAGAATAGAATTCTAGAATCATTGTATAACAAAGAGAAACCTTCTAGTCTTTAGACATCTGCGGTCAACTGTGGTCAACATTTAAACCCTATCTTTGAACAAAAATCACACTCATCAAGTTATTTTGCGAGCGACTGTGGCATCACAGTCACTCTTAAGACACTAAGAGTGAGCGACTATGAATTCTTGTTCGATATCTGAAGCACTAGATGCGAGTGACTGTGGTCGAATGTGCCCAAATCTATTCCAAAAAGTTGGTCGCTCCCTTCAGGATGTTTTGTGAGCGATTGTGGCTTCCTGGTCACTCCTTGAGGCACTGCGAGTGCGTGACTATGGTTGGATCATGTTAGGTGCCTATAATGCTAGTGATTCCCCCATTACTATTGTCATTGTATCCCTTATTGTTATTGTTGTGTCCCTATTGTCCCCATATTGTTATTATTGTGCCCCATAGAATCCCACTATTGTTATTTTTGTGCATTTATATTATTATTGTTAGGTCGGATTTGGTTATATTGTGACCCCTTAGATTCCTATATATAGAAAGGATATTTTCTCATTTGAATCATCTAGAAATTGTTCATTTGTGTAATGTAAAGCAAGTTTCCCCTTCGAAGAGGCTTATTTCTAAGGTGTTGATCTATATTTTCTATCTTTTTCTGAGCTCACTTCATAAATTTGGTATCAAAACTTTGGATCCTAGGGTTTCGCTGCTCCAAACAGGTCATCGTAGAATTTTATCTATAACGTTTTTTCTAAAAGTTTCAGAAGCTAAAATAAAACCCATTTGAGACGGAAGCGGTTTAAACCTCGGCCCTAAATTTTAGATCTTGTATCGCTATATTTTCGGAGATATAATCTAAGTAAGTTAGGGTTTTTACAAACCCCTGAATTACATTTCAAATAGGTGACCTTGGGAAAACCGTCATAACTTTCACTCTGAGCATCAGATTGAATTTTAGTAAGAAGTTATAGAAATAGTATGGAATGTAGTTTTCTGGGTATCATTTTTAGAACCTAAGGTTGAAATGGTGACTCGCGGCACGTCGTACAAGTTCGCTCTACTGAACCAGTCTATACTCAGGTCATCATGGGAGATTTGGCATAACTCTTCATTGGAGAATCCAATCTTGATCAGACTTGTGGGGTTAGAAATATTACTCATAGGGTTACCGCAAGAAGAAATTTCAGACCTTGGAGATCCAAAATTACAGAGGTATGTCAGATTCAATATCGTGCTCCTACAAAGTGAAAAAAGTTGTGTAGTTTTTTTTAAATTCTTGCATAAGCTTGGTTCAAAAAAATAGTTTTAAGTAATTCAAAGGGCATAGTGAAGCATTATTATCGGTAATTGATGCCCCGAAGAAAGAAAATGGAAACACCTAGTAATAAACTTGAAATCTCTAGCATCACTCATGAAGAAGAGGAAGAAATGCAACATGATATATCAAAATTACGAGACCAAGTGCAACAAATTTCACTCATACAAAAAGTAACAAAAGCTAAGATGGATGGTTTAAAGAAAGAGGTAGAAGCTAATATGTATGGCATGGAAGCTAAGATGGATGGTTTAAAGAAAGGCGTAGAAGCTAAGATGAATGACGTGGAATATAAGATGGATGGAATGGAAGCTAAGATGGATGATTTAAAGAAAGGCATGAAAGATTTGAAGATGTATTTAACAAAGTTTCTACAAGAAATGCTTACTAATGGCGACGGGGTAGTAAAGAAAACTCATGATGGGAACAAAATAAATGTTAATCATGATTTCATAGACTCTAACGTTGGATTGAATAACCACCATGTTCCAAAGATCGATATGAGGAAGTTTGATGGAAAGGATCCCGAAACATGGATACTATAGATGGAGAAATTTTTCGATCTCCATAATGTGCAAAACACACAAAAGGTATGCATTGCAACTTTATATTTGGAACCAAATCAGTTTGTATGGTATTGATGACTTTTCTCTCATAAACAAATTGTCACTTTGGCTATTTTTACGGATGAAATGATAGCACATTATGAGGATACAGAAAGCAACACTTTTTTTAGCCAATTGATAAATCTCAAACAAAAGGGTTCAATGATGGAGCACATTTAGGACTTCCAAAAATTGAATATAAGGGTAAAAGATATTCGAGAGGAGCATAGGATTAATGTGTTCATAGGGACTTTAAAATATAACATCCAACATGAGGTTCATGTTGAAAATAGCAACAAGAAATGATAAAAATAGAATCCAAAATATTCCAATTTTAATTTGTCCTTGAATTAAAATTAAATTTAGTCTCACCAGCTACTTGGAAATAATTAATTAATTCATTATGGATTAATTAGTTGGATAAATTCAAGTTAGAATCCTCTCTAAAGTCATGCAACAGTTATCCCTTAAATTAAGGAGATTATCTCTTAAATTAAGGAGATAAGATTGAGTTATATTTGAGTTGTAATTAGTTATCTCAATTTACTGAGTTAAGTCCAGTTAAATTAGTTTGAAACTGTTTTAGGAACTAATGGTGAGTTATCAGTCTATTGATGCATGCATGCACTCAACTAGTGTACTCTAGTTAACTGAAGATTCCCTCATCAGAAACTCATGCATGTCTATTCTGAGAAAGACCCAGTTGAGCTAAATGTTAAGGACCGTGTACTATCAGTTGCATGTGTTTTCCTATAAAGGAAACTCATGCATGGAGTCAAGGGAAGGTTCCTTGAGGATTGCGCAATTCTAATAATGTGTTAGAGCAGTGTGTGAGAGCAGTGTTCCACTGGGTGAAGGAGATCATCCGAGAGGAATTGCGAAAGGAAATAGGATCTTGGAGGGCAGAGGAAAAGGCTTGTGAGAAGCTTTGATTGCTTATGAGCATCCAGGAGAATTGTACTAAGAGCTGGCTAGTTATGAGAGCTAAGGCTTTGTATAATTCTGATGTATTTCCACCTTGTATGATAATACAGATAGTGGGGTTTTTAGCTAAGGCTTTCCCTTGAGTATTTTCTGTGTTTCATGTGCATTGATTCTTCTTCTTCTGGTTATATGTGTTTATCTTGATCTTGCTCAAACTTTAAGCTTCCATAAATTGATAGTAGAAGTAGATTATAGTATTTTTCTTTGGTATATTGCATTATCAGGTTAATCTACAATCAGATTTTCTATAGAGGGAGATTTGTAGAGAATTTGCAGAATTTCTACAGTTCGCCTTTGGGAACGAGATTCATTGTAGAGGGCATTCAGGTTAGCAAGAAAAATGGAAAGAAAAATTATGGCAACAAGGAAGCCTACCACTCACAATCATAAATATGGAAGTGTTTTTTCCCATAGCCATCCACAACCTACAAGGTTGACACCACAACAATTGGAAGAAAAAAGAGCAAAAGGGCTTTGTTACAATTGTGATAACAAATACACTAAAGGTCATAAGTGTGCCGAGAATAAATTATTTTACATAGATTGTGAAGAGGAGGAAGAAAAGAAACAAGAAACATCAAAAGAAGAGGATATACACCAGGAACAAACCCTAGAAAAAGAAGAAATGAATCCGACCATATCTTGTAATGCATTGGCTGGAATTACCACTCCTCAAACTATCAAGATAGAAGGGCTTATCAAGAAGAAAAATTTAATAGTGTTGATTGATTCGGGAAGTACCCATAACTTTATTCATTGTAAGATAGCCAAGGAATTGAATTGCTTCCTATATCCAGCACCAGAGTGTCAAGTGATGGTTGCAAGTGGAGGAACCATAAATTGCTCAGGAAAGTGCCATAATATCAAGTTATCCATGGGAGAATATGTATTGAATAGCTTAATGATTTCCATTCCAATGGGTGGTGCTGATTTTGTACTAGGACTCCAATGGCTACAATCCTTGGGTACAATAACTTTTAATTTTCAAGAACTTTTCATGAAATTCTCTTAAGAGGAAAGGAAGTTGAATTAAGGGGTATCTCAGGGATATCGGGAAATATAATCAGCTCTAACAGAATGACAAAGCTTCTAAAGAAATAACAACGAGGAATAATTACACAATTATGTTCACTAGAGGTTCCCACATCAAAATCATCCATTTCTCCAGATCTCCAAAATGTCTTGGACAATCATTCCAAGGTATTTGAGACTCCCAAAGGCCTCCCACCTCTTCATGATAATGCTCATGCTATTAATTTGATTCCAAGAAGTGTTCCTCCAAACATCAAGCCTTACAGATATCCCTATGTCAAAAAGAGTGAAATTGAACGTATGGTTGTAGAAATGCTAGACGCTAGTATAATTCAACCTAGTCAAAGTTCTTTCTCTGCTCTAGTAGTATTGGTTCACAAGAAGGATGGATCATGGTGCATGTGTCCAGATTTTAGGGAGCTCAACAAGCTCACTATTAAAGATAAATTTCCCATTACTGTCATTGATGAATTATGGGATGAATTGCATGGATCAATTTATTTCACCAAGTTGGATATTTGTTCAGGATATCATCAAATCAGAATGAGGACTCAAGACATTCCAAAAAAAACATTTAGAACTCATGAGGGTCATTATGAATTTTTGGTCATGCCTTTTGGCCTTACTAATGCACCTTATACATTTCAAGGTTTGATGAATTCCATTTTCAAGCCCTTCCTTAGAAAATTTGTGTTAGTATTTTTTGATGATATACTAATCTACAACAAGTCTTGGAAGGATCATGTCCAACATGTTGACATGGTGTTCAAACTATTGGAGGAGAAACAATTATATGCAAAAATCTTCAAATGTTTCTTTGGAGTATAAGAGGTGGAATATCTGGATCATATTGTATCTAATGAAGGTGTTAAGGTAAACCCTACCAAAATTAAAACCATTAAGGAATGGAAAATCCCCACATCCATAAAGCATCTACAAGGATTTCTTGGGTTGACAGGGTATTATCGCAAGTTTTTTAAGAATTATGGGAGAATAGCAGCACCTCTAACAACATTATTGAAGAAAGATGCATTTTCATTGACTCCAAAAGTAACAAAGGCCTTTGAACATCTTAAAGAGAGAATGCACCAAGCACCAGTCTTAGCTACACCGGACTTCACAAAAACCTTTATTGTGGAATGTGATGCCTCAGGTAATGGAATTGGTGTTGTTTTAATGCAAGAGGAAAGACCTATTTCTTTCGAAAATCGTCCAATCAAAGGAAGGTATTTACACAAAGCTATTTATGAGAAGGAAATGTTGGCAATACTACATGCACTTAAGAAATGGCAACCCTACCTAATGGGAAGACACTTCAAGGTAAAAATAGATCATGATATTCTTAAATACTTTTTAGAGAAAATATTATCCTTAGAATAGCAACAAAAATGGGTCACAAAGATGTTGGGTTATGAATTTGAAATCATCTACAAAAAAGGGAAGCAAAATGTTGTGGTAGATGCACTCTCAAGAAAGGATTAGGCTGTGGAAGCATTTCTTTGCGCCATTTCTATTATACCACTAGATGGATAAATGAAGCAAGGGATGAATGGAAGAATGACAAGGAAGTGTGGGCACTCATTCAAAAGATAAAACAAGATCTTAGTACATATGATACATTTAGCTAGAAAAATGATTCGTTATGGTACAAGGATCGGTTATACCTATGTAAGAATTCCCAACTCAAATAAAAGATTCTTAGGAATTGCACACCTCTCCCTTAGGAGGGCACTCAATATTTCTAAAAACCTATCACAGGGTTAAGAAAGATTTTTTTTGGGATGGCCTTAAATCAGATATTCAAAAGTTTGTGGTGGAATGTTTGGTTTTCCAACAAAATAAAGTTAAAACAATTAAGACCCTAGGACTATTACAACCTTTATCCCTTCCAAGCCACGTTGGGAGGAGGTTTCAATGGATTTTATCATAAATTTACCCAAGTCCGAAGGAAAGAGTGTTATCATGGTGGTAATTGACAGACTTACCAAATATGCACACTTTTTTGTATTATCCCATCCATTTAAAGCGAGTGCAATTTCTACTGCATTTATGGAAACAATTCAAAAGCTACGTGGAAACCGAAAGATTATTGTAAGCGACAGCGATCACATTTTCACTCGAAATTTTTGGATAGAATTGTTTTCTTGTCTTCGTACTCAGTTAGCTCATAGCTCATCTTATCATCCTCAATATGATGGGAAAACTGAGATAGTAAACAAATGTTTGGAAGGATAAAATTCGTTGCTTTGTATCTAATAAACAGACACAATGGGTCAAATGGCTGCCTCTGGCTGAATGGTGGTATAACACTTCCTTCCATACTGCAACAAAAATGACCCCATTTATGGAACTTTATGGATATCATCCACCATCCATCACATCATATTTAAGAGAAAATTCTAAGGTTCAAGTAGTGGAATATCACATCGAGCATCAGCAATAAGTTCTCCAACTCTTAAAGGATAACCTCACCTTGGCACGAAATAGAATGAAAGAGCAGGCGATCAACATCGCAGCGAAAGAAGTTTTGATGTAGGTGATTGGGTATTCCTATGGCTACAACCATATACACAAATGTCCCTCAAGCAAGCTAAGAATGATAATAAATTATCACCAAAGTATTATGGTCCGTACGAGTTGTTGCAAAAGATAGGTACTATGGCATACAAATTGGAGCTTCCTGCAGCTTCCCGAGTGCACCCAGTTTTCCATGTTTCATGCTTAAAGAAGGTTATAGGTGACAAGCTTTCAGTTCAAGAAATATTGCTAGAACTTAATGAGGAGGGAAAAATAATATTGGAACCTGAAGAAGTCAAAGAAACAAGAACTCAACAGCTGTGAAATCGATCAATTTCAGAGTATCTCATCAAGTGGAAGAACCTACCCATTGAAGATTCCACATGGGAGGATGAGAATTTTATACAGAAGCATCCATAACTACTCAAGTGCTGAGGACAACACTTTTTTGAAGGAAAGGGGCATGTTAGGTCCCTATAATACTAGTGATTCCCCATTACTATTGTCATTGTATCCCTTATTGTTATTGTTGTGCCCCTGTTGTCCCCATATTGTTATTATTGTGCCCCATAGAATCCCACTATTGTTATTTTTGTGTCTTTATATTATTATTGTTAGGTCAGCTTTGGTTATATTATTACCCCCTAGACTCCTATATATAGAAAGGAGGTTTTGTCATTTGAATCATCTAAGAATTGTTTATTTGTGTAATGTAAAGGAGGTTTCCCCCTCGAAGAGGCTTATTTCTAAGGCATTGATCTATCTTTTTTATCTTTTTGTGAGTTGATTTCATAACAGATCAGCTCAAATCTACCTCAGAACCTCATTAACACCCTTCAATTTGTTATGTGAGTGATTGTGGCTTCCTAGTCACTCTCTAAGACATTACATGAGTGAGACTACAATCCTATCAGCCTAGATCTACCTCAGAGCCTCAGTTGTACCCTTCAAGTTGTTATGTGTGTGATTGTGGTTTCCTAGTCACTCTTTGAGACATTGTGTGCATGTGATTACAGTCAGATATGAACTATCTTGAGCGTGTGACCCAAAAATAGAAACACTAAAGATGTGTGAGCCTCAGACCTATAATTTCAAACCTTACACGAGCTTCCTCCATCAAACCTGTGCGAACCAAACAATCTTAGAGGAGAAAAATATGCTTGATGATGGATCTCCAAATGAGATTAAGGTATGTTGTATTTATAGGCCTCCATGAGGGTCCATTTGTTGTTGAGGTGGACCTATACAATTGTACATGTGAGTAGGGCTGACCTAACCCAATATACATGAATGGGTACATAAATTCAAAAACCAACTCTTAATTGTCGAAATGAGGTGATATTTAGGTCTATTTTAGTCCTCTTGAAAAGAAGAATTCAATGAAGTCATCATCTCCAACATATGAGCTATCAAAGGTGGAATTTTATGGTAGTTGTATAAAATAACACTCCCTCTCAACTAGGAAGAATTCCACCTGCCAATATCTATCTATTGATAATCACATCATCCTAACATATTGTCGTCATGTCGTGTCCATCTCTACTCAACTATATATGTTGAAACATTCTCAAATCTAAAAGAGGAAGAATTGGGGAGCATTAGCTTCCACCCTCTATCTCATGGCAAAGACACATATATCAACCGCATATAGATCAATAGAATATCAAACACATAGGGGAGCACATCTCAACCTTGGAATATTATTAAGGAGCACATTATCAACCTGGAACCATAAAGGGGAGAAAATATCAACCCAATCCTATTTTCTATTGACATTCCCATCAAAAACCCTCAATATTCATGAGGTAGAACACCTGCATCATAACCAACTTGGGTTGTACACCCCATGTACACTCTCAACCTGTTGGCCAAACGAGGAGTAGTATTCCCAAGACGCTTGACTTGTGGGTATGATTCCAACTAGGGTATACTCTACATAGACCAGATAAGGGAGTAAAATCTCCAACCCTATTTAGAAAGGGGAACAATATCTCAATCTCATTGGTAACACATAGGGGTGATACCCTATTGTCTAGAGTTGCCTAAACCCCAAGAACCCTCTATCTTAATTCCTCACCCTAGGAGCTCAACAAGGGAGAAGAGATGGATCAATGTCCTTGACCAGCGTTGCCCCTTATCAAGGAGGGGTCACATCCATCATTCCAAGTTGCTATTTGAAGACCAAGAAATTCCCTTTCAGTAAATATTTGGTCAGAATATCTGAAATTTTTTCATATTTCAATATGTGATAGAGTCTAACAACTCCTCTCCACACCAGGTCTCGAATGAAGTGATATTGAATCTCTATGTGCTTGGAATTTTCATGAAATACATGATTCTCTGCCAGACTGATCCCTCTTATTTTAACGGTATATCACTGTAGTGTCTAGAACCTGCTCAAATAACTCTCCAAAAATCTTCCTTAACCAAATTGCTTCACAACTAGCCATGTTAGTGAAAATATACTCTACCTCAATGGTACTCAATGCTAAGGACTTGTACTTCTTTCTCATCAATGATATCATGACATATCCAAGACTAAAAAAACATCCATATGTACTCTTCTTGTCGATAACATTTCTTGCCCAGCCAACATCGATGTATCCATGAAGAAGAACATCTCTGGAAGAATATCTAAGACCAAGTGTGATCGTCCCCTATAAGTATCTCATAATATATTTAGTAGTGATCCAATGTTCATTGAGAGGCTCGGTCATGAATTGACTCAATGTGTTCACTAGATAGCATATGTCTAGATGGGCAGTCAAAAGGAATATCAGAGCTAGAATCAACTATCTATACTCAGATGGATTCACCAAATTAGGTCCGACAGTTTCTCCACATAACTTATTGAAGTTCATTTCCATCAGAGTAGCCATGGATTTGCATTTTTTCATTCCAAATATGTCTAGTAACTTCACGACATATTTTCCTTCTGAAAGGAAAATCTCAACATGCCTTTGCCACACCTCAAGGCCTATAAAGTAGTGCATGAGTCCAAGTTCCTTCATCTCAAATTTAGAGGCTAGCTCCCTCTTACATTCAATCATTAGAGGCTCACTACCTATCAAGAATAGATCGTTAACATAAAAAACTAAAATCAATGGCATATCATGGACTACATTGAAGTAGAGATTGGGATCAAAATTTCTTCATGTGAATCCTAGCTCATCAAATAACTGTCTATGTGGGCGTACCAAGCTCTGGGGGCTTGCTTCAAACCATATAATTCCTTGTTCAACATGAAAAGATTTGTTTTTTGATACTCTACTTCAAAGCCCTATGGTTGCTCAACATACACTTCTTCTTGTAATATTCCATGAAGGAATGCAGTCTTTACATCTGTTGTAACCCTAGAGACAACCTCTGGTTGAGAAGAGGTCAGTGCCTAGGACATCTATACAAAAATATAATAAATATTTCTTGTTGTCCCATTATGATTATTCAGAGATTATTTTCACTGGTAATGCAGAGGAAAACTTCTTGAAATAGAAATACTTCTCAGGATGGCCTCATTGACTATGAAAATGAATTAAAAGTTGTAGCAGGGTGAGAAATAGAAAAATGGAAGGTTTAGAACAAAAGGTTGCAACTACATAATCTTTTATTTAAACCTTAGTAGAATGCATGAGAGACTTAGAGAATGTATGTATGTGTGGAAAAATGGAGTGCAATTTTAAGGTTATTTGATTAAAATTTATAGGTACTATGAGCAAGTAAATTTGTATTATAAAAATATATAGCAGCTTCATAACATTTCTCCAAAAGAAAAGGAAACAATAACTGACTTACAATAGTGGGAAAGACATCATATCCAAAAATTAGTTTGGAATCATCCATGAAGCTTTTATTAAACTCAAGAAAAGATAATACATTACACAACAACTTTTTCTCTCTCTGAAGTCAAAATTTGGAACCCCAAAAATGGTTCTCCAAAGTCTTTTTGTAGTGACATTACAAAGATGACAATTATAAAAATTATTAATTGCCATAAACTGCTTAAACTATTTAAAAAATTACTCAAAGCCCTATTCGGTCCTCCTAAGGACTTAAACTTTAAAAATTAAAATATATTGACTCAAAATTACAATATATAATATATTTTGAAATCTTTCATGAAATAAACTATGTGGCTGGATTTCATTGGATGACTTGCAATTCTTCAGTAGGCTCACTTTTAGAAGGACTAGCTTCAACCGCTTCACTTCATGACATCAATGCGTTGCACTTTTTCCATATTGATAAGTCTAAACTTGGGCACTTGAAAAGCCTTACATCAACCATCCTGAAATTGGTAATTCGGCTGTAGGTTGGTTTCTATGTGAATAGGATTTTCACCAACCATAGCAACTAGAAATCTCTTTGCAAATAATTAACAATAGTAAAGCCCTTCAATATTGTTGTTTTCTCCCATGAAGAATCAATCTTAATCTTTTTCTCGACCAACAATGTCTCATATGTCTCCCAAGGGAGCAGATTACCTTGTTGATCCCAACATGAGGGAAATATTGCTCTGGTCCTTTTGTCAAAGTATGTATTGAATTTCAAAATAGATTGCTTGATCTCTCCCAATTTTTCCTCTATATTTTTCTATAAATATTCTTCTCTACCATTTTATTTATTTCTAGAACAAGGGTTGGTCTATATTCAATCTCCATAGTTCTTAATTCTTGAGATGATTTAGAATTAAGAGAATCAATCATTTTATTTTCTAATTGGGAACTTCATTGGGATTTTTCTTTACTAGAAGAAATGATCACTTCTAAATATATTGAAAATGGTTTACTCCTCTGCCATAATCAACATATAATCCCATATTATTTTCACCTACTAGATTATGTCATTCCAAATTATCTCTCTGGCTTGTATAAGAGACATATTGCCTTTCATCTTCTCCTTCCATTCTTTGATCTCATCACATGTTGTATGATATTTTTTCTGATATTGTGATTCACTTTCCTCTGTCATATTTAGCTATCTCTATTTAATCTTCAAATGTTCTTTTGTGTCATCCAAAATCTTCTATATTTTATTCATTTCAAATTTTGAAATATTTATTTATGTCATGAACCTCGTAATCTTATCAACAAGGTCTTCGAAATCGGGTTGGATAACAATTGTGCACACATGAGTATTTATTTTATGTTGCAAGCTTGCATTCAATTCTCTCAAAGTGGCCACTTCCTTATTCCTTTCAAGTAATTCTTGAGTTATGAGTTCCTTCTCTTTTTCAACTTGAGCCACTTCTGGAGCCATAACATGTTCAACTACAAGAAGATTCAACTTATTCATCAATACTTGAATCTCTGATTTTGTCCCTGTAAAATCTTTTGAACAATAGATTTATCTTCCGAGTTTACCCAAAGATTGAAAATTAGCTTCTTGAGTTCCTTATTCTTGGAGTAAAAATCTCTATAACTATATTTTTCTAATTCTAATTGATTTATTACCTTCCCCAATAAAGCTTCTACTTGATTTGCTACCAATGATGCCTTGCTTAAATCACTGTAAATAAGTTCCCCATTTTTCCTGTGTAGATTGATTTTTTCAGGCAACGAAATATCCTTTGCACCCACAATTAAGTTTACAATTTTGAATATTGTTGTATAAGAAACTATCGAAGCAGAAGGATGAGAAAAACAAAGATTGAGTTGATTTCCTTCTAAATTCGTGGCTGACAGTAATCTAATATGATACTCTGATATTGATTGTGCTTCAACCTAAGAAACCACATTCTCCCTAATCCTTTTATTATTCTCTTCAACCTATTCATATGACTACTTCAAGATAGCAATAGAGGTATGTTCAACTTCTTCAGTAATAGGAGATGAAGGTGTGCATCTCACATCTCCTAACAGTAATTGAAAACCAATTAAAGAAGAGGAACCTTCTACTGTGGCCTCAGACTAATTTCCCTTTCCATGTAATTTTTATTTCTTTGAACTGTGGTTGGTTTATTCATCTAGATCAATGACCTCTTCAATTCCTCTCTTAAATCCTTTCTCTGCAGGGTGGGGAGTTTCAACCTCCATCCCCTTCTGTGCTTCAAATTGACCACCATTAGCTAGTTTTTCTATCTCAGGCCTTGATTCATGAATGTATGGAGCATAGGAATTATCCACCCTTATTCTTGAAATAATTTGATGAGGATCATAGGACCATTTGTCTCCTTGCTAAAAGTACATGTCCTGAAGAATTTTATCAACTTCCTCTATATTCTGTCTATTGTTTACAATAAAAGGCTCAACAATTTTGGGCAACTTGAACAAATACCCCTTCTTTGCTAGTACAAAATAAATTTGATCTACATTTAAACTTTGTCTAATGAATCCAATGAAAATAGTCTCATTGGTACAAAAGATGGGATTCTATAAGGGAAAACCTATGTTCCATACAATCTAATTTCAACATAATCTTAAAATTGAAACCATTCTCCTACTTTGATATCTTTGTTAAGCAATAAAAAAGGTTGGGCTTTTGGAAAGAGGCATGGTGGAATAGAGTTGTTTATGATAGAATAGACAACTGACATAAAAGGCACCATGAAATATGAAAAGGTGTCATAGTTAGGGTGACTTGGTACAATTTTGGTCTAGTTCACCACTGATTGTTTTCCGGTTATGAGAATCAATTATGTTCAAGCCAAATGCATGAACATTTCTACATGAACATAGAAGAATAATTAAACCAACAAAGATGGGAATATGAAGTAACCGGTAAGATTCAGGTTTGACAATTGAGAATTAACTAAACCCTCCCAAAATGTTGGTATATCAAGAGTCACTTCAGGTTGCATGACCAAACTAAACATTCCTATAATTGTATGATCAGTAGTAGAAATATTTTATTTCCACAAAACCCTCGCAATTACTTTTAACATCGGTTGAGCTTCTTCACAAAACTATCTAGGGGAAACATAGTTTGTTCTAGAGACAAAATGTCTCCAACTGGCATAAGATGGAAATAAAAATTTGCATAATCTCCTCCATACAAGTTTTGGAAACTAGATAACAGGGTTTCTTCGGAAAAATAAGTACAATGCTCAGAGTGTGGAAAATCAAGGTCCTAGTGAATCAACAGAGCAGAAACTTGGAAAATATTCTCCCCTAGTGAATTCAAAGTCAACCAAGTGATAAATTCTGGGAAGAAAAAGGTCTGAGCAGCAATTGCAAAACATAACCCTGACTTTACAACTCTAGAATATATAAGGGACTCTATTTGACCAATGAGGATGTTTTGACACAGTTCCATCAAGTTTAGTGTGCAAACAGGGTCATGAATGTCACTTTTACTATACATGAGAGGAATGTGGGTTTTAGAACTCATCATAGAGACTTTTTTCAACATTTTTGAATAATTGAAAAAGTGTACACGGTGGATAAATACTTGGTAACCTTAAGCTAACGTTGGACTTTAAAATTGACAAGCTCACGGATGCAGATGTACTTTGGTATGCTCTAACACCAACAACAAACATATAAATTATGAGTTTAAAAATAGGTTTTCATGGGTAAACAAGGAAAAAATTAGGGAAAAGTGAAATTAATACAGAAGGGACAAATGTAAAACATGATATCATACTAGTGATGTAGGAATGATGATGTGGCGATGGTGATGTGGGAGGGATGACATGGGGTGTTGAGTGACATGGAGGCGTGAGATGGTATTAATCTCACTCCCCTATTAAAACACGCTTGCCTTCCATAGAATCCAGTGAAATATGCTTAACACTCACAATAGTATCCGTAGTGGTAAGCAGTCCCACTAACTAGTGCTACCATGAAGGATCATGACCATTGATAATGGGAAGGTTGTTTTACCTCCAAACCATATACGGGTCCACCAATGTCGCTAACCTCTGTGTTGTTTGTGTTATTGTGTTTATCTAGTGGAGGAGGTCTGATGGCTCTCACGACATCACACTTTAAACTTTCCCTATCACTAACATCTGATTTTCTCCGTCGGTTCCAACTAACGACATAAACTTTTATTTAATCCTTCACAACCTTTGACTTGACATAAATCCCATTTATTGAAAATAAGGCACCATCCAAATCATTTTTATTTTTCTTTTATGGTTTTTTTTAGGGTTTTTGAGATATATGATTTTTTATTTTACATTTTGAACATAGTGAAAGACAAGCTACAACAATGTCCATGTGATGAAGGGTCTATACTTGACATGCAGAAAAGACAACTATCGAACGGATGGTTGTGTTACACTTGTGTATCGAGCCACATGTGGAAATATATCATCATAGCCTTCTCCTTCGTTTTGTGAGAATCCTCGAGCCACGAACCTTGATTTTTATTTCTTAATGCTACCATCAATTCCATGCTTGATCTTGAATGTCTACTTTGAAGTCACCACACATTTCCACTTTCATCTCGGTACAACATTCCATCCATCATTCTTCATAATTGATTCATATTCCTATGACATAACATCTTTCCAAACTTGTTCTTTTATGGCTTCTTCGAGTGGTGAAGGTTCGGCTTGAATCATAATGCTCATGGTTGCAACATAACCCTGCTACCTGCATGGCTTCTTTCTTTCTCTAAATGATCTTTGATCGAGAACATCTCTCAACATCTTGTAGGGTTTCATGGAGCCAAAGTGGTATATTCCTAGTAGGAGGATCACTAAGAGGAGAATCTAAGGGATCCATAGGCTCCTGGGGTCATCAGCAATGTCTATTTCAGACTCGGGCATGGAAGGACCATCTGGAATAGCCTTTTCATCATTCCTCTTCTTGGGAGGAGGAGGTGGAGGAAGGTATTTTTCTTTTCCAAGAGAAACATATTCATCAAATGTTACATCCCTACCAATTTCAACCTTCCTTTGACTAGGAATATATATTATATATGCTTTGGAATTTTCACAATAACCAACAAACGTACCTTTTCTACCAATAGCTTCCAAATTGTTCCTTTTTTCCTTCGACGCATGAAAATATATGTGGAATCCAAAGATATATAGATGAATAATGTCGGGTTTGAAACCTGTGAATACTTCTTTGGGGGTCTTGTTTTCCAATGCTTGATGAGGTACCCTATTTTGAACATATACAACAACATGGGTTGCTTCTCCCCAAAGGAACTTTGGTATCTTTTGATCATGGAGCATGGCACGGGCAACTTCTAATATAGAACTATTCTTCCTTTCTGCTAATCCATTTTTTCGGGTGTATATGGCACAATTATTTCCTTCTTGATTCCTTCTTTCTTTCAAAAGGGTATGAACTCATTTGACATATATTCTCCACCATTGTCAGACCTGAAAATTTTGATTTTCTTCCCTATTTTATTTTTTATCAATGCTATGAATTGCTTGAACATATCGAATCCTTTGTCCTTGTTCTTCATATAAAATATCCATGTATTTCTAGAGAAATCATCAATGAAGGTTTTTCAATAGAGATGAAAACCAATTGAATGCAGAGGCATTAGAAGACATATATCATAATGAACAAGATGGAGGATGCCATTTTTCTTGTTCTCACTAGAGGGGGAATGGTCCCCTTGTCTTCTTTCAACTTGCACAACTTGGAAATAATCCATCATGTTGGGCTTAAACATCAGGAATACCAAAGACCAATTTATTCAATTTCAAAAGAGAATCATAATGTAGATGAGCCAATATTCGGTGCCACAACTCGCTTAGATGATTAGTATTATGAACCAATGCTAGAAGTGGTCTTCCAGTGACTCTATAGAGTCCTTCAAATCTTGATCCTAATGTAAATGCATCTCTCATTGGCTAACCAACATACCAAGTCAGAAATTTTCCCTTGATGAAGGAAACCCTCATCTCTTTATCTGCCAAATCGGATATAAATATCAAATTCTTCATTAATCCAGTCACGTACATAACATCATACAGTAAAATGGATTCCCAAGAATTCAAATGAAATTTGACAGATCCAAAACCTTTCACGAGATGAGTGGAGTTGTCTCCAAGAATAATCTTCAACTTAGTCTCCCTCTCTACTAGATTAGATATAAATTCCTTATATCTAGAGAAATGATGAGTGGCTCCACTATCAACCAACCAAATATCCCAAGAATCTAAAGGAGAAGAACTAAGGGAAGAAATAAGAATGTATTCAGATTTATTTACAACATTACTTTAAAACCTGGGAAATCTTGGCTTCTTTTGAAGAAGATGATCTTCTCGAAGGTCTCTTGAGTTAACTCTTCTTCTTCTTTCATAACTTCTATCATGGTTATTTCTTTGATCGTCTTTTCTTCTTTGATTATTGTATTTGTTGTTATTGCTTCTAATGTTGTAACATGGTCCTTTGTTCTTCTCAGTACAATCTCGAGCATAATGAACCTTATTGTGACAATTATAACATTCAATATGAGATGATGTTCTATAATTCTTTCTTTTTTCGTTTTAAGGAGGAGGAATTCTTGATGGATAACTTTTTCCTTTCTTCTTATTTTTTTCATGTGATATATGCAGCAAGATCTCCCTCTTCATGCTTTTGAATTCTTCCTATTTATACTATCCTTGATTCTTCTTGAGTAATCTTTACAACAATTTCATTAAATGACGGAAGGACATTCTTGTTTCTTAGAGTAGTAATAAAGGTTTCTGAAATAGGATGGAGACATCTAAGAGTTATGATCACCAATTCCATTTCAGGCCTTTTTCCCCAACTCTTTGCAATTGATCTCTAAGGCTAGATATCCTCATGATATAGTACAACTTTTCCTTCATTCTTCTTGGTGTCTTTGAGTTGATATTTCAAGGGGATGGTCTCACTCAAATTGTTTTGCCTGTCCTTAGAATTCCTTAATTTTCAACATATGCAAGTAAATGATTTCGTAAACCATCAATGATAATTTTCTTTACTTTGGACTCACCTTTCTTGTACCTATTTTTGAGAGAAGAGGAAGCATTTTTGGGAGTATCGGGAAGTATTCCTTGAATGTACTTTAACACATCATTGTTTTCATCTTTTATCTCCAACCTAATTTCCATGCAGCAAAATTAGATGAGCCACCCAGCTTCTCATGCTCCTTGAATGTAGAGGAAGACATCTTGACTTTGAATAGATAAGCTCCTTCTACTTTCCAAGGAAGATGGATTCAATGCTTGTCTCCTTTTGGGATTTTCCTTCACCTTAGCTCTGAAACCATGTTAATTTTTCCAAAATTTTCTATTTTATTTCAATTACTTCAGCCTAATTCAATTCTTCATTTAGCCATGCATCCAATCATTAACAATGTTTCCAATCATAAATAGTAAGTGAAGATAGAATAATAAATGCAATGCCAAAAGAGATAATATCACAACCACAAGAGACACTAGATTGGTTAAATACCAAGGAAAAAAACCCCACAAGGGGGGAAACCCTTTCAAATATTCTTCTTATTAGATTGTCATAAAATGTTTCAGCAGATAGTGCAATGAGACCAATATATAATCTTTTAGCAGAGATTTACCCAACAAAAATCAGAAAAAGACTTCCAGGATCATTATATAACAAAGAGAAACCTTCCAGTCTTCAACATTTGTAGTTAATGTGGTCAACTATCAAACCCTAGCTCAAAACCATAGTCACACTCATCAAGTTATTTTGCGAGCGACTGTGGAATGTTGGTCACTTCCCAAGACACTCAGAGTGAGTGACTATCACTTATTTTTCACTCTCTAAATCAATGTATGTAAGTGACTATGGTTAGATCTACCTACATTTATTTCATAAACTTGGCTGCTCCCTTCACGATGTTCTGTGAGCGACTATGGCTTCCCGGTCGCTCCCTGAGGCACTATGAGCATGCGATTGTGGTCAGATAAGCCCATATCTACCTCATAGCCTCATTAACACCCTTCAAGTTGTTATGCGAGTGACTGTGGCTTCCTAGTCGCTCTTTGAGACACTGTGTGTGCGATTATGGTCAGATCAACTCAAATATACCTGAGAGCCTCAATCACACCCTTCAAGTTGTTATGTGAGCGATTTTGGATTTCCTTTCACTCTCTATGACACTGTGTACATGTGACTATAGTCGTATATGACCTGTGTGAGCATGTGACTGAAAAACAGAATCCCTAAACATTTGTGAGCCTCAAACCTGTAATTTCAGACCTTGCGCAAGCTTCCTCCATCAAACCTGTGTGAACCAAACAATCTCAAAAGAGAAGAAGATGCTTGATGATGAATCTCCAAATGAGTTTGAGGTCTCTTGTATTTATAGGCTTCCATAAGGGTCCATTTGATGTTGAGGTTGACCAGTCAAATTGTACATGTGAGTAGGGTTGACCTAACCCAATGTACATGAATGGGTACATCAATACAAAAACCAAATTCTTATTATCTAAATGAGGTGATCTTTAGGTCGATCTTGGTCCTCTCGAAAATACTAATTCAATTCAATCATCATATCTGGCATATCAGTTGTCCAAAGTGAAATTTGACCCTATTTGCATAAATTAACATTAGCCTCCATTTCACCACATGGGTATTCCATCGTAATAATGTCAATTAAAGAAATATTCTAATTAAGAAAATGAATAAGGCTAGGTTAATTATAAAGGAGTGTTTTTAAATAAATAATTTTTTTGGGGGGAAATATAGGTGGTAGACACATAATGAATGAAACTCATTAAATAAAATATCATTTATGACAAATGAGGTTAGACAAAATATCATAATTCATGCATGTCCACGGTTAGTAAGAATTAGAATTAAAACAAAAATGAAGTTAGATCAAAATGCCTTGAATGCATCTAATTGCAATACAGAGTTAAAATGATAAGGCATCTAGTATCATTATCAATTTATCCTACACCATAACAACTAAAGTAGTTGATTTAATTATTTATAATAATACATATTGGAGAAAAAATAAATCAAATTATTGTGTGAAAGGTTAAAGAATATAATCAAGTCAAACTATCACCAATCAATCACATGTGCAAGTGAAATAAATGCATTGAAGAATAATAACTAAAAGAGAAATGAAGTAGAAAATTGGCTTTTATGGCATTCAAGTTCAATGTGCAAGTAACCCTACATCACATGTATCATTAGATTTTAAACCCACAACAAACAAACTGAAATTTGATTTAAAAAACTCCTAAATTCATATATTGAAGGTATTTAAATCATTTCAGCATCCAAGTTGGTTGTATAATCAAGTTATATCAATAATATTGCACAATAAATTAGTGACTATAAACTAGGTGAAGAAGAACACAGAGAAATAAAAGGAAAGAAAAGAATCATGATATCCTAATCAAAACCCTCAAAGTCACAATGAAAATAACCACTGCAACAAGTGCATTATGCCTGTAAAAAACGAGTCTTCATCTCCACCCTACCATCCTCTAATCTACCCCCTCACAGAACGCCAAATGAGCGCTTCCTTCTTGTTTTATATTGTTAGGTATTAGTTTCCTATTTAATTCTAGTAACTACTCAAATACAATTACATTAATAATAATTATTTAACTAAATAAAATATATGTTCCAACTTTTCAATTAAATTTGGCTCAAATATTTCTCATAGAATTCAATTCTCGATTCATAGAAACTTTTATATATATATATATATATATAAAGTTTGACTCAAATATTTCTCAAACAATTCAATAGAACCTTTTATCTATATATATATAAAGTTTAGAATGGATACATTTTAAATAACACATGTATATTTAAATTTTGTTTAAAACTTGTAGAACTAAATTCATACCCTATAAGTCCATGGAGGACAGAGAAAGAAATTGAAGTCCAATGAGATCTGCGTTGTTAAAGAGTTTCTAATTGGATGGTGTGTGAACTTAATAACTAGTTAATTATGTTGTTGGACTCAAAAATATGTATTAACATGATCTTTTGTTTTGAAATTCTCGAGTGGATGTTTACGAGATTAATTAAAAGGATTACTAAATACGTTTGGGCATAAACGACCCATACCTACGTTGCCTTATGTAATAACTAAATGAAATGTGTATGAGATAAGGTATAGATTAGGGTAGGTAGATCCTTTTTTTTAATTAATTTATTTAATATTTTAGTAGTTTTAATTTTTATTTGATTAATAATTGTTTTAATTTTGTTTTGTTTTTTTATTATTTTTTTATATATTTTTTCCTTTAATTTATATTTCATAATTTAAAATTTAATTTCATTAATATTGATTTAAATTTATATATTTTAATTTTTTAATTTTTAAATTTAATAATGACTTTAATAATCAAAATTTTGTATTTTGATTATATTTTATTTTATATTAGTTTTAATTAAAAAAATCACAATAATAATTATAACTCACTATATATATATATTTCTAATTTTTTATTTAATAAAATAATGAAATTTATAAATTATAATGATTATTTTAATACCAAACCTAATGTGAGGAAAAACGTAAATTTACTGTCATGAAGATTTGAGCATGCATTTTTTACCCTAGGAATACAAAAGGAGTCGTATGATAAGGGAAATGTCTATAAAAACGAATGGGGATAACCAAGTTCCAACAAAGGGCCAAATCAAAAAACAACATCTGGCTCCTACTAGAGATGATCTCTCCCTACGAGGCATCAATAACTAAAGATCAGATGCCTTCACATTGGGCATGGAGTCATTTCATGAGGGAAAAGGAAACTCAAAAGACAAAAATTTAAAGTAACAAAGGAAAATATTTAAATCTTAAAGTTTTAGTTGATCAATAATATATCTCATATGAGGCCCTAGTATGTAAAGATTAACAAGTTCAATAATTATTCACATATATAAGATATTTATTTGTATATTCAGTGAATCATGGTAATTGTGATAATGTTTTAGGGCATATGATCATAAATTGGTATATTTCTCATTCCCCAAGATCATTTATACACCATATATGAGTAAAACATGTTTAGAGTTAATGATCAAGAAAATTCATAAATGATATTACTAATTAAGGTTCATAAGAATGACTTTTATTTTGGAATAAATTTTTATTAGAACTAGTTTTCATAGATTTGTTTATGTTTTTGTTACATAACATGAGTTTCTAGAATCAGATGTCGCTCTATTGTTAGTGGGTTTGTTTAGTACCTTGTCAAAGTCATCCATTATCCTGAGATAAGGGACTTTATGAATTCTTGTTTACTCTTCGTGTTAGAGGTCTATTTTCAATTTATTTTAGGAAATAAGCACTTTTACAAGATGGGAGGATTACAAAATAAACTTAGTCAAATACCACTAAATTTTCTCTGTATCAAGTGAGCGTTCATAGCCCCGATGATGATGTCATCAGACTCCATCAAAATTTCCTCAATAAAAGGAGTGGGAGGATTACACACTAGGTTTTAATCTACTGCCACTACTCTTGTTCCTCTGCCAACAAGCATGTTTAGTACCCCAGTGAAGATACTAGCATGCTCCACCCAATAAAACATAGCTTCCTATCCGTATAGTAGTATGGTCATTACAGAAGTTCTTATGCATGGTTATGACTATGACTAACTAGTTCCATGAGAGTTTAAATTATATTTTATTAAAGCCAAACCTTATGTTAATAGGTCTAGCACTTATGACTTAATACAATCCCTTGATGATAGTCATGTGTAAGTAGTATGAGAAGAAAGGTGTGGGGAGGAATGTTCAATATGAAGCTGAAATTATTAAAGAAACTCGGATTTGGGCCCTTTGAAAGATCGTTACCCTTCAACCATGATTTATAAACAAAGTTTTCAAATATGTATTACAAACTCATTAATATAATGCATACTAAGGACTCATAGATCTATATTCCATTCTTGTAATGATTATATAAATATTATTCATGATGCACAAACCTTCATCTTTATTCATTCTAAATAGAAGAAGCATAAGTAAGCAACATTTTATTTATCTACATGGTTTATATACAATGTGTCTCAATAACAATATTTATCAAAGAAATTGAAAATCCAATATAACCAAACAAAAATCTTTTCAATGGTAAAATTCTTGATTTTAGGCCTCATTTTGATGAATAATAGTAACATAATCAATTTCCGAAAGAAGCAGGAGAGAAATTATTTTACTAGGCCTCAAGGAATATGCTCACGTTTGATTGAAAACATGAAGAAACCCTTTCGAAATACTCACACACCCATGTTTAAGCAAAATCGTGCATCCCTGTATGAACATATGATGGAAAACATGTGAAGTATTACCAATTTTCTTATGAAAATAATTTTTTTGTGTGCTTACCTAATGGCTATCTTGTATTTCCATTGAATTAGTCATGTCCAAGTTTAAAAATAAACAAATAATGATAAAATTCAACAAATTAACAACAATAGGTTCGAAGGTATAATTCTCTTGTAGTACAATATATTCCTCATAAACAAGTTTGTTTTCATTTAATGATGTTAAATGAGTTAAATCATTATGCTTAATATGTTCATCTTTATCTAAATAATTGAAATAATAGAATAATGGTTGAATTTACACTCATAAACAAAATGTCATTTAATTCAAGATGGTGAGGAGAATATAATTCTTCATCTTCATATACATCGTATATGGGTGGATTCAAAATATCAACATGACTCTCATAGACAATGAAATTAGAATTGATGTAAATATCATTGTATGCCATTTCCTTAGATGAAAAAAAAATTCTGCTATTGATGATTGATCGACATAGTCATAAATATGTAATGTTGATAGGGTTGTGGGTACAATTTATTCTTCCATATCATTTGGTTTTCCATCTTTATAAACACTACCATTATGAGAATCAAATGAATAAAAACTAGATTTATAATTAATGGTTAAATCATTAGATTCTTCAAGGCTTTGTGGATGGTTAAAGCTGGATGTTATAACTAGTTTATTCAAACATTAATTTGGTAGGACAAGAAAATGTAAAAAAAAATCGTAAAAATCAATAGATTTTTCCTGTGCACTCACAAACTCATCATTAACATGAGACTCACTTTCTTCATAACTATCATAAACAAGTTATTGAGAACCTTCAAGAGTGTGTAACAAAATGTCTGATTGGTTGGATGTAGAATCAATCATTTCAAATGTAACCTTTCCTTTATTATTAATATTTTTATTATTATCTTCTACTAGAGATAAATTATAACCAATAGGAGCCATAGAATATTGAGATTTCTTAAGACATAAATGTGTCGTATGATATTATGTTAATGAGAGAGAAGTGTCCTATTCATGACCTTCAAGATTTGACAATAAGATATATAGTTCATTAGGATATATGATAGAAGATGTTTTTGAATGTTTTCAAAGTAAGATTTAGTAATGTAACTTTCTATTTTAGATTCATAATCTATTTCAGTTTCTTAATTGTTATCATCATAATCATTTCCAAGGTTATTATGAATAAAATTTTCACAACAATAAAAATCAAGTAACCCTACGTGATACATACATTTATGATAGTCACGAAAGATTGTATGAAAATATTTTAGAGTGGAAATCATACCAGGAGGGATTTTTTTATACCATTTTCTGGCATCACCTTCCAAGGATATCACAAAGATTTTCATGAGAACGTCCTCATGGTTTACTCACATCTTTGGAATGAAGTTGTGCAACTCTATGAAGTGTTGTACTGTATCATCATCATCATCACAAAAATGGGGAAGGTAAGCATCCCATATGTCCATGTCTAGTAACTCATATCAAGAACATATAATGTTAGAATTATTCAAAGGAGAAAAGCATGAAGAAATCCATGAAACCTCCATTGAAATGAAAATTAACAATTCAAATAACTAGGGATCTTCCAAGTGAGAAAATAAACAAGAAATATTTACTTTAAGCCCTTTAAGGTGCATACCACTGTGACCCTATCCACTAATCGGTCACAAATTTAACTGTTAACTATGTTACTAGAGAAACGAAACCTTGACAATTTGTTCCCTGACAACGAGACCAAAAGAATGTTGCTTCTCGGACTGAACTAGTAACTAAGAACAACCCAAGAATACATTCGCTGAGGATTCAAAGAATCTTCTTGTTTTAGGTTACAAGGGCTAGCCTCCCTTTCACTACGGGGGGTATTCCCTTGTAATAATGTTAATTAAAGAAATATTCTATTTAAGAAAATGAATAAGGACAAGTTAATGATAAAGGAGTGTTAAAAAAAAAAAAACCAACCTTTTTGGGGAAAGATAGGTGGTAATCACATATTGTATGAAACTCATTCATTAAAATATAATTTATGACAAATTGGATTAAACAACATATCATAATTCATGCATAAGGTCATGCATGATGAGTGTTTAGTGAGAATTAAAATGAAAGTAAAAAGGAAGTTGGATCAAAATGAATTGAATACATCTAATTGCAATATGCAGTTAAACCGATAAGACATCAAGTATCATTTATCAATTTATCCTACAACATAAAAACTATAATATTTGATTTAATTATTTTAATAATAAATATTGGAGAAAAATTAAATCAAATTAATGCATGGAATATTAAAGAATATGATTAAGTCAAACTATCATCAATCAACCACATGTGTCAATGAAATAAGTACATTGAAGAACAATAATTAAAAGAGAACTATATAGAAAATTGGCTTTTATGGTATTCAAGTTCAATGTGCAAGTAAGCCTAGATAACATGTATCATTAGAATTTCAAACTGCAACATATAAATTGAAATATGATTTTAAAAACCCCTAAATATCGTGTATTCAAGGTATTTAAATCATTTTTATATCCAATATTGTTGTATAATCAGGTTATATCAACAATCTTGCACAATAAATCAGTGACTATAAACCCTAGGTGAAGAAGAACACAAAAAGAAAAGGAAATAAAAAAATCACGATATCTTAATCAAAACCCTCACAGACATGATGAGAAGAACCACTATAGCAAGTGCATTATGGTTGTAAAAATGAGTCTTCATCTCTAGCTTTCCATCCTCTAACATGTCCCCTTCCAAAAACCTCGAATGAGTGCTTCCTTCTTCTTTTATGTTGCTTGGAATTAGTTTCCCGTTTATTTCTTGTAACTACCCAAATAAAATTACATTGATACTAATTATTTAACTATAAATAAATAAATATATATATATATATATAGATATTCCAACTTTTCGATTAAATTCCACTCAAATCTTTCTCCCACAATTATTTGAAGCATTTTTTATTAATTCCACAAGTAAATAAAATAAAATAAAATCAGTTCAAACATAAATGAAATCATGATTAAATAAACCTTCACATCTTTATAAAATTCTCATTAGAAATTCATTCACATATTATATATATTAATTTTCATATTCATACATAAACTTTTAAATTTTATATAATATATCCACAGAAACTTAATTATATGAAATAACATAGTGTGTAAAGTTTAAAATATATACATTTTAAATATCATATATGTATATTTAAACTTTCTTTAAAACATGTAGAACTAAATCCATACCCTATAGGGCCCATGGAGGAGAGAGAAAGCAATTTGAAATTGAGGCTTGATGGGATCTAGGTCGTTGAAGAGTTTCTAATTAGATGGTTTTATTGGTTTTCGGGTGTGAACTTAACAGCTAGTTAATTATGTTGTTGGGATTGAAAATAAGTATTAACATATTTGATTGCTTTAAAAATTCATGAGTGGATGTCTAAAAAGATTATTTAAAAGGATTATTAAATACGTTTGGGCATAAATTACCCATACCTACGTTGCCTTATGTAATATGACAACGAGTGTATCATGGATATAAATGTTGTGGACCTTCTCTGAAGGCCAAGTGGTCCAACCACCTATGAAAGCTAGTGTATGCTTGCTCCAGGGTAATCCTCCCAAAAGAACACCCTTATAGAAGAGAAGCATCTGATTTCAATTGTAAACTAGAGAGAACCCAAAGGCCTACAACAATGACACCAACTAAATGGCTTAGAGCATACAAGAGAGATAAGGAGATGGTGATTACATAAATATTTGATTCAAATGGGGAAACTATGTTTGATGATGTAGAATTCTTCAACATCTATGTTGAGAGATTTTTGATTGGGATGAAAAGGAAATATGTCCTTTATGAGCTCCCATATTTGGAGAATCATAATATTTCCCACTTACTAGATCCCATGCATATATTTAAAAAAAAATTCATATTATTTATGGAGTAACATATCATCAAAAGAAAATGACACATTGGTTGTTAGGAGAGACCTTATTTAATCATAAGCTAAAATGAAACATTGGAAAGATAAGAAAGTAGAGGAGAGGTTGGTCCCTCTCGATTGTTGAAAGAAGGTGATGTCCCACAGATTTGAAATAAAAATGATATTTCTTTGGAAAATGAAGTTATAATGGGTGTGAGGGTGTCTTCTTTATATGTGTCTTCACTATGGCGCTGCTTCACTGTGGGAGACAATTTTTCGGGGTTGAAATCACATGACCATTTAAACCTTCTAAGAGTATGTATGTCAAAAATATGATTTTACTATTTGCTATTATTTTTATGCCATGTGATAACATATAATTAATTTTTTTATGTGTTTACTTTGCAATGTGTTTATCCTTTTCTCGTGTGTGAGTGTGTGTACCATGACTTTACCCAAAACCTATGATGTGCCATATCTATATTATCTGTATTTGTATGTTGGATCACATCGAAGTAGATTCATGAGGCCAACATTCCATGGTGGAATCAAGAGATAGTTGAGATTATTTGTATGTGTGAGAAGGAACTACCAACGAGCTTCATGGACTTGCAGGCTCAACTTCTAATAAACCTAGTAGATGAGGTTAAATTAGTTGGGGCAGTTTCTTGTCATTGGATATTCTTCTTAGAGAGGTGCATGAAGTAATTGAAAGGTTTTGTTTGACAAGAGTAAAAACCAAAGGGATCTACGACAGAGGGGTACATATTATATGAGGCATTCTATTATGCCAATGAGTACATTAAACATATTGATAACACACCAGGTGTGGTGATTTGTGACAGTGAAAGGGATGAAGAAAAAAGAGAAGGGGAGCTTGTCGAAATGAATGGAAAATGGCATGTGATAAAGAGGAAGTGACTTATCATTTGTATAATTTATACATAGTAATTATTCACACTGAACTTCATAATGTATATTTTGATCTCATACATAATATATATGTCAATTTGATTTCATCAGCGAATTCAAAAATTGAACCCATCAACAAATTCATTCTTTAAAATTCGGAAGCAACACATCTGTGGGTCAGATTGTACAAACAAAAGAGGATGAAATCAGATAGTGAGAAGAAATAATTCAGAAGGTTGAATGGTAGAAGTGTGCCTTGTCTTGATCATTTAAAAGAAAATATGCCAATGATATGCCCCAACAGTTGGGTTGCTAACCAAGTCAGAGATAAATACAGTGCATCTGGTTGTTTCCCACATGTTGAAGAGGATGAACTAAACATATGGATTGGATGCAACAACTTAGTAATAATCCATTTCTATACATTTTTAACTTCATAATGCACCTTTGAATTTTAACATCTATATTTTATATTTTAGTTATGTTCATGTTATTAGACACATGACACTTTGATTTTTTTTCTCATTTTTATAGCTTCATTTGTTCCCATCTATGGGGGCATATGTCACATACCTCCATGGCCTACCTAGAAACAACCCCAAATTTCCCATTTATTAAAAATTTTCCTTAGTTATAGTTAAAATCTCCTTGGTTACAATTTCCTTGCCTACATTAATGATCTTAATTAACTCCACTATCATGATCATCCATCATGATTATAGTCTTTCTTTTATCATGCATGACTAAAATAATATACCATCAATTCCTTATATTGCATGCAGGAGAATTTAATTTCATTATGCACAACATTAACCATAGTGAACCTTTGGATAATACTAAGGAAGACATTCATCCATAATTATTCCACAAGCATGAAAATCTGCAAAATACTAAAGCATGCTACCATTTCTTATCCTAATATCTTCGATGTGCATATGAGAGCACACGACAGTCTCACACATTATTAAATCCATCATTTCCATCATAAATATTACTCTTAAGCGATTGACAGAATTCAAATCGATCCATCTTGGGTATACATGCAATAGAAAATCTAACCATCATAGATTATTCTGCTACCTACAATATATTATGATAATTCACAACCATCTACCACTATTTGCTATATTAAAATTTAACCAGCAGTTGTGTATGAAAATAAAAATTCCTTCACTAACATAAGAAGATTTCCATTGAGATCCATTTAGTATCCTACTCATTGATACACATATAAATAGCATCATACCAACACATAAGCTAAGATTGTTAACATACACAATACTAAAACAAATAAATAGTCACATGAAAGGAAAGAGACCGACATACAACCATTTCATGCAAATGATAGCAACCAAATCTCACTTGGAGGGAGGAGCACCACCACCCAGCCATGAATCACCTTTGATTCCCCCCAAGCCAAAGATCTTACCAAGGATCAACTGTCCTCAATTGATCGATTCACTGGGTATTTAATACCCTCTTTCATGATTAAGTTACCATTAGCAGCATCCTGCTTTATGGATTTTTCCATTTGCCTAGGTCTTATCTGCAAAAGCTCATCTTTATCTCCCACGACACTTTTCCACACGAAAGCTTGCATTTATCTCCCACAAAACTTTTATTTCCAATGGATATTTGTCTCCCATCCATCCAATGGATATTCAATCCATCCAAGCTTATCTAGAATCACATCTAGAAGCTTATCATGAAATATTCATCTCTATCCCATTCCCCATGGGATTTGGAAAGAATCTCTTCTCTCTTGGTGCTCCACTCTCCAAGTGATTTATTTTATTAATTTATTTAATAATAAATTTCCTTTTCGTATTACATATCACCTAGCTTTCCTCAGCTTAGGTTTAGAATAGTTTAACCCACTAAGGAGGATATCACACCTAGATTTAACTTAGATTAGGTTTACAATAATGTAGTACACAAGGGAGGGGTGTTACATACTCCCCCCCTTAAATTTTACACCGTCCTCGGTGTATCACTATATCATGTTCTTGTTCACAGCTAGCTGGTTTCTCATCAACAACTCTCATGGCTCTACCATCTGATGCAATTTTTCCGATGTACATCTACCACAAGGAGTGGTCCCAGCATCTCCCCTTCCATAGCTACATCAGCCTCAAGGAGTTCTCCAATCATCTCTCCTTCCATAGCTACCTATCACACATTTTTTTTCAAACCATTTGTGAGAATTTATCGATGCAAAGTTTAACTATGATAAATATCATAATCTATTATTATTAAAGCAGTTGTTGCTTATCATTTATTTTATCTAAAGAATGCATGTCCTCTGCTTGCATTCTTTCAAGCCTTTGCATTCTTGTTGAATACCTGCTTCTTGTAGTGTCTCTGCATACAATACATCAGTGAGCATATTTTCCACATTAATATGTCTGCAAAGCCATAGCGGATTATTTCACATTTAATATACATATATTTATTGAAATTTAATGTATGCCAAACTCTAAATAACCATAGTTACTTATACCAAACTTACTGTCCTTCTTCTGGGTAATATCCAGGTTGTTTACCTGGCCAGACATCAATCCAATGACTACTGCATACCCTGCACACAAGGTATGTTATACACACCAATACACATTTCATTTTACAAACTTGTAGCATATGTAGTTGTATGGTCCCATGTACTGTTGTACATAGTCCAACTATTGTACAACCTATAATACCATCCTCATGGTATCACCTACATGACATAAACTTTATCCACATATTTTTCCATCATGTTAGTATCATACAAACATTCATTTTCATGGTTCATCGATGTAATTAAGAAAGTTTTTATGTCATGTGTAAACCAATTCCAGATGTCATGTGGTTACAATATCAATCACATATTATTGAATTCATGCATATTTTCCTCTTAATCATACCTTCTGCTTAATGTTCTAAAGCAGATTATTAACACATAGCTGTTGAAGTTCAATATTCATGAGATCATTAACTCACCTTGTATGTTTTACTATTGCTCTATTTATGCTTCAACAACCTATTGACCATGCATAATTCCATGTACTTGTACATGAAAGTTTTTACTACTTACAATTCTACACTCCTTGTAATTGTAAGTGTTTATGATCTCAGGGTATTTACATGTTAGCTCATTATTAACATTAAATAACCTTACCAAAAGCTGAGTTATCTGTTTATTAATTCTTGTTTGAATCACGTAACATTTCCTTATGTTCTCTAGATACCTTATCAATGCAATCTTCTCAAAATTTCATGGTACAAATTATGATATCAATCTATTTTAAATAGATTGTTAAATATCATTTATTTGACACAGGGATCCATACCATTTGTGCTACTTCACCACTTACAATAGTTTTCACTCAAGGATACTCATAGGTTCTATTATACATATCCTTCAAAAGATACACATGTCCTAGAAATCCATTTAAGTTAAATTTCCCATTTAACCATACTTTCTTCCAACCAAAGAATGAGTCACATTGTAAGAAGATGCATTAATCAAAGGATTAATTTGACCACAATTTGTGGAGTTATATAGTCTTTATACTATAACATTCTCTCACCATCCTTTACTTTCATATTATACTTTAATAGCAATTATACCATTTATAAGTTGCTTTTATAGCCCAACCCGACTTTTCACATATCTTGCATACTTTGCCTATTTACTATTGGCACATAACATCATATTCATATATAGCTTGACTTAGACTCAAGACTCTTTCTTATATGGATGCATAATATCAAGACCATCCCACCATTAACCATTTGATAATTGTACTATTCTTACAAGTCTATAATACTGCACACACATGTGCTTGCATGGTAAATTCATATAACTCATTAATATGCATGGAAATTAAGCATGTTCCTCTTCAACATGTTTATCCATACTATGGTAATAACATGTAAAACTTTCCATGACAAGGCATAGGTAAAATATATAACAATTAAGTCTAGATACAACCATGGACTTCCTTTGTTATTTAATCCTCCTTTCATGTATTAGGTGAAATTTGTTTTTATTCACGAACCCTTATTTAAATCTCTTACCTAATATAATTTTCCACACGGTTCCTCAACTGGTACATGTTATGGTTTCTGTTAGAGGTTAAAAACTTTCTAATTTCTCTTCATCATTCATACTACCAATTTCGCCCAAGTTTTCCTCTAGTTGCTATCATGCATTTATGTATTTTACCTTTACTTCTGAAACTACAACCCACATGCTCAAATACGACCAATTTGGAGATTTCTATGAAAATCATCCTACTAAGATAAAATAGAATTGGCTTTGCTTATTTATGGAATCATTATACATAGTGATTTAATGTATAAATATTCATCTGATTATCCGTTAGAAGCATACTACATTCCATACTAAACATAGTAATGGTCGAGTTTTGAAAAATAGGTCTCACCCATCCATATATGTTCAAAATATATGTGGTGCTCCTTATACCTCATCATCCATGCAGATGTTATCAAGAGTGAGATAGCTCTAATGAATGGGATAGCTCTGTGGCCCAAGAAAGAGTAGTTAGCTACCATGCCATGTACCACTAACTCTACTATTTGATACAATAGAGATGCATGCTCTTTATATTCTTATCATTGTTCACGAAAACCTTTTTCATTGCATAACCCTTACCAAGATTTAACATTTATTCTTTTATACTATTGTCCTTTTATTTAGTCAATTCCCTTTATAGCACTTGTAGGGGTATCAATTTGCTTGCATTATAGTTGTATATTCATCCATGCCATCCACCTCTTAGATTAATTGATCTCATTCCCGGCTTTAATTCTTCACAAGAACAAGAATATTTCAGGTGACTTCAACAAGATTATAATGGATTTGCATGTAGTCCTAACCATTATTGTGAATATTAATAAACACAAACATGCACATAAGCACAATCATATCTTTAATGACAATTTAACAAGTAAGAGCATTCCCTAATGAGGAATTGAACAGTACCCTACATTCACATTGCTTTTTAATTGCCATATTATATGACCTTTAATGGATGATATAATATTATTTTCTTATCAATTCCGGGGGCAACTAGCATACTAGCTCCAAGGCTTCTTAAATATTAATATTTCTTCATGTACTATTAATATTCAACGGTTATCACAAGCATGTAAGCACAATGACTCTTTAAATCATCATTTGGGCACAAACCCCCAACTTGGAGAAAGGCATGCATCATGGTATGCACCACACAAATTCCTTCGAGGTCTCTTCTTTTAAGCAACAAGCAAGATTAGCTAAACTAGTATCAATGTATAGCATAGATAACTGGAACCATAGATTATGCCATACTGATTTCTCATGCACCCTGATCTTATGCATCAATGTTTTTCTAGTTAATCATACCTATCATATGTTTCGTAATGATGATTACATTTAGATTTACTAGATGTCCCATACACCCATATATGTATATCCCACAACAAGATTATTGAAATCTATTCCACTTTGGTATAATGGTCCCATGCAGTAAGATGGCTCCATATCCCCAAGCCACAACAACTACCTACTATGGAGCTACTCCTTTAAGTAATGAGAGTCACACACATAACAATGAAATCGATCATCATACATAATCCTTAATTATGCCATTTCATTGATTGAAATGATTTAGTATGCCAATAACTAAGGTTATTCGTGTTATAGTGTGCTTCAAAATCAATAATTGAAATACACCTAATGTGGCTATGGACAACACATAATGAATCTGCAATAATATCTATAGTCTCATTATAATTATGTGAAGAGTGTTAACTTTAGCGCTTTAGAAATGTTCATGGATGATTAAGCCAATTGTCTACTAAGATTAATTTCAGTAGTTAAGCAACATTCATAATAATTAAACTTATTTAATCTTAGACCTATGGGTGTGCAGGACTTGGATGCCAAGAGTGTAACCTACGTTAATGAACAATGTTATTTTCTATTCTCCGGGTTGTAGTTGCATATTCCCTCATACGGCCGCCTTAATGGAGCCTCTGATCACCCCCACAATATCTCTCTCCACCCCATACTCTGTAACAACCTGCATCATACAAAATAAAATTTGAAGGGTGATAAATTGTTTTTTTCCTATTTTATGGGTTTTTCTCTTCTGATAGATTGATATTAAATGTCCAAATATCAATTGAAATGTGCCAGCATTGTATAGGCGGAACTGTGGCGAATCCTACAGATGGGGTCGCCCATGTTGTCTACGTAAAGGGCGACATCACCACTCGACCCTACTTCACATCATTTTTCCAACTATCTTTTTGAAATATTTCTATGGATCAATTCCTCTAATATGAATGAGATTATTCTAATTTCCATAAGTCAATGCATGCACAACCATTGCTTATGGAGTTTGCTACAGTGGATGAAAACACCACGTGATCATAAGTGACAGATTCTCTAATAGTAAAAACACAAAACTTTGTATACTGAGCTGGTGTTTCTTATGATAGACAAAGATTAGAAGAGATGTGGAACTTGCACGAAATCTACAAATATGTATATATGTATATAAACGGAGAGAGTGCATGAAACTCCACATTCTTGTTGCAGAAACATACAAAAGTGTTGACTTTGGACCACAATCAAACATCACTCAGAATACATACTTATTTAAATCAACAGATCTTCCTTTGGCATTTTTACCGGTGGAAATGCAAAACCTATCCTGAAACATGACTTTCAACAATGAATCTATATACAAGAGCATTTCCAACGTCGAAACATTTTGCATAAAATTTATAAATTTCTAAAATACAGTCGAATAATATGTAAATTAATGTTAATAATATATAATTATTAATAACAATGGCTCTAATAAGACCAAATTGTTCTTGATTACAATAATATTTACGGCTATGTTTAATAGAATTGGGGAAAACGAGTTTAAGATGTCAGCGTTTAACTGAATTGCAGTGGCTTTTCACAACAGCTCCCAGACTCTAACCAACTAGAGAAAAATCCCTATGGCTAAGAAAGAGATCCCTATGAATGGGTGACGCCTAGTCGGCAAGCCCTCACACGTCTCAATTCAAATACCAACCATCGGCCATCAGACAGACATTGGGAGATGCTACTGACTATTCATTCAAACAAAATAGAATACTTTACCCTAGTTCACATTCCTTCCAATCTTCTATCCAATATGAATGAGAGAGATATTTTACATGAGCCTTGCTAGATATCCAAAGTGGATAGGCGGGTTCAACCCATATTGATCAGTTGAACACATAAACCCTGAATAACGATATTAGTAGCTAAACCTTCTTACCTCTATTGTTTTAGTTAATTGGTGCTTGGCTTTGATTTTGGGCGTCGATATTCTAGGTCAGGTTGTATCCACATAACAAACCCAGACATGGTGAACAGTGATGATTACATTGTAATAGAAATAAAGAAAACAATACCCATACACTCCACAAATATTGTTCTAAAAGAAGGTTTAAATATTCAATTTCCCGGAACCCCTTGTACATTTTACCTCAGTCGGTTGTGAGCACAGTCGACTACTGTGCTGCGCTACTTCTCCACAAACTTGGAGAACAACTGGAACTTCCAGCCAAATTGTCTTTGAAATCTGCATTTGTTCCCATATTTATGATTATGGGAGGATAAAAAAAAATCGGAATACACATTATCAATGATCATAACTATTCAACTTGCAAGATTGCAACGAATTTACCTAGTTGTTTTCAATAGAGCAATATCAATTGAATGGAATAATGACAATTGGGAAGACAATTTAGTGTATGCAATTCTAATTTTTTTTTTAAGCCGAACAAAATCTGCCGAACAATACCTACCCATGTTTTCTGCGAGTATTTCTCGCACATCCAGGGATAGAGTTTGAAGGCTTTTATGCTTTCTACTTTTTATCGCTCGGATAAGATTGAGCGTTGTGTGATTTACATATAACCCCTATCCAACTCAGGGTGATGATGTACATGAGGATAGTCATTATCCCAAACCACTGCTTTCAATTCCACAATCGGAAAAAGGAAACACTTATGCCCTAGCTTTTCCTAGATCCCACCAAACTTGTGATAAGCATTCCGAAAGGTAGTGTTCAAAAAGAAGAAACAACAATAGCCAGCATTTTTTGTTGTTGTTTACACACTATCCATAAAATGCGGTCTACAACCAACATTATCGATGTACATCCTGATTGAGAAACCTTCTAATCGAATTCAATAAAGAATAGTTACTTTCCCCAGCAGCGCATGAGGAATAAAACAGCATGATCAATGCATCAAGTGCCCCATCACTTGCTCGAAGCTTGAGCAGTGATGCCTCAATGATATCCACTTCATGTTTATCTAATCATACAACTCAAATTTTGTAAAATCCATTCGAGTGGCCTTAGGAACATTTGATTCTTGTGTGTTAAGGCTTGAGTTGAACTCATGTAGTTGTATGATATTTTAACGACTGTATGTGTGCCTTTTCCTATTACAACAACTCTGTGAGAGTTCTATCACATTCAAGTTCCCAGATCTACCATCTTCAAACTCAGCGGTATATCTAAACGCGTGGTTCTCTGAATGTGTTCAAGGTGATCACTTGGTCGTGCCATGCTCACTTGTAAAACATTGTCAAGCAACCCAGTCACCATAGGCTACTATTACTGTGTGTGAATTCTAGTTTATTGACTATAATGATGGTGCATGCGAGATAACATATCCTCATTGTAGATGGTAACCCGTACATCAAAGGCCAAGCCACAGGAGAGGATCATCACCATGGTGCATCATCCGTCTTCTCACGACCATGCAAAATGTATAATTAATTAATTAATTTAGTTAGACAAGTCTTTTCCTCTAACACTACCATCTGGCAGTCTTCATCACAAACATAAAAGCCTTTGTCTTCCTTTGCATTACTTTTTCCCTCAACATGACAGAGATTTGTCTCTCCCATAATCACAAGATGCACATTTTTAGTACATCCTCAACCAGTGGATTTTCGATAGGTAACGCAGTCATCGCCATCTTAAAGAGGGAAGAGACAACTTGTTTTATTTTCCCAAGGATTTAATGTGATGCGTGAGGGTAAAACATCCATTTCCTACCCTAACCTCATACACAGTGTAGTCAAACATTCAAGAATGGCTTGTTAATGACTTACTAGAATTCAAAGATAAAGTACGCACGAGTAAGGGTTCTACCCAGCGTCTGAGTGAAGTACCTAATCTGTCCCTCGTGATGGAAATTTACAGTTTGCACCTCCAACAAAGAAGATTGGTCAAGATCATGAATTCCCCTTCGATTTTAAAAAATCCATGTACATTTGCCTTGATATCCGTTTTAGGTAAAATTTGCTTATTTGACCTAATAATGAATTTTTGACCCATCAATAACCATGTTAATATTGGAATCCTAACTTCCTTGGATGACAAGAAATCATGTTCTATGTTTCAGGCTTCACCCTTTAAAAATTTTAGGTTTAGTTTTCTTATAGGAATTTTATAATCAAAATTAGTCAACGAAATTCTATGGAGGTGGATGAATCCATAGGCCTCAATATTTGAACATAGGCATTGATACCATTTGTGACATACCTCCATGGCCTACCTGTTATAGACATTTTTGGGCACTACAACCCCAATCATACGTGTCCATAAACCAAGGGCTCCTAAGTCCCTAAAAGTGTTGCTTCACACCCTAAAAGAACAAGGTCAGCTAATTACATCATCTCCCAGAAGTTCTCCACAGGAAACTGCTCAGAACTGGTCAAAACTAGACCATACAGGTTGCTCAGTGCTAAGGGTGCGATGCATCCCACCTGCCCAGTGTAAACGGTGCGATGCATACTGAAAATCCCTTCTATAGGGTGCGATGGGCGAGAGTGGATAAATGGCAGAGACAATTTGCGAGGTGGATGATCATAGAATCTTCTAGAAACTTCTCCTATGACACTTGCCCCTCTGAATTCGCTCAGGGATGAGTAGGAGATCATCAATATCCAAGTGGAATCAAGAACTATCAGAGAGAGGACACTAATCAAAACCCCAGAAGCTGACTCACCCCCTTGCAATCATCTATATATGGATCCCTCATCCCAGAGATCCAGAAGCTGGAATTTTGTATCTTGTAAGGAAGTGTTGTTGGTTTCTTGGTGGAATATCATAGTGTTTGGTGATCTAAGCTTGTCATGAGGTGAAAGAAGGGCTTTCATGCTGGAGGATGACATTGGGTCAGAAAAATTGGTTGTAATCCTCTTTGCTATTCTTGATATTAATAAAGCTATTCAAGTTTTCCTCCACATTCTTGTATGTTTGATGATATATGCATTTGTGTGGTCAATATATATCTGGTCCTATATTTTTTATGATTGTAGATCTCTGTTCTTCGATAGTATTATGCTGCTTTGATTCCACAGGTGCTCTTTGAAGCTGGGTAGACGAAGGAGAAGTGGCAAGGATCTGTCAGAAGGGAGAGGAACCGAGCAAGGAACCAAGCGCAAGACTGAGGTTGGTATCCTTCATTCCCCTCTTATCTACTTCTCATAAAGGAAAACGAAAGTAGTTTTAGTTTGTTTGTTTCTAAGATAGCTACCAGTCTTAGTGGGACCAGTAGCTCCGAGTGGACAGTAGATTTCCAGATAACACTACCTGGAAATAACCCCAAATTTCCCAGTTATTAAAAAATTTCCTTAGTTATAGTTAAGATCTCCTTGGTTATAATTTCCTTGTCTACATTAATGATCTTAATTAACTCTGCTATCATGATCATCCATCATGATTATAGTCTTTCTTTTATTGTGAATGGCTAAAATAATATACCATCAATTCCTTATATTTCACACAGGAGCATTTAATTTCATTATGCACAACATTAACCATAGTGAACCTTTGGATAATACTAAGGAAGACATTCCTCCGTAATTATTCCACAAGCATGAAAACCTGCAAAATACTAAAGCATGCTACCATTTCTTATCCTAATATCTTCGATGTGCATATGAGAGCACATGACAGTCTCACATATTACTAAATCCATCATTTCCATCATAAATATTACTCTTAAGTGATTGACAGAATGCAAATCGATCCGTCTTGGGGTATACTTGCAATAGAAAATCTAACCATCATAGATTATTCTGCTACCTACAATATACTAGATGATAATCTTCAACCATCTACCATTATCTACCATATTAACCAGAAGCTTTGTATGACAGTAAAAATTCCTTCACTAAAATAAGAAGATTTCCATTTAGATCCATTTAGTATCCTACTCATTGATACACATATACATAGCATCATACCAACACATAAGCTAAGACTATTAACATATACAATACTAAAACAAATAAATAGTCACATGAAAGGAAAGAGACCAACATACAACCATTTCATGCAAATGACAACAACTAAATCTCACTTGGAGGGAGGATCACCACCACCCATCCATGAATCACCTCTGATTCCCCCCAAGCTAAAGATCTTGCCAAGGATCAACCGTCCTCAATTGATTGATGCACTGGGTATTTAATACCCTCTTTCATGATTTAGTTACCATTAGCGGTGTCCCACTTTATGGATTTTTCCATTTGACTAGGTCTTATTCGGAAAAGCTCATCTCTATCTCAAACAATGCTTTTCCACATAAAAGGTTGCATTTATCTCCCGCAAAACTTTTATGTCTGGTGGATATTTATCTCCCATCCATCCAATGGATATTCAATCCATCCAAGATTATCTAGAATCACATCTAGAAGCTTATCATGAAAGATTCATCTCTATCCCATTCCTCATGGGATTTGGCAAGCATCTCCTCTCTCTTGGTGCTCCACCCTCCAAGTGATTTATTTTATTAATTTATTTAATAATACATTTCCTTTTCATATCACCTAGCTTTCCTTAGCTTAGGTGTAGAATAGTTTAACCCACTAAGGAGGGTATCAAACCTAGCTTTCCTCAGCTTAGGTTTACAGAATTTAACACACAAGGGAGGATATCACACCTAGATTTAACTTATCTTAGGTTTACAATAATGTAGTACACAAGGGAGGGGTGTTACAGCATATGGACATCATTTTTGCACGGAGGATGATGATGATGGAAACATGACACAAGACTACGGAGTGGAGGTCGAGTTTGACAACTCTATTTGTGCTATCCACCATGATCAAAATCTAATACACGAGACATTAGGTTATGTCAGAAAGATGCAAGAGATCATTGAAGTGGACTTATCTTCGTTACAATGTGTTATTTTTAGGTGCAAGTGCTGGGACACCTTTTATTGGAATAATGTAAATGAAGATCGTGAAAGTGGGTTGATCTCTATAATCTCTATAAAGATGTGGCATTAAGCTAGGGAACCTTATGTTTTCCGCAAACACTTCAACCATATGTTTTGTTACCCTTATGTGTTGGATAGAAACTAGTGGTTCGTATTAATACAAGACCCTAGATCAACACATATTTTTGAGAAGAACAATGTTATCATGCTAAGTTAGGAAGATAACCAGGGTGATGACACTAAAGAGTGATATGTACTTGTGTTATTTGATCATTTATATTATAGTTGTATTTTTTTGTTTTTTTTCTGTCTTCTTGGCATTTTATATTATATTGCTAATTATATTGTTTTCTATTTGTCTTGTTGTCCTTTTATATAATTGGTAAGATATTAAATGTAAATTTAAATTAGTAAGAGTTGCTATAAATGTTAAATTTAAATTTAAATTGCCTGAACCTCTTAGAACTTTAATGATAAATTATTTTTTATTAAAATATAGATTTTTAAGTTATATTAAATCTAAATTAGATATGAAAAGTTATGACTTAAGTTTTTAAAACTTAAATTTAATAATAGATTGAATTTTATATATAATCTTAAAATAGTATTTTTATATTTTTTAAATAAATATTATTGATAAAAATTTATTAATTGCATTTTCTTATTTATTAATTTAAACAATAGAAATTAAAATATATATATATATATAACTAAATTTAAAAACACATATTAATTTTTAAAAAATATTTTAAATGATAATTGTAATTAATAAATATATTTTTCTAGGGACGATTATGATGCTGAAGCGATTACCCTGTTCAAAACTCGAAACCCTAGACGCCGCCGCTCGAACCTGCGCCAGTTGCAGCAGGTTCCGCCACTGACAGTCCTATGGCTTCTGCTGCTGGAGGGGAGAGCTCTGCCTCCCCTCCACTGGGGACTCCCTCCTCTGACAAAAAACAAAAGGCAGATATACAGCACTCTGCAAATGCAGACTCAGAAACGGAAAAAGAAGAGCAAAGGACGCAAGGACAGACGAACTCAGATCAGAATGTGGAGAACGATGCAAGCAATGGTCGGCACAACACGACTGGCGCCTCTCCAACCAAAGTGACCTCAGCTACCTGTATACCAAAAGCAGCAGATCCGATCAAGGTCGAACTGCCAAGCCACCGCATTAATGGGGAAATCCAGTTTATGCAAGATTATGCACTCATTGGAAAGTTCTTGGGATTCTGGCCCACAGAGAAAGCCTTACAAGGTTGGATAGCCTCTAAATGGAAGCCCAAAGGACAAGTAACTTTACAGCTTGGCCCAAAGGGCTTCTTCACAGCAATTTTTAACTGTCTAGAAGACAAAACAAGGATATTCGAAGGCGGTCCGTATTTCTTCAACTCTTCAGGTTTATATCTAACGGAATGGAAGCCCCGTTTCAATCCTGAGAAAGAAGACTTCAGCTGGGCCCCTGTATGGATCCGAATGTATTCCCTTCCTGTGGAGTACTGGCGAGAAGAAACATTGGCAGACATAGGCAACAAGTTGGGAACCTTCATCAAAGTGGCTACTGAAACCAAGACGCGCAAATACACCTCCTATGCCAGGATCTGCGTCAAGATGCACCTAACCAAGACCCTAGCAGACACGGTAAGTCTCTTTCACGATGACTATGAATGGAAACAGACTCTAGATTATGAACACATCCCTTTTCGATGCCGAAAATGCCATGAGCATGGTCACCTCTTCCGCGACTGTCCCACCAATGTGCAGCCCAAAATTCCTTCCAGTGAAACTAACTTGGACCCAGATGGCTTCACAAAGATCCCTACCCGTCGCCGACATGCAAAAAGAAACCAAGCTAATCCTGCTCATACCCTCAAGGCGCCTCCTCAGAACCGCTTTTCCGTTCTCACCTCACAAGATATTCAACTCAGTCCCACCGCTGATAACCCAGAACAGCAGAACCCTACCCAGTCTTCCCTCATTCATTCCGAACCAGCCACTTCTAAATCTGCTGATCTTCCCCTCCCCGAAAATCCCATCTCTGTTTCAGAGGGCGGACCCCTAATCATTTCTAAAGGAAAATCCAGGCTGAACGAGACTCCACAAGCTTCTGACATGGAGCTTGACGCAGCCCTAGCCCTGAGTCTTCATGAACAATCAATGGAGGAGGCCCTCATTGCCTCAAATGACATGGAGGAAGATAGAGCAGATGTAGATCTAGAAGAGTTCGACATATCCAAGCTTGACATATCCAAACTGGAGGCAGCTTGTAAGCAAAAAGAATACAACTCAATCCCTCCCTGGCAAGTAGACAAAATTGAAGGAGTCCTAACAAGGGTACAGCATCATAAAAGTCTAGGCATCCAAGGAGGCAGTCACTGGGATGGAAGGAAAATACTCAAAGAACCAAAGAAAAGGGGCAGAAAAACAGATCTACAGCGCACAATAGCAGTAGGTGAAATACTCATGGATTCGGGGCAATTCCCCAAGTTGACCAAGTTCTACAAGACCAAATCTCCGTCTCCATGAAGCTCATCTCTTGGAATGTAAGAGGACTCAATAGTCCCTCTAAACACAGAATGATAAAAAACCTGATAATGCAAGAAAAACCAGCAATAGTCTTTCTTCAAGAAACAAAATGCAGTAGCACAACAATAGACAGTCTCAGCAACAAAGTTTGGGCAGGCAGCAGCTCAATTGCAGTGGACGCCACCGGAGCCTCTGGAGGCCTAGCCATTCTATGGAACCCACAGATCGTATCACTTGATAATTTTCATGCCACTCTGCATCTCATTCAAGCTACTTTCCACCTCATTGGCACCAACATCCATGGGCATATTACCAATGTTTACTTCCCGCAAGCTATACAGCAAAAATTGGACCTCCTGGAAACGATCACCCGCCTTAATCAAAACAGATACTTTCCTTTATGGATAGGAGGAGGCGACTTTAACATAATAAAGTCTATGGAAGAGAAACAAGGAGGCCGCACTAGGCTCGATAGTGATAGTAGCAGCTTCAAGCAATTCATTCAAGGCAATCAACTCATGGATATCTCCACCTCCAATGGCATCTTCACCTGGTCGAATAAACGAAAAGGGGTTCACCAAATTGCCTCACGACTAGATCGTTTTTTAATTTCGGACAACGCAATTCACCTGGGAGGAGAGTTCAGTGCCGAAATCATTCCACAAGGAGGCTCAGATCACTGGCCCATCCTTCTCCAATGGTCCAGACCGGGTGCTCGCAACAATCGACCATTCAGATTCGAAGCCTTCTGGCTTACTAACTCCAATTTCAAGGCAGTGGTTAATCAAGCTTGGACTTCCTTCATCCCGCCGGCAGGAGCTAAGATGTATCAGTTCCATCAAAAACTGAAACATCTAAAGCAATCTCTCAAAATATGGAACCGAGATCATTTTGGCAACATACAGGAGAGTAAACAAAAACTAGAACAGCAGATGAAAGCATTACAACAAAGATTCATACTGGAAGGTCGCACAGAAGAACAAATTCAACAGGAGCAATTCCTCTGTAATCAAATAGAAGAGCGACAAAAACAAGAGGAAATTCTATGGAAGCAAAAGTCGCGTATAAGCTGGCTCAAAGAGGGTGAGCGAAACACCAAATTTTTCCACAAAACTACCATCCAAAGGCGCATGCACAACAAAATCACCTTTGTCAACAATTCGCAGGGTGAACGAGTGGAGGCTCATGACGAAATGGAGAAAGAATTCACAGGATACTTCAAGAATATTCTAAAGGAGCCTAACAATAATAGAGATGAGGCAATCCAAGCTATCACACAGCATATTCCTAGAATTATCACTGAGGATCACAATACTCAACTGCTCCAGCATGTTACACTAAAGGAAGTAGAAGACGCCATGGCCCAGCTTAAAGACGGAAAAGCGCCAGGACCGGACGGATTCACAGCCAACTTCTTTCATGAATTTTGGGATCTCATAAAAATTGAAGTTTGGGATCTGGTGGAAGAATCACGCAGCATGCATTGGGTCCTCCCTGCCCTCAATTCAACTTTCATTGCATTGGTTCCCAAAGAAGCTGCCTCAAATAAACCTGAGAAGTACAGGCCAATAGCGCTCTGTAATGTGATTTATAAACTCATTTCAAAGGTTATTGCAAACCGACTCAAACCGCTTCTGCCCTTGCTCATCTCTCCAGAACAGACAGGATACATTGAAGGTAGGCAGATCATGGACGGAATTATTCTATCAAATGAAGTCATACACTCTTTAAAGATACTCAAGAAACCTGGTATGCTTCTCAAACTCGATCTATCTAAAGCCTTCGATAAGCTTAGCTGGAAGTACATTCACAAAATGCTCTTAGCTTTTGGCTTTAATGCAACCTGGTCCAGATGGATCATGAACCTTATCTCATCTCCCAGTTTCTCTGTCATTCTAAATGGATCCCCCTCACCTCCCTTTCTCCCCTCTCGTGGTATCCGGCAGGGGGACCCTTTATCACCTTTTCTCTTTGTTTTAATGGCGGAAGGCCTAAGCAGGCTCCTCAAATCGGCTGTTTCTTCTAAGGATCTTAAAGGTATTTCCCTTCATGGTCGTGCTCCTCAAACGCATCAACAATTTGTTGATGATACTATGCTCTTTGGGCATCCATCAGCAAAAGAAGCCTCCGCTTTTCAGTCTCTTCTATCCCTTTTCTCCGAAGCCTCTGGCACTTCTGTTAATGCTGCGAAATCTCAACTTTTTTTCTTCAATACTCCCCCATCCTTGCAAAGGATTATTGCTCGGATTCTGGGTTTCACAATCTCACACCTGCCTTCTAAATACCTGGGCGCCCCCCTTACTGATTCAGCAATTAAGCAGGTGTCCTGGAGATCATTACTGGACAAATTAGAATCAAAGCTTTCATCCTGGACCTTCAGAGCTCTAAATCTGGCAGGCAGGTTAGTTCTCATCAAATCAGTTCTACAAGCTATGCCGCTTTATTTATTCTCTATCTTAGCAGCTCCAAAAGGGGTTCTAAAAGAAATACGCAATCTTCAGCGAAACTTTCTCTGGGGATCCACAAGCCTGAATAGGAAATGGGCTCTTGTCAAATGGACAGAGGTATGCAAAATCAAATCAGAGGGAGGATTAGGTCTTCGTGATCCGCTTCAAAGCAATAACACCATGGGAGCTAAAATTTGGTGGAACTGGGTCTCCAAGCCAAGCACCCCCTGGGCCCAACTTTGGCAAGCTAAATATGCTAGAGGAAGTCAATGGAATGACCTCATCAGAATCAGTCCAACTGCGCAGGGATCACTCATCTGGAACAATGCAAAAACCCAAAGTCGCTTCATCCAAGATCATAGCTTCTGGGAACTCCACTCAGGCAAGGCGGCTAGATTCTGGGAAGATTCGTGGCAACAACTTCCCAAAATGGCCAATCTGTTCCACAAACCTCTCTGGCAGGCTCAAATGAACCAAGAAAGCATCCCTTTGGTACACCAGTTCTGGCAGCCCTCTCAGAACCACGACTTCCAAACATGGAAACCGGCGCGACTTTGGCAAATAGATTGGCAGGGAGAAGAGTATACAGACATTGATCAGGAACTCAACAATAGGAAGATCCGCCTCTCCAATCAGCAAGACAAACTCAGATGGGGCTACACAACCAAAGGCACCTTCACTACCAAAGAAGCTCATCACCTGCGATATTCCAACCTCCAGGCAGCTAAAGATCAACTATGGGAACAAGTCTGGCAAGCTGGGCATTGGCCCAAAATCTCAACTTTTTTATGGCTACTCAGCAGAAAGCGCATTCTTACATGGGACAATCTGATAAAAAGAGGAATTGTAGGGCCATCTAGATGCCCAAATTGCAACATAAATTGTGAAACCATCAATCATTTAATGGAAGAATGCCCATTAGCAAAACAAATCTGGGAGAAAGTCGAAAAATGCAACATGAGAGCTCACCCCAGAACGGAGGACATAACGACAACCATAAGGACCTGGGAAAAACACCCTTTCAAGTGCAGGATCCTCAACTCTTTATGGCGCATCATACCGGGATTTCTGTATTGGACCCTCTGGAAGGAGTGCAACCACAGAATCTTCAATAGCACATCTAGATCCATCGATGATCTTTGGCTCACACTCAAAAAAAACATTCAGGAAACTCTGGCCATCAGAGTATGGAATGATAATGACATGCCAGAAGTCCACCAGGAGCGCCGCATTTTGAAGGAATGGAATTTAGAACTCAAATCCCTAATCAAGACTACCACTAAACCGTCCACGAGATCCGCTTCACCATCATCTTGGTCCCCGCCGGCACTCAATGCATACAAGCTGAACTTCGACGGTGCTGCCAAAGGCAATCCTGGCCCAGCAGGATTTGGAGGAGTAATTCGTGGACATAATGGAGAAGAGAAACTTGTATACTATGGAACAATAGGGAAAGATACTAACAATGCAGCAGAGCTAGAGGGTCTTTGGAAAGGAATATGTTTAGCTGAACAGCATCACCTCTCCCCTCTGGAGGTAGAAGGTGACTCTCTCATCCTAATAGAGGCAGCTAAAAGAATGCAGGCGGGAGCAAAGGCTGTCAAGATAGCGAAAAGCTGGAGATTGCTAAGCCGTATGGAATCCTTGGAGGAAAAACTCCACGCTCCCCACAATTTATCCTTCCATCATGTAAGAAGAACTGCTAACCAGGTAGCAAATCGGCTAGCAAATCAAGGAGTGTCACATACGACACATTACTTCTCAGGCACCCTAGACATGGTTGAAGATGCTAGACTCAAACAAGACTGCATCACCTTGGTGCACAAAGACATCCCTCCCCCGGATGCGGGTGTTTATAGTGGATGAAAGGCAGGTGGCTTGTCACATGGGCAGCTGGCAGCCCGGACAAGCCACCATCCATCAAAGTGCCGAGGTAATAAATGTGAGGACGGGTATAACCACAGGGAGGATCAGTTCAGCTCACGCGATATTCATTGCGGAGAGGTTTTTCCTTGGAAATCCATTCTGGTTCAGGCGCCAAGGGTGGAAGCCATGGGGAGGCTCAGTTCGGCTCAAGTGACATTCATGGCAGAGGGGATTTTTCTTGGGATGTCCATTACGGTCCAGGCGCCATTCAATGCGCAGCTCAAGACAAAGCATATGGCGATCAATAAATTCGGACTCCATGATATTTTCCTGCATTCTTCCAAGCGGTTTCAGCAATCTCTAGCAAAGTGTAAGCTCTCCTCAGGGAATTCAGTTAAGGAAGGACGTTGTGGGATGCCGATTGAAAGACTCAGGATGGGCAGTCGTCGTGGGGGAACAAGGGGTCACCCTGCTTCTCAGAGGCCCGCTGCTTCACCCACCGCCTCTGTGGACAATTCTTCTGGGCAGAACAGAAGCCTGAGCGGCACTGTTAGCCATAACATTGAGCGAGAGAGGGGTGAAATTCTGGACTGTGGACACAGGGAGCATCCGGCAGTCAGATATCGCATCCCCTGTACGCTGGAGAACAACACACTCATTGTTTCAGTCACTGTGGAGCACTGCAGCGACCTCCGGAGGCCTGGGGACAATCTGACAGTTCCAAGGGTGGATATGCAGGTTCCCAGAGTGGATATGAGGCGACCCATGCAAGTAGACGAAGCTGGACCCAGTGAGCCAGTTCCGAAACTGACGCGCCAAGATGCAGAGGATGATAAGAAACTCAAGGGCTTGGCAACGGATGAGCCCTACCTCACTGATGAGGATTAGTTCTAAAGCCGCTGTCCCCATGGCCAGGAATGCTGCTCTCCTTCCATTTCCTTCTGTTTTCTGCGTTTGTTTGTTTGGTATGAAGTCAATGTCTGTCGCGAAGGATTGCGTGTCCACTGTGCTAGTTTACGTGTCAAATGTGTTCAGTTATGTGTTCATCGTGTCAAGTCATAAGTCCGCTGTGTTGGCTCAAACGCCCGTTGTGTCGATAATATGCTGGTTATGTTGGAGGAAAGAAACAGGTCCTTTTTTGCCTGCTGCTTAGATTGGTCTATCTTGGGAAATTCTCTTCGGAGATGCAAGGCTTCGGCCCTTTGTAATTTTGGATGTAATTTTGATTTTTGTAATATAAATTAGTGCAGTTTTACGTAGAAAAAAATATATATATATATATATATTTTTCTAATAATGCTTCATTAATAATTATTAATAATAAATAAAATTTAATTTATTAAATTTATAAAATCAAATTAATCGTAATGTTATTTTTATAATCTAATATTTTATGATTTTTTTTCTATTATAGTTCATTTTATAGATGAACCAATTATATATTTTAACTTTACTGTAAATTTTTTGAAATTTTTATTTAATGATTACATGTTGCAATATACATTTTGAAAATTAATTGCAAAGATTAATTAGATATTGTCTAACTCTTGTATTATATGTATAGGTCACAATTTTCTAATTTCTACGCTTCACTATGACTAGAAAGGTAGTTTTGTTTAGCGGTTTGTACAATTTAATTGTGTAAAATTGAAATTGTTTTGTGGTGATTATTTTTTAGACATGTTTTATAAATAATTTTTTAACTATGTTTTCTATAGGTAGGGACTATGTTTCTCGCAACCCTTATTTGAATAATAATTTAGTTAGAATTAATATGAATGAACTATCTGTGCAATAGAAAAATATTTATTGTAATTTTACAAGTATAGTTTCAACCATATTAAACTTTGGAATTTATAAAAATATCTTTGCTTTTTTTATTTAAAGTGAGTTGTTTTGCATGTAATTTCATATATAAAATTTTGATATAAATTCACCAATCTGTAATCTATAATAAATATCATTTCATAAAAATAAACATCATGATGATAACCATCTAACAAAGATAAACATCATCTAAAATACACATTGAGATTTTCTAACATCTTCTAATTATATATAATTCTAGTACATATTAACATCATTAGCTAGCACAAAAATCTAATAATCTAACAAGGCATCATAATCATGATCACTCCTAACAAAACACAAGCATTTTCTAACATCATCACCACACACATCCTCAAATATACATCTCATATTGGTAAATAACTGTTACAACATACACATCTATCTATAATCACATTAAATGAACATATCTAACATGACCTAACAATATACACGCTATCACCAACATATAAATTAAGTACATCAACATGAACAAAAAAATGCACCATATATATACAAACAAGTCAAATAACAACATCAAGTCAAATATTTACTATAAAATGTAGAAATTCCCACTGTAGATCAACAGATTATGCAATATACTAAAGCAAAATACAAGATCTACTTCTACAACAAACTTTGCGGAAGCTTAATCGAATTGAGCAAGATCAAATAGAACACATATAACTGATGAAGAGAAATCAATCATACATGAAACACAGAAAAATACTCTGGGGAAAGCCTCAGCTAAAAACCCCACTATCTGTATTATCATACAAGTGGAAATATGTTTAGATTACAAAAAGAATAAGCTCACAAGATATCCTTCTCTCTCTGCAATCCAACTGCTGCTCATAGATAGTCAAAGTCTTCTCACAAACCTTCTCTTCTGCCCTCCAAGCCTCCTATTTCCTTGAGGAGTTTTCCTTTGGGTCCAGTGTTGCCACCTGTGTGAATTGGCCTCTTCACACACTCACTAACCTCTGATCTAACTGCGCAATCCTGAAGGAGATAATTCCTTCTGTATGGATGAGTTTCCTATATAGGAAAAATCCTCCAACTAATAGTACATTGTCCCTTCCTCTGATCTCAACTGGGTCTCTCACTGCGCTGACATGCATGAGTTATTTATGAGAGAATATTCAATTATCTGGAGAGCAACAGTTACATGCATGCAAGCATTAATTAACTAAAATCACAATTAATTCTACAAACTGTTAGAACTAATCTAATTGGACTTAACTCAATTAACTTAGCTAACTAATTACAACTCAAATTACAATTCATCCTTATCTCTTTAATTGAGGGATAAATTCCTCAATCATTGGAGAAACTATTGCATGTCTTCACATAGACTTCATGTTTGATTTTCTCCAACTAATTAACTCAAGATGAATTAATTAATTATTTTTCAAACAGCTAATGAGACTAAATTCGAATTTTAATTCTCAATTTTTATTCAAGGACAAATCAAAATTGGAATATATCCTGAAATTATATTTATAGAAATGTTATTTTTAGCATTTCTATTTTTTGCTATTTCCAATAGTGTTGGAGTATATCCTGAAATGTTATTTATGGCAATGTTATTTTTATCATTTCTTCTTGCTATTTTTAACATAAAATATATGATACAATAGTAGTAGTGGCTTCCTCATCTATAACAAAATATATAGAAGAATAGGATGGGTGGTCAGCTACCTCAAGAGTCAAACTATGAGGTGGAGGAGGAGGTGGCTAGTCTTCTTTTTGAGGAGAAATATGATGTAGTAGGTGACTACTAGAAGGATCATCGACACCTTGATCATCATTTGATTGGATGGTACGTTTGGGTGAAGAATATGTATCTAATGCATGACCATACCGATGAGGTGTAGTACTACCATTAGGATCACCACCCTGATCATCATGATCCCACGAGGCAGTACTAGGTGAAGGTTGTGTTTCTACTGCATGGCCATCACTCCTTAATGCCAATATAAACCTGGTAGCTCTAACAATATGACACATAAGACTCATCATATCACACGACAAGTTTTCCTAGAGCTCCAGGAGCCTAGGATCTTCCCTGATGTCTCGAGTTGCCACAAGGAGGACTCCTGCCTCAACCAAAAGTATAGAGAGTCAACCACCCAACTCCATCCTAAATCTAATATCATGCCTACAAAATAACCACATGCCAACAAGTATCTGCATCTGATCAAGACATACCTCACCCTTTGCGACGTCAACCATCTTTTCATCTCCATCAAGTGGGGGAGGAGGCATGCCCCCAATGTATGTGTCAATGTTTACAAAATATATAGTACATAATAGTAAAAAAAAAAATGAATAAAACAAGTTAAAAAATGTGCTAGAATGAATTTTATTCTAAGTAATTAAGACATGAAATGAAAGTAGATGATACTACCTTGATCATTTGTTGGCTCATCACATGTGAAGAGGATGTTGGGACAATATTGTTAATCCATCCTCACAGGAGGACACGACACCAAGATGGACATGTGGTTAGCCTCACTAGCGAATAGCCCCAATTCCTTAGCTAAAATCATGGTCGAATAATCTAGAAGGCCCCTCTTGGGCATCATCTCACCCCACGTGTATTCACACCTCAGTGATCGACCTAGGAGGGTGACAGTCAAAAGTAGGACTCATCTCTAGAAACCTCTCACAAAATTAAGAAAACTATTATGAAGCAAAAGGGAATTTTTCCTTCCCATGTATCATAGCACAAGATCTATCTAAAGCTATACGAAATTTCCACAAAAAAACGGTATACTATATGATACATCATGGCCTCTACACCAAAGAATCAACATAAAACAAAAGAGGGAAACTAATGTGTTTCTCATCACTAGTAGAGCATGAAATGATACTCACTAGTAGTTAGAGGCACCTAACCTCCTCTGCACCAAAAGGAGTAATCTGTAGCTATCCACCATACACCTAAAAATATACTTGAGAAACTACATGGTCCATAACATATCTATGAGAGTATACAAGATGACTCTCTACTGCAACACCATGGGGAACATCAAGGAACTAGGGAAAATCCTCCCCTTTCCTTGATAGGCTAGTGATAAAACAAATGTACTCCTTAGTGGGATCATACCACATGTCACCACTGATACAAAAATCTTTTCGGTGGACATCCCATCGACGGATCAATTATGTGAACAACTCGTAGTGACCCTTCAGGGACGTAGCCTCCTCGTAGTACTTAAGGATGTCGAAATTCCTCAAGAGGCCTTGGGTCATTGCGGTAATAGGGAAAAGGTACAAATTCTTCTACCTCTCTCATACCTCCCACTCTCATACCATATTTTACTGGTCAACTTTTTTTTCTTACTACTGTTGCTCCTCTCTCCTATAACGTTTTTGCATGATTGACATATAAAATACATCATCCTCATATATAAAACATAAAAAATAATTATTCAATGATAAATGTGCTTATAAATATGAACATATAACCTTCAATTTAAAAAAATCAACCTCGATGCTCCAAAAAAATAGGAACGCAACAGACACGTTGTGCCCAAAAAAGAGAAATGCACTGAAAGCGATGCCTACTCGACTTGACACACCTCTTTGGGTTTACGTACATACATAAAATTAGTTATTTTTATTTTCAATGCAGTGTGTCTACATTTCACACCGGAACGTTCAAGTTAACGAACACACCAAGCTATAATTGTTCAAAATTAAGTGGTGCATTTGGAAAAATTAAATGCAATTAGAAGTTAATTTTACTAGACACATTGTCGTAAAAATTATAACTTTTAAAGTTGTGCATCATGTAACTTCACGAGTCAGTGCATGTTCATTTATGAAATGCATCAGACCACTAATGGTGCATTAATGTTATGCACCAACTGGTAATGCACCCTGTGAATTTATAGGGTTCACTGTGAACGGTGTAAGTCGAACATCTAAAACGCACCATATATTTAAAAGAAAACTAGTGCAATTTTTACTTAATTTCCAATTCTACTCTGGCAAAAAATTAAGTTAGGGAGAAACATAGAAATTACCTGAACATTGCTCATCGGGGAGGCATGCTTTCCATGTAAATGAAAAAAACAAATTTGACCATTGTTTAACAAAATTCAAAAGACATGGAATGAGCAACAGATGGAAGGGTGGTTCATATAGGAAAACATTGCACCATTTCTTGAGAGGTCTACAACACTACAAATGGTAAAAATGAATTTCACAACCTATAATTTTGTTTTTATTTAACCGTGTTCCGATGTGCTAGAGTAACCAACGCACTAATGCAGAGTATTTACAAAGTGCACCATGATTTTTTAAATTAAAAATCCTAATGTAGTGCACCATGTTATTTACACACCGAAGCATGTCAAAACATGAATAACACTAGTACTTCATGGGTCTATAAAAACAAAATGGTGAAAATTAATTTTACCATCGACATTTTTTTAAATTTAACCTTGTTCGATGTTATCAAGTAGTATAGGCACCATTGCTCTGGTTTTACCTAACGCACTACTATTTTTAAATTAGAAACCCTGCAATAGTGCACCATGTTGTATACGCCCAAGGGCATACCAAAATGGTCAAACCACATGGGCCTCGTGGGAGTATAGCACCAGAATGGTGAAAGTGAATTTTATAACTAACATTTTTTAAATTTACACTAGTTCGATCCTATCGATTCGTATATACATCGGTGCTTTAGAGTTACTTAATGCACCGTTATTTTTTATTTAAAAAGAAATAACCCATGAATATTGCAATGTTGTTTATTAAGCATCATGATGTAAAGTTATATCAATGGGAATTGGTGCTTATAATATGAGTAGTGCATCAATGTTTTTCAAATTAAAAACCTTGCCCTAGTGCACCATGTTTTTATGAATTCAAGTTTTCTTAAAAATGGAAAGCACTAGTGTTTTACGTGAGTATAACACCAAAATGATGAAAATGAATTTTACGACTAACATTTTTTTAAAATTTAACCCTTTCATAGTGCTATCAAATAGTATACGAACATATGCACCTTATATACACAGTGCACCATTATTTTTATTTGTATAAAAGATAAACCTGCAATGGTGCACCATTTTATATTAAGCATTGGAACCTTCAGTTCAATTAATGGCATTGAAGATTATAATATAAGAAACACACCACCACTTTTAAATTAAAAACCCCACAACATTGCACCATATTATTTATGCACTTGGGCTTTCTTATACAGGTTGGCATTGGGGCGTCCTAAGAGTATAGCACCGGACTGAGAAAAATGATTTTTATGACCGACATTTTTTTTAATTTAACCATTTTCTGGTGCTATCGATTAGTATATGCATTAGTGCACATTATGTACTTAGCGCACCACATATTTTTTTTATAAAAAGTAACTCTACCACAGTGCAGCTTATGTTACTAAGCACCAATTTGTGTAGGTATAGTAATGCATTGGTGCCTTAGTTTATTATAGAAGCATTTTTAAAAAACATATGCCTGCACAACTCTGTTAGTGAGCTTTGCTAGAAACAATTTTTTGCACTATTATTATAGGGGCTTCAGCAAAAACCTCCAGTAGTGGGTCTTTTCCTTGTAGTGCAAGAGGGCCAGGAATATATTCTAGAAATAGAGGTTGGTCTAGGTCTTGAGTACCGACATGCACCCTACGAGTAGGAGTTATAAATTCACTTCTCTCAAGAGGTAGACCCGAATTCTACGTGAATGATGATGACTGGGTTCAACAAGGGTGAATAAATGTGTTTTGACTAGATTAAGTGAGTAAAGACACCCATAAGTCCAAACTATTGACTCAAACCAAAAAAAACACTAGATAATCCTTAAATGGTCATCAAATGAAAACCATTCATAGTACTATGTTTCAGATGGCCTTCCAAAAAAATTCTTGCTTATGATATCTCAACTCCACAAGCAGAACGGTTGAGGGGAAGGTAGGGTAGAGGGTTGCTTACTACCCACTACCACCACCTACAAGGTGTTTATCCTTGGAATGGTCAATAATTTATCTCCATCTAATAGGGGCAAGTGAATATTGGGCTTCTAGGTAGTCAGTCATCCATACGGGATTCCATACCACAATTTGGGTAGCCTTGAGGAGAACCGCTTGCACTATGACCTAACCCTAACCCCCACTTACATAGGTTTTTACTCTAATCTGGGTTTAGATGTTGGATCTAAGGAATTTTCACTTCCTAACACAAGTTGCTAAGTTGGTTTTGTGGCCTTGGAGCATTTTGGTCACACAACTAGTTCCAAAACCCTAGCATAAGCTAATGTTGGTGTACTACAAGTAAAAATGAAAGACGAGTCAAATTAATTTTATTAGATCATTTATTTAATTTTTTGTTGTTTACTCAGTTGGTAGCAGCATGAAACAAATATGGTGTGATTGAACCTTGTTAGTAAAGCCCCAAATGATACTATATGAAGATGCAGTATTTTCAATTTGATGAACACTAACTATAGTAGGGTAAGAGTCGTTCAACTTTTGGAAAGAAAAAATCCTACCAAATTCACCTCTCACTTATCCCAAAATGAAATATCCAAATTTATAAAAATTCTAACCCAAAAGAAGATTCAAAAAATGATTAAAAAAGGAGGCCAAAAAATCCCCAAGCTAGAACACAATACACTAAAAAGCAATCAAAAATTCGAATCAATGCCCAAAAAACACTCTCAAGCAATTAACAAGAAAGATTGAACATGGGAAAAGAGATGAAATTCAATCAAGCTAGGGTTATAACAAAAGTTCTCAATGAGAGAAATGTTTTATATGGATAAAACCAAACCCTAATAATAGGAAAGACTAGGAAAGATTAAATGGGAGAAACAAAATGTGAATTTGAAACAAAGAACATACTAAACACACCCAAATCAACTTTTCAAGTCACAATTCACACATCCATAAACAAGAAACACCACTACCTAAAAAAAAAGGAAAGTATATAAGAAAGAATGCAATCAATTGATCAAAAGGAGATATGAAAATAAACTACTACTGTAGACAATGAAACAAAAACATATCCGAGAAAGAGATCTAATTATTGAGGGAAAGAATCCCAAAAACAAACAATGGAAATATCTCAAAGAAACCCTTAAAACTTGGAAAAATAGATGGATCAAATTCATAAACAAGGAGTGAGATTAGATATGATAAGATTTGCAATTGCCAATAATAGTAATGCACAAATATATAAGGATACGAATAATTCATAGAGAAGGGAGTTGAAATTAAAACCAAATCAACTAGCCAAGAAACCTTAACAAGATAAGAGAACAAATATAACCCAAAAATACATAGACGAATCAAATCTATATAAAAGATTTGGACTCAGAAAGGATGCCAAAAAACAGAGCTAGTCAAAATATATAGTCTTGTAGGATCTCTTAGAATATTTATAGGATTCCAAACATAGTCATGGGGAAGGAAGCCTACATAGTGTAGGAATAACAGCAAGGATGTAATGGTGAACCTAGCGGTTTTGGGGCAGAGCCACTTTGTAACCCATTCTACGCCTACAAATATGGAAGAAATTTGGTTATTAAATAAATGAGTAAGAAAGAAGATTAAATCAAGGTCTAATTAGAATATCTATAGTTAATAATGACCTGCAATTGCACAAAGAAATTCTAGATGATCATAAAATCCATATCCAATCTAAAAGAGGAGCGATATTAAAATAAATAGGGAAAGCTCCCCAGTGGAGTCACTAGTTATGTAATGGCTATGTTTTCACAACAAATAGAAGCTATTTCTTTGTAGTCTTGGCCATAACAAGAGTACAAAACAAAGGAGTATATGCAATGTGACAACAAGTGTTCAAACAAAGCAAATCAATCATCCATGTATAGATTTCCCTAGGGTTTGAGTTTAGTACTCATGATCCATGCAGGTTGATGGTGAGTGTTGAATCCATTACAGAGAATTCATACCCAAGCCAAGAGATCCTATCCTCTACAATAGATTTGAATCTTGCACAAAATCACTACCAAACAAATCACATAAATGGCCCTCCGTGGAGTACCTTCAACTCAAACAAATAAATATGAACAATAGACTATAAACAAATATTTAATGGAAGGGAATATTTACATATATTAATCAAAATATTAAACAGATATAAAGACCATTATACCATCACAAATTAGATCATCTCATCAAGCCTATAGCATGGTCTTCTCCTCCCAATACAACAAAGCTCTCACACTAGAATATGGAATAACAAACTTTAGAAACCTTTTTCTTATGATTTTTTTCCCAATTATCTCAATTATGAAATAATTATTGTGTCATAATTATAAAATTTTATAAAATAACTCAATCATGTAATTCCACTCTTTTAACATGGAATAAATATCACATAAGAAAAGGTAGAGGGGATGCATTCTACATAGCAACTGAGGTAAGTTGAAAATGGGTTTCTCTAACTATAATAGATTGGAAAACAAGATTATAACACTTGGATCAAACATATTCCTCCTCCATGGGAGAGTTCTTTAGTGTCTTTTACGCTACAAAGTGCTACTTCTCTCTCTTCCATGTGCAAGTGGGCAATGGAATGGTAATGAAAAAGATAGAGAAATTAGATGGAGAATTTGAATGCTAGATGATCAAAATATTCGACAATTATTGTAATAATGTGTTAATAATGAAGGACAAACATCTCTATTTATAATAAAGTTCTAGATTATATTAGATCTAGTCAAATAATAAAATATTTGGCTGACTAGCTCAAGATCTAATTGTTATGAGTATTTTATTATTTTTGGGAGAGGGAAAGATTAGAGAAATAGGCAATAATATTTATTTAGTGAAATAATTTAAATATAGTGATTAATTGAGTTAATTAAGGAAAATGAGTGAAATATTTAATAAATGAAAATGATTTATTAATTATTTCTAGGTTATATGGTTAAAGTAAATTAGAAACAATTATTAAATAATGACTTAAAAATTATTTCTAAGGAAAAAATGGAATGATTCAGGAATATGTTGGAGCTCAAATTGTCCCCTTAATTGAGGACAACCTGAGACCATAACAATGAGGGTCATAGATTCTCCCTCTCTAGGTGAAAAGGGTTGACCTCACTTTCACCACAAGGGCTATTCCTTGGTGATAATCAAAATTGAATAGTTGTTGAAATAGTGTGAATTAAATAGATTTTCTAATTAAACAAATAAATACTCTAGATTATTGAATAAATAATGTTTTAAATAAAATAATGTTTCTTTGGGAAAAAGAAATGGTAGGTACATAACTCAGGAAAACTTATTAAATAAAAAATTCATTAATGACAAACTAGGTAAATTAATGTATATCATGATTCACAAAAGCGAGGAAGAAGTGAAAATTAAAATTAAAGAAAGGAAAGAAATTGAAGCGTGCTCATATTAAATACATCTAGTTGAACTATGCGGTTTAAGTAACATAACATCAAGTACTATGATTATTTAACATGCATAAAAATTGGAATTATTTAATTTAATAATTTCAAGAAATAAATAGTAGAGAAATATTGAATTAAATGTAATATGTGAAACATTAGACAATCTGAAGAAGTCAAAGAAAGAATAATAATAGGGAAAATAGTGAAAATGAAAAAAAAAAAAAAAAAAAAAATTAAAGAACTGGTTTTTATGGCATTTGAATTTATGGTGCACATAACCCTAAATATCATGTATTCATGGAATTAAACATGAAACAATAAACTCAAGATATGATTTTAAAATCCTAAATATCTAGTGTTCCAAATTATTTAAAATAATTTGATGTGTTCAAGAATAATGCATAATAAAGTGAAGCCACCATTCAGGAACAACCAGTGCATGAAATTGAAATTAAAATAGAACAAAGTGGAAGGAAATAAAATAAAAAAATTATAGTATTATTAATAAAACCTCCATGTCACAATGAAGGAAACCATTTGCAGACTGTACAAGATGGTTGTAATAGTTAGTAAGTATTCTCCCCCAAATCTACCATCCTCCAACCCATCGAAAAGATTTCTCCCAAAAACTCTTTGCCCAAAAAGCCCCAAAAAAATCTTTTACATCTTTTAAATGTCTCGAAGTTCTTTTATTTTTTAGTTCTCGTAACTTTCAAAATGGAATTACATTAACAATAATTATTTGACTAAATGTAATACATATTCCATCATTTAAATGAACTCTCTCTCAAAAATCCTTCACGTTAAAATATTTTAGAAATATTTCATGCATTAAAAAAAAGATATAAATTAATTCTCAAATATAAAACATTATAATAAATGCAATTAAACTATAAACTTACCTTTCATAATGTTCTCATCATAATAATATATAGCTTACATTATTAATGAAATTCAGATTTCACCTTAGGTGAGACACAATAATTTTTTTCCCACTATATAAAACATTAGGTCATAAAATGTGTATTTAACATGTAACCATTTTCCAGAAACCCAAGATAGAATCCAAAATATTAAATTTAATATTATTTTCCCTTTTAAATGTTAAAAACTTACATTATTAAAAACCTGTCATGATATCTCAATGCTCCTCCCTATAGAAATTCCCACTGTAGATCAACTGATCATGCAATATACTAAAACACAATACAAGATCTACTTCTACAACACTTTGCAGAAGCTTAATCGAATTGAGCAAGATTAAGAGAACTCATATAATTGAGAATGAGAAATCAATCACACATAACATAGAAGAAATAACCCAGGGAAAGCCTGAGCCTAAAACCCCAACTTTGCATTATCATACAAGTGGAAATATTCTTCAAGTTACAAAAAGAATCAGATCTCAAGCTATCTTGCTCTCTTTGTATTCAAACAATACAACTTACAGACTGAATAGACATAGTATATGTCCTCCTCAAGCCCTCCAAGCCTCCTATTTCCTTGCGCAGTTTTTCTTGGGGTCCAGTGAAGCCACATGTGTGAATTGGCCTCATCACACTAACAAAACCTAAAGAAGTAACTACGCAATCCTCAAGGAAAGAATTCCTTCTGCATGCAAGGAATAATCAGAATGGAATATTCTAGCAACTACTGATAATACACTGCCCCTCCATCTAATCTCAACTGGGTCTCCATCTGAACTGATATGCATGAGTTATTTATGAGAGAATATTGAGTTATCTGAAGTACAGTAGTTACATGCATGCAAACATTAACTAACTGAACTTACATTAATTCAACAAACTGTTTGAATTAATCTAACTGGACTTGACTCAGTTAATTGAGCCAACTATTTACAACTCAATATTACAACTCATCCCTATCTCTTTAACTGATGGATAAATTCCTCAATTAACGGAGAAACTGTTGAATGTCCCCACATAGACTTCATGTTTGATTTTCCTTAACTAATTAACTCAAGATGAATTAATTAATTATTTTACAAACAACTGCTAAGAACAAATTCGAATTTTACTTCACTATTTTAGTTTAGGGACTGACTAAAATAGGAAGGTATCCTGAAATGCTATTTATAGAATGATATTTTTAGCACTTCCATTTTTTCATTCCTTTTTACTATGTTCAACACTAGCTGAACTGTCATTTATAGCAGTGCTATTTTTAGCATTTCTATTTTTAACATTTCTTGTTGCTATTTTCAACACTCCCTCTCAACAAGAAAGGGATTATCAGTAACCCCAATCCTATCTCTGTGGAACTCGAACTTGCATTTTGACAATGCCTTCGTCAAAATATCTACATCCTATTCCTCGGTCGAAACATACAACAACAACATGATACTCTTGACCACACAGTCTCAAAGATGGTGATGCCGAATATCTATGTGCTTGGACCTGTCATGAAAAACTAGATTCTCAGAGAGTTTGATACAACTCTGGTTATCGTAGTAGATCACTGTAGGATCCATCCTCTGACCAGATAATCCCACTAGAATCTTCCACATCCAAATGGCCTCACATGCAGCCTTACTAGCAACCATGTATTTAGCCTCTGTTGAGGTAAGTGCAACTGATCTCTGTTTCCTGCTGTACCAGGAAATCACAGTTGAACCAAGGTTGAAGATTCCTCCAGAAGTGCTCTTCCGATCTAATGGACTCCTTGCCCAATCTACATCTGTTAAGCCCTAAAGCTTCACTCCCTCTGTCTGTCTGTACCACAATCCAAACTGAGATGTGCCTCTGAGGTATCTCAACACATGCTTCGCTACCTTCCAAAACAACTTGGTAGGCTGAACCATAGCTTGACTTAGTTGCTTCACCACAAAGCATAAGTCAGGTCATGTGTTCACAAAATACATAAGTGAACCCACCAGCTACCGATAAATAGTAGCAGCTACTACCTCTCCTGAAGTAGCATCCTCCTTCCTCCAGTTCCCAACTAGAGGAGTCTACAGGTTGCACTTCTCTATGTGAAAGCACCTAAGTATCTCATTGGCATACCTGCCTTGAGACACAAATACTTCACCATATTTTTGTCACACCTCCATGCCTAGAAAGTAGTGCATAAGGCCCATGTGCTTCATCTCAATCTCTCTTGCAAGGTCCTCCTTGCAAGATTGTATCAGTTGATCATCACCTGTTAAAATCAGATCATCAACATAAAGAACAATGATGAATGGTTTACCTTCTATCGTGATGTGGTAAAGGTTCACATCTACTTCACTCTTGGTGAAGCCCAAACCAATGAAATAGTTGTCGATCCCGGTGTACCAAGGACTAGGTGCTTACTTCAGCACATACAAAGCCCTCTTGAGTGGGCACACATGCGACTCACGATCGAAGGTCTCGAAACCCTCTAGCTGCTCAATGTACACCTCCTCCTCAATCTTCACATTGAGGAATGTTGTCTTCACATCCATTTGGTGGATCTTCCACCCCATCTGAGCTGATAGTGCCAACATCGATCTAATCAATGAGTACCTTGCTACTAGAGAAAAAGTCTCATCGTAGTCGATCCCCTTGACCTATGAGAAACCTCGGGCAACAAACCTTGCCTTATTTTTCTCAATACTACCCTCAGCTGCCTACTTTACCTTATAAATACATCTGGAATTCACCACTGACTTTCCCTGAGTCCTTGGGACAACATCCCACACACTGTTCTGAATTATAGAGTCATACTCCTCTATCATTGCATCAACCCAGACTAGTTGTTGCACTGCCTCCTTAATGAAGAAGGTTAGGTATCTACACACTCCCTAGTTAGGGCCATGTACCCAATGTATCGCTCGGGTGACCTCCTCTATCTTCGCTGAGAAGATGGTTGTCCCACATTCTCCTGTGCCTCTAGCATCAACATGTCAGCTTCCCTTGAGCGTTTCCGCCCATCTCTGGAAGTATCAGCATGAGTGGATGTCTCCACTCCCGGATCCTCTACATGTTGTTGCTCCGCATCAATCGGAGGCTCCTCCTCCTTAGGATATAAAAGTTCCTCTTCTGCATGCAACTTGAGCTCCATCTCAAGTGACACTTGCATGGCTTTCTGCTCGTCGAACTTTAGATCCTTGCGCACCACAGTCCTTTGAGTGGAAGGCAGGTACACCCAATAGTTTTGGGGTGTATCCGTGTACCCCACAAGTATTCCCAACTCAGTTGTTGGGTCTAGCTTCTTCCTGGCATCTTTGGTCACATGACAGTAAACTGATGATCCAAAGATTCAGAAGTGACTTACATCAGGTCGCTTCCCGGAATAGGCCTCCATAGGTGTCTTCATTCCCAATATATGGTGCGGGCTTCTATTCTACAAGTATACTGCTATATTGCGAGCCTCAACCCACAAATGTAGTGGTAGTATTTGGTCATAAAACATCGCTCGAGCTGCTCCCACAATCGATATGTTCTTCCTTTCGGCCACCCCAACCCACTGTGGGTTGTGGGGTGCCTTCAATTCCCATTTAATACCTTTTGCACTGCATAAGTATGTAAACAGTTGGGAGACATACTCTCCACCATTTTCACTATGCAAGTATTTTATTTTATTTCCAAATTCTTTCTCTGCCAAGGCTTTAAACTGACAAAACCTCAGGAAGGTCTAATCCTTCTTTTGCATAAAGTAGATCCAACATCTATGAGAAAAATCATCAATAAAAATAACATAGTACCTTTGTTTAGAAGTGGAGCTCCACGATTGTTCCAGCTCTACCGTCTCAATCCGAAAAGGAAGATTTTGTATACTTACCTAAGGTACAACCTTTTCATGTAGTCGTATGCTCAAGTTTTCCCTTGGGTAATCCAGTAGAAATCTGCTACATGATCTTCAGGGCTCCATGGTGCAAGTGGCCCAGTCTTCTATGCGATAGCTCACCAACATCTTGGCTCTGCACCATCTCAGCTTTGGAACTCAAAGTAGCACAGTGGTCTCCCTCTAGCTTGTAGAGATTCTTTACTCAAATCCCTCTTCGCTTTATCTATCCAGTACCGATATGCCTCAAGAATACCTTTCCTTTACTAAAGACTACATCATAGCCTTTATCTTCTAGCATAGCAACAGACACAAGATTCTTCTTCAGACCTGGTACATACTTTACATCAATCAGGGTGAGGAGAGCTCCATGCTTCCTTTGAAACACAATCATACCTTCACCCGAAACACGGTACTTTCCGTCATCGCCCATCTTGATCCGCATCTAGAGATCCTTCTCCTCTAAGGTACTGAAAAGATTCTTGTCACCTGACATGTGGAATGAAGCTCCACTGTCCAGGTACCACACACATCCCACCATGGATGAAACCATGCATGTGATAAGTGAGAAATCCAGCTTAAACTATGAGGCCAGTGCCTCACCATGATATCCCCTAGAGGAACCCTTCTTGGATTTCTTCTGTGGACAATTCATAGCATAATGGCCCACTTCATGACAATGAAAGCATCGCACTTTCAATTTTTCAATCTTCTTCCCACCATGGGAAGAATCAGATTTGGGATGGGATTCCTTCCCTTTCCCCTTCCTCACATTACTCGCTAAGGCTATATTTTCCTCATCTTCTTTCTTCAATGAGGATCCATCTCTGGTGCTTCTTCTTATTTCCTCCTGCATCAGAACCGACCAACGTCGTTCTCAATCTGGCAGTTTTTCTGTTCAATTAATGGAGTCTTGGTAGCTATGCCAGCTCTTAGGAAGACCGAGGAGTGCAAGACTCACCATGTCATCATCAGTGGTCGTGATCCCTACACTTCCAAGCTCATCCCTGAAGTTGATGAGCTTGTTCAGATATGTAGAGATCGTGTCGCCATTTTCACACTTGATCTTACGAGGCTTTTCTTTTAGTGCCAGCTTCCTCTAATCACTGTTGCTCTGATATAAATATTTCAATGTTTTCCACATCGAAAACGGTGTCTCCTTCCCATGGAGGCATGAGACAATGTGGTCTTAAACTCCCTGTAGGAGGATTCTCCTTACTCTAGTCACACATTTCTTCCATTTCGCCAGTTGAGTAGCATCAGTCAGCTTGGGGACTTCTTGATCAATGAAGTCCTCTAGACCGTTATCCTCCAACACTGCCTCCATGCAATCCTTCTAGGCTATATAATTCGAGCTGCCATCAAGGGAATACTCGAGTCTTAAGCCGCTGAACACCATTGGTGAAATTGAGATTTGATAAGAAATCGATTTCTATATTTAGGAACACAAACTTTGAACTTCTCCTTCTTGTATACAGTTCTTCGCCTTGATCACCTTTCCTCCAATACCATGTTGAAATTCCCACTGTAGATCAACAGATTATGCAATATACTAAAACACAATACAAGATCTACTTCTACAACACTTTACGGAAGCTTAATAGAATTAAGCAAGATCAAGAGAACACATATAACTGAGAATGAGAAATCACACACATAAAACAGAAGAAATAACCCGGGGAAAGCCTTAGCCTAAAACCCTAACTCTGAATTATCATACAAGTGGAAATATTGTTTAAGTTAAATCAGCTCTCAATTTATCTTGGTCTCTCTGTAATCAAACAATACAGCTCACAGACTAAATAGACATAGTATATGTCCTCCTCAAGCCCTCCAAGCCTCCTATTTCCTTGTGTATTTTTCTTGGGGTCCAGTGAAGCCACATGTGTGAATTGGCCTCATCACACTCACAAAACCTAAAGAAGTCACTGTGCAATCCTCAAGGAAATAATTCCTTCTGCATGCAAGGAATATTCACAATGGAATATTCTAGCAACTAATAGTACACTGCCCCTCCATCTGATCTCAACTGGGTCTCTGTCTGAACTGACATGCATGAGTTATTTATGAGAGAATATTGAGTTATTTGAAGTACAGTAGTTACATGCATGCAAGCATTAACTAACTAAACTTATATTAATTCAAAAAACTGCTTGAATTAATCTAACTGGACTTGACTCAGTTAACTGAGCCAACTAATTACAACTCAATATTACAACTCATCATTATCTCTTTAACTGATGGATAAATTCCTCAGTTAATGGAGAAACTATTGCATGTCCCCACATAGACTTCATGTTTGATTTTCCTTAACTAATTAACTCAAGATGAATTAATTAATTATTTTACAAACAGCTGCTAAGATCAAATTCGAATTTTACTTCACTATTTTAGTTTAGGGACTGACTAAAATAGGAAGGTATCTTGAAGTGATATTTATAGAATGTTATTTTTAGCACTTCCATTTTTTCATTCCTTGTTGCTATGTTCAACACTGGCTGAATTTCTATTTATAGCAGTGTTATTTGTAGCATTTCTATTTTTAGCATTTATTGTTGCTATTTTCAACACTGCCTCTCAACAAGAAAGGGATTATCAGTAACCCCAATCCTATCTTTATGGAACTCGAACTTGCATTTTGACAATGCCTTCGTCAAAATATCTACATCGTGTTCCTTGGTTGAAACATACAACAACAACATGATCCTCTTGACCACATAGTCTCGAAGATGGTTATACCGAGTATCTATGTGCTTGGACCTATCATGAAAAACTGGATTCTCAGAGATTTTGATACAACTATGGTTATTGTTGTAGATCACTGTAGGATCCATCTTTTGACCAAACAATCCCACTAGAATCTTCCACATCCAAATGGCCTCACATGTAGCCTTACTAGCAGCCATGTGTTCAGCCTCTACTGAGCTAAGTGCAACTGATCTTTGTTTCCTATTGTACCAGGAAACTGCAGTTGATCCAACATTGAAGATTCCTCCAGAAGTGCTCTTCTAGTCTGATGGACTCCTTGCCCAATTCGCATCTGTGAAGCCCTGAATCTTCACTCCCTCTATCTATATGTACGACAATCTGAACTGAGATGTACCTCTAAGGTATCTCAACACATGCTTCGCTGCCTTCCAAAACAGCTTGGTAGGCTGAACCATAACTTGACTCAGCTGGTTCACCGCAAAGCATAAGTCAGGTCATGTGTTCACCAGATACGTAAGTGAACCCACCAGCGACCGATAAACAGTAGCAGCTACTACCTCTCCTGAAGTAGCATCCTCCTTCCTCCAGTTCCCAGCCAGAGGAGTCTACATGGGCTTGCACTTCTCCATGTGAAACTGCTTGAGTATCTCATTGGCATACTCACCTTGAGACACAAATACTTCACCATCTTTTTGCCACACCTCCATGCCTAGAAAGTAGTGCATACGGCCCATGTCCTTTACCTCGAACTCTCTTGAAAGGTCCTCCTTGCAAGACTGTATCAGCTAATCATCACCTATCAAAATCAGATCATTGACATAAAGAACAATGATGAATGGTTTACCTTCTACCATGATGTGGTAAAGGTTCACATCTGCTTCACTCTTGGTGAAGCCCAAACCGGTGAAATAGCTATCGATCCTAGTGTACCAAGCATGGGGTACTTTCTTCAGCCCATATAAAGCCCTCTTGAGTGGGCACACATGCGAATCATGATCAAAGGTCTCGAAACCCTCTAGCTACTCAATGTACACCTCCTTCTCAATATTCCCATTGAGGAATGTTATCTTCACATCCATCTGGTGGATCTTCCACCCCATCTGAGTTGATAGTGGCAACATCGATCTAATCGATGAGTACCTTACTACTGGAGAAAAAGTCTCATCCTAGTCTATCCATGATTGTTCCTGCTCTACTATCTCGATCCAAAAAGGAAGATTTAGCATACTTACCCAAGGTACAACCTTTGTATGTAGTCGTCTTCTTAAGTTTTCCCTTCGGTAATCCGGTAGAAATCTGTTGCATGATCTTCAGGGCTCCATGGTGCAAGTGGCCTAGTCTTCTATGCCATAGCTCACCAACATCTTGGCTCTGCACCATCTTAGCTTTGGAACTCAAAGCAGCACAGTTGTCTACCTCCAGCTTGTAGAGATTCCTAACTCGAATCCCTATTCGCTTTGTCTGTCCAGTACTGATATGCCTCAGGAATACCTTTCCTTTACGAAAGACTACATCATAGCCTTTATCTTCTAGCATAGCGACAGACACAAGATTCTTCTTCAGACCTGGTACATGCTTTGCATCATTCAGGGTGAGGGGAGCTCCATGCTCCCTCTGAAACACAACCATACCTTCACCTGAAACATGATACTTTCCATCATCATGCATCTCGATCCGCATCTGGAGATCCTTATCCTCCAAGGTACTGAAAAGATTCTTATCACCTGACATGTGGAATGAAGCTCCATTGTCCAGGTACCACACACATCCCACCATGGATGAAACCATGCATATGATAAGCGAGAAATCCATCTCAAACTGTGAGGCCAGTGCCTCACCATCAGAGCCCTTTGAGGAACCTTTCCTGGATTTCTTCTATGGAGAATTCGTAGCATAATGGCCCACTTCATGACAATGAAAATATCACACTTTCGTTTTGTCAATCTTCTTCCCACCATGCGAAGATCCAGATTTGGGATGGGACGCCTTCCCTTTCCCATTCCTCACCTTACTCGCTAAGGCTATATTTTCCTCATCTTCTTGCTTCGATGAGGATCCATCTCTGGTGCTTCTTCTTATTTCCCCCTGCATCAGATTCAACCAAAGTCGTTCCCAATCTGGCAATTTTTCTCTTCCATTAATTGAGTCTTGGTAGCTATTCCAGCTCTTAGGAAGACCGAGGAGTGCAAGACTCACCATGTCATCATCAACAGTCGTGATCCCTACACTTCCAAGCTCATCTCTGCAGGTGGTGAGATTTTTCAGATATGTAGAGATTGTGTCGCCCTTTTCACACTTGATCTTACGAAGCTTGTCTTTCAGCACTAGCTTCCTCTGATCGATGTTGTTTTGATATAAATTTTTCAATTTTTTCCACATCAAAAACGGTGTTTCCTTCCCATGGAGGCTCGAGACAATGTGGTCTAGAACTCCCTCCAGGAGGATTCTCCTTGCTCTAGCCACACATTTCTTCCATTCTGCCAGTTGAGTAGCATCAGTTGACTTGGGGACTTCTTGATCAATGAAGTCCTTTAGACCGTTATACTCTAATACTGCCTCCATATGATCCTTCCAAGCTATATAATTTGAGTTGCCATCAAGGGCATACTCGAGTCTTAAACCGTTGAACGCCATTGGTGAAATTGGGATGTGATAAGAAATCGATTTCTATATTTAGGAACACAAACTTTGAACTTCTCATTCTTGTATACAGTTCTTCGCCTTGATCACCTTTCCTCTAATACCATGTAGAAATTCCCACTGTAGATCAACAAATTATGCAATATACTAAAAGTCAATACAAAATCTACTTCTACAACACTTTACGGAAGCTTAATCGAATTGAGCAAGATCAAGAGAACACATATAACTGAGAATGAGAAATCAATCACACATAACACAGAAGAAATAACCCGGGGAAAGCCTCAGCCTAAAAACCCAACTCTGTATTATTATACAAGTGGAAATCGTGTTCAAGTTACAAAAAGAATCAGCTCCTCAATTTATCATGCTCTCTCTGCAATCAAACAATACAGCTCACAGACTGAATAGACATACTATATGTCCTCCTCAAGCCCTCCAAGCCTCCTATTTCCTTGCGCAGTTTTTCTTGAGGTCCAGTGAAGCCACATGTCTGAATTGGCCTCATCACACTCACAAAACCTAAAGAAGTAACTATGCAATCCTCAAGGAAAGAATTCCTTCTGCATGCAAGGAATATTCACAATGGAATATTCTAGCAACTGATAGTACACTGCCCCTCCATCTGCTCTCAACTGGGTCTCTGTATGAATTATTTATGAGAGAATATTGAGTTATCTGAAGTACAATAGTTACATGCATGCAAGCATTAACTAACTGAACTTACATTAATTCAACAAATTGTTTGAATTAATCTAACTGGACTTGACTCAGTTAACTGAGCCAACTAATTACAACTCAATATTACAACTCATCCTTATCTCTTTAACTAATGGATAAATTCCTCAATTAATAGAGAAACTGATGCATGTCCCCACATAGACTTCATGATTGATTTTCCTTAACTAATTAACTCAAGATGAATTAATTCATTATTTTACAAACAACTACTAAGATCAAATTTGAATTTTACTTCACTATTTTAGTTTAGGGACTGACTAAAATAGGAAGGTATCTCGAAATGCTATTTATAGAATGTTATTTTTAGCACTTCCATTTTTTCATTCCTTGTTGGTTCAACACTAACTGAACTGCTATTTATAACAATGTTATTTTTAGCATTCCTATTTTTAGCATTTCTTGTTGCTATTTTCAACACTCCCATGCTAAATTGGAGCCTACACAACTTCTTCACCGAGCCATTAGAAATAACAAATTTGATTTTAAATAAAATATATTTGAATATATATGTGTTTTATGTTCGGAATATAAAATGACTCATAAATTCTAGATTTACAAATTAATGTAAATTTTAACTAAAATTTATAAATACCATAAACAATATATTCATATATAAAATAGTTTGAAATAATATATATTATATATATTATAATTTATAATTTATATACATATTATATTATATTGTAGGCATGGCTTCTACATATATATACATTTATATGAACCAATAAAAATAAATCTCAAAATTCTCGTCGTGTGATTGAAGGAGAGAGAAACTAAGTTATAATGGAGGTCCGATGCGATGCTCGATGAATGGTGATCGGGTGGTCATCGGATATGAAAGTAATAATTAGTTAACGTTCAGATATACCCGATAGATAGCACGTTACATACCAACAAATTAAGTCAATGTTTGGCTCAACGGTTAACCTTTACGTTCAGATATACCCGATAGATAGCACGTTACATACCAACAAATTAAGTCAATGTTTGGCTCAACGGTTAACCTTTACGTTCAGATATAAATTATGGATGGACAGAGCCCGTTAAAGTTCATAATCATATGTTTAAAGTGAAATATATATTTCTCTTCATGCTCATACATAAAAAGGTAATGAAATTTACATGGGGTGGAATATATGAATAGAGGTGAGTGTAGGTGTTTATATTTTTAATTAATTTAGTTATCTATTCATTTTTTTTCAATTTGTTTGTTTATTTAATATCTAATTAAATTATATATCAATTGCTTTTTGTTTATAGTTTTGAATTTTTTATTATCAGATGTAGTAATATGTAACTAATTTTTTTTTACCTTTTATTTTTTATTTTTTTAATAATATTGATTATTACAATAATAATTATAGTTTATAGTATGGGTATTTATTATGGAAGAAATTAATTTAAGATCATAATCTAAATATTTCATTCAATACAGTAATTTTTATAAGTTATAATGATCATTATAGCAACCAATTTAATGTAGGGAAAAAAAAATTCAAGGGAGCGATGAGAATATGAAGGAAGCACAAGGAAAAACCTGAGAGAGAGAGAGAGCCAAGAATTAAATGGGTTCAAATTGGCAACAACATTTGGTTCCAACTTGGGATGATGCTCCCCTGTGAAGGATCAAGAATGTAGACCAAAAGCCTTCATATTGGGCATGGAGTTGAAAAAGGAAAATGTAGAGGAAAAGATAAATAAGAGGATTTTTTTTTCGTCTTAAAGGTTGAGTCAATCGATAGTAAGAGTGAAACATGAATAAATGTGAGGTCCCACTACATATAGATTAATAAGTTCAATCATTATTTACATACATAAGATGGTTGCTTTTATACTGAGTATATTGGGGTAGCTATGATAATGATTAAGGGAGGATAACCATAAATGATAAATGTCTCACTTCACAAGAGAATTCAACACCATATACAAGTCATACATGCTTACAATTAATGATTAGGAAATGACACAAATCATAGAGCTAATTAATATTCATAAGAGTGACTTCCGCTTTTTAATAAGACTTTATTGAAGCTAAGGAGGCTAGTTGTCAAGGATTTGGTTCCCTTTTTGTCGCATGACATGAGTTTATAGAATCGGATGTCACTCTATTACCAGCGAGTGTCCATAGCCCCGACGGAGTCATCTACTATCCCGAGGCAAGGAACTTTCTGGATTCTTATTTTTTCTTCGTGTTAGAGGCCTTTCATTCGATTTATTTAGTAAATATAACATTCACACAATGGGAGGATTATGCACTGGACTTAGTCCAATACCATTAACCTTGGTCCACTATCAGCGAACATTCATAGCCCTGGTGGAGATGTCAGCATGCTCAATCGGAAGGTACCTCAACAAAAGGAGTGGGAGAATTACACACTAGATTTTAATCTAATTCCACTGGCCTTGTTCCACTGCCAGTGAGTGTCTATAGCCTTGACAACAATACCAACATGCCCCACCCAAGAAAACATCAATTTTTATCCCTAGGGTGGTATGGTGATAAGGGAAGGTCTCATGCATGGTTATAATGTAACTTGTTATGTTCTTGACCTGCGAGAAGATATCAAAATACCAAATATGCAAAGATATATACCCAGAACACAGAACAATAAGAAATAACAGCAAGTATTTTATTATTCAGAAAGGAAAGCAATGTTCACTTGCCTCTTCGAGGGGGCAACCTCCAATAGAGTTGGGCTCAATTACAAAATAAGACACAATGCTCCTCGAGGGGATTCTCTATCCTTTATATAAGATTCATACATGGAATACCATGGGTCAATACCATGGTTCTTATTAATACCATCTATCTAATACGATGGCCCATTTGCAACTAACTGTGGTCCCTTCTTTAAATGCGGGTCAACCACTTACAATTATTAATATGGGTTTTATTGACTCTTTACTTAACTATAACTATGAGTCGACCCGGTTACATAAATAAGGGGGTTAGGGTTGGACCCTAACATGCCTTCCCCCATAAAAATACCCTTGTCCTCAAGGCTGAAGCTGCAAAAACTGTTGAAGGGCAGTGGCTGGTTCCCAAGTCGCATCTTCTGGAGAGGTGTCTTTCCACTTGACGAGGACATCCTTGATCATGCGGCTGCGTAGGTGCCATTCTTGTGTGTCAAGAACTTATTCAGGTTGGAGCCAGATTGAACCTTCTTCATCCAATTCTGGTAGACTGGTTTGAATTGGGCAATGGTTCCCAATCACTTTCTTGAGGCATGAGACATGGAAGACTGGATGGATTTTTGCCATGGGTGGCAAAGCTAGCTTGTAGGCTACTTCTTCGATGTGCTGAAGTACTTGATACAATTCATAGAATTTTTGAGATAATTTCTGACAACCCTTGTCTTTCAATGAGGTTTGTTTATATGGTTGTAGCCTCAAAAATACCTGATCCCCTTCTTGAAATTTGCATTCAGAACGATGTTGATCTACCTATTGCTTCATGCAGTTTTGAGCTTGATGGAGATTCTCTTTGAGGTGGGCCAGCATGGTTGTGTGGTTCTATAGGAGTTGATCCACTACTTGTACCTTCGAGCATCCCTAGATATAAGAGGTAGGTGAAGGAGGGAGTTGACCATAAACTGCTTCATATGGAGTCATTTTGGTGGTGGCATGATAGTTAGTGTTATACCACCATTTGGCTAGAGGTAACCACTATACCCATAGATGTTGCTTTTCTGAAGCGAAACACCTAAGGTAGGTCTCTAGACATTTGTTGACTACTTCAGTTTGACCATCAGTTTGGGGATGATAGGAAGTACTGAGTTGTGGTTGGGTACCTTGTAGCCTGAAGAGTTCCTGCCAAAAGTTACTGGTGAAGATTGGGTCATGACCAGACACAATGGAAGTGGGCATGCCATGCAATTTGAAGATATGGTCCATGAAAGATTGAGCCACCAAAGTCGGTGTAAAAGGGTGGGGTAGGGCGCAAAAATGAGCATACTTAGAAAGTCTGTCCACAACCACCATGATGATTGACTTGTTGCCTAACTTCGGAAGACCTGTAATCAATTCCATAGAAACCTCCATCCAGATTGAGGCCAGGATGGGCAATGGTTGTAATGTGCCTCGAGATTTGACTGTTTCTCCTTTGTGGCACTGATATATGTCACACTCAGCTACAAAAGTAAGAATGTCCTTTTTCATGCCTGTCCAAAAGAATGAACGTTGAGTGCGAGCATAAGTCTTCTGAAAGCCTGAACGGCCTGTAGTGGGAAATGAGTGCAACTCCACCAAAATGCGACTTTTGAGGGTGGATGTTGGTGATATCACGACTCTGTCCTTGTAGCGAAGAATCTCATCCTGCCAAGAGTAGCCCACTGTGGAATTTGGATCCGCCTGCAATTTATTAATGAGTTGGGAGAGCAAAGGATGTGAAAACCATTCCTTACGAGCCTCTTCAATCCATTCTAGTATGGGAAGGGAGAATGCAAGCAGGGTGCTTTCCTCCTCAAATTGGCGTGATAAAGCATCTACTACGACATTTTCACGCCCTTTCTTGTAAATTATCTCATAATCATATCCCAACATTTTGGTGAGCCATTTGTTTTTTTGTGGCAAGGATACGTGTTGCTCCAAAAAATATTTAAGGCTTTGATGGTCTATGCAGATTTCGAAACGCCGCCCCAATAAGTATGGTCGCCAGGTATCTACTACATGTAAGATGGTCATCATCTCCTTCTCATAGGTAGATTGTCCTAGATTTGTCCCACTTAGTTGTTGGCTAGTGAAGGCCAAGGGTTGACCTTCTTGCATTAAGACCGCCCCAATACCCATACCTGAACCATCACATTCAATCACAAAAGATTTGGTGAAGTTGGGTAGTGCTAATACGGGAGTGGAACACATGGCATGTTTGAGAGCTATTAATTCCTATTGCGCTTCATCATTCTAGAGAAATGAATTTTTCTTGAGAAGGTGAGTGAGGGGTCTAGCAATGTGACCATAATCGTAGACAAATTTGCAATAATAGCCCGTGAGACCCAAAAATCCTCTCAAGCTCTTCAAGGTATTTGGTTGAGGCCAATCCTGCATTGCCTGGATCCTTTTGGGGTCCACCCTGACACCTTCATGCCCCACCCTGTGGCCCAAATATTCAACTTCTTCCATGCCAAAGGAGCACTTGGACATCTTAACAAATAATTTATGCTTCCGAAGCAGTTGCAAGAGTAGATCTACATGTTGAAGATGTGTGGCCCAAGTGCGGCTGTAGATGAGGATGTCATCAAAGGAAACAAGGACAAATTTTCTGAGATATGGTTTGAGTAGGTGGTTCATGAGGCTCTGAAAAGTGGATGGGGCATTACAAAGACCAAATGGCATGACCAGGAATTCATAATGGCCTTCATGAGTTCGGAAAGAAGTCTTTGGAATGTCTAGTTCTTTCATGCAAATTTTGTGATAGCCTAAGTGAAGGTCGAGCTTAGTAAAGAATAGAGCCCCATTTAGTTCATCCATTGAATCGTCGACAACCGGGATGGGAAATTTATATTTTACCGTCAGCTTTTTGAGGGCCCTAAAGTCTGGACACATACACCATTCCCCAGCTTTCTTGAGCACCATGACCACAGGCGATGAATAAGGACTAATGCTAGGACGAATGACGCATCCTTCCAGGAGTTCCTTGATCATTTTTTCAATTTCATTCTTTTGGGCGAATGGATATCTATATGGGCACACATTTGGTGGTTGGACCCCTGGGACCAAAGTAATGCTATGATCATGTTCCCCTCTCAAGGGTGGAAGCTCATGAGGCTTGTCAAATACTGGCAGATGGTTGTTTAAGATCTGTTGCATCTCAGGATGAATATGAAGAGAAGGGGTTTCGAAGGCCTGGATGGCATTAAATTGGGCTATAACTCCATGGTGGCCCTTTTTTAATAAATTTTCCATCCTATGCGAGCTTATGATAGAGGGAGCAGCCACTTGGAGTCCTTGAAGGGTATGTGTTTGTTTGTTCTGCTTAAAGCTCATATATAACTCCTGGAAATCCATTGTGATTGGGCCTAGTGTGTGGAGCCTTTCAGCACCCAAGACAATGTCACACCCTCCCATGTGTATGGCAAACATGTGGGTCTTTAGCTGATAATCCCCCATTTTAAGTTTGACATTTTCACAACAGCCTTCACATTTCATTGTCCCCCCATCAGCAATTTGGGCCTGGAAATTAGAGACTGCTCTGACAAAACCATGCACTGCTTCAGCGAGTCTTTAATGGATAAAGTTATGTGTACTGCCACTATCAATCAAGATTACTACAGGGTGATGCTTAATAAAACCTCTGATTTTGAGAGTTTGGGGAGAAGAAATCTCTGCCAAAGCATGAAACAAGATAACTAGTTCGTTAGGTGTAGCTAGGAGCGCATTGTCTGGCTGGTTGTCCTCATCTTCCTCCCCTGGTTCCTCAATTGGTGGGGCTTCCTCCTGTTAGAGTCGATCTGGTCAGTCCTCCGTCAGAGATCAAAACTCTTTATGCATTTCATTTTTAGGTGCCCCGCTCCATTCACTCAGCTGCATTCCGCTAGGGGCATGCCATAATCTGACGGAAAAGGTCATGTTAGTCATTTCCCCTCATGTCTGGCTCCTGTTGGCTTAGGTCTTTTGTCAATGATCACCAAAGTCCATGACAGTCAAGGTCTAGTCCTTCAATGGACAAAAGTCATTTTCGATCATTAGGTCTAGGGATTAATCAATTTGGTCTTTAAATATGTCCAGTAAAGCCATGCAGACCAGAGTGAGGCCCTTACAAAGTAATGATTCAGAGAGTTTCATCGTCATATTGATAAACTTTGACTGTTCTTCAAAACTCTGTTTTGAAGAAAAGTCAAACAGTGTCATTTGTGATAAAATTTTCAAAAGGTCGCCAATTGATTTCTCTAGGCGCAGTCATGGTTTCCATGGCCAAATGTCCTATCACGCAATCCCTGCAAAGAGTGCCGAAAATTTCATCATTTGAGCTAAAATTTCAAAGGAAAAGTGAAAATCAGGGTTGTTTTAAGTCAGTGAAAAAGTGTCAAAACATAACATTAGAAAAATGGGTTTTTGAAAAAGAAAAATTTAACCCATGACTTCTAAGACTTTATATACAAGTTCCCACCAAAATCAAAGTCATTGTGCAAATCAAGTGCATAGGGAGACATTGCAAACTGTTTGAGTGTGCATCGTGGTGTTTGGAGCAAAGTTGGAGGTGGTTTACAAGGCGCGGCGCATATAGACAGGGGCGCAGCGCACACAGAGCCAGCCCGCAGTGTAATTTTCCAACGGGCACGACACACACCTAGGGCGCAGCGCAATGGGTTTTGCGCACGGCGCACTGGGTTTTGCGCGCGGCGCACACAGACAAAGCGCCAAAACACTACCAAACTTCCTCAAAATTTTTATGAAGCTCATCATATCGGCAGGTAGGCTCTGTAACATCACTTGTTCATCAAATTTTATAAGTGATATGGTGGTTTATGCCCATGATTGAATGCAACAAATTTCATAAAACCAACCACAAGAAAATGCCAAAAAGTCATTGTTGTTAGGGTTGTATATTTGTGGTGTTGATGCCAAGGTTCCATTTTCCCTTCCTTACCATTTTTCCTTATCCCCCTATGCCATTTTTCCTATTATCACTACCCTAAAATATTACCAAACTCCTATTCCTTATCCCTCCACTATTTGGTCAATACAAACCCCAAACCCTACCTTGTCAAAACTCCAAAAACCCTACCCTATTAAATACCCAAACCCCCTACATATCCCTAAACAAACTTCTCCCCATAACCCCTATTCCCATCACATTACTCCCCTCCTAATACTCCCTTTTGTTTCATTGTTCCCCTTGGTGGCAGATATCACAACAAAACCTAGCTTCACACCATCATCAAAGAGCAGCCTAAGTACAGTACATAAACAGCAGTCATGGCATCTGAGGGTTCATCAGAGTATGAGGTGGAAACTCACAGTGATACAGCTTTAGGAGAACAGGCTCCTAGGAGACATCACAAGAGCGCCAAACATGTCAGGGATGAGCCAAACACCCTCACTGAATTGCAGGCATGCCCTCTTGCTATGTCATGTTTCCAGAACCTAACATGTTTTGAATTTTGTCTCAGGGTGGCTAATGTTAGAGTTCATCATGAGTTGGCCCGTCTTTCTGTGCTTCACCTACATGGAGATCAGTCTATCTTGGCCGGGGTCACCTTCACATTGACACCCGAAACTATCTCAGTGGCAACAAGCATACCAAATGTTGGAGAACAATGGCATAAGAAGAAGAAGGTGGATAGGCAATACTATGAGCCTTACATTAAGGCCAGTTGTTTGATGCATCTCACAAGAGTCTTCCCATTCAGATATTTGAAAGATGAGTATGCTCCGCTCATGAAATTGATCATGAAGTACATCAGTTGTGAGGGGAGATTCTCTCGCCTATATGCCTATCACATCAGGTTGCTCATGCACTTTACTAGGGTGCGGATGATGAACCTCCCATTTTTCATTTGCAGGAACATAGAGAGGATGAACAATTTCATGTAGCATAAGACCCCTCAGCAGCAGCTTAACAGTGTTTATCACTTTGCTCTTATCCGGATTTTGGTGGATCATTAGTTGGGATTGCAGGGCATTGCTTGGGAGGACTTCATCTCCCGTGACTTCTTCAACACTCCACAAGTATTATTAGAGGTGGAGCATTGTCACACGGAATCTGTCAAGGGTGCGGACACGACTGACCTTCCTAGAAGTCTAAGACATTCTAATGACAAACAAGACAAAATGGAATGATCTTTCTCTAAATACACCTTTTACAACATGAAAACTACAAGTGTTTAGGCTTACCTTATTCCAAAACGCTGTTGTTGAAGTCCGTTCTTGACGATCCGGATGAGCTCCTCCTTCAAGTCAATTCCTGCAACCACAAACAATCAAACAATTACCAAGCACTTGCATTTCATATAATAAAACATATATTCAACATGCAGACCAAGGAACACATGAAATAACTCATTAACACAAGCTATTGAGAAAAATAAACCAGTTTGTATTAATAACGAAACAAAGAAACTCTTACAACCTGGCCTTGGTGTTGTGCAAGTTCCTCCCAGGGTCCATCAAGGGTTTTCCTCTACTTTGACAAAGCTCACCCTCTCCCAAGTAGAATCAAGTGAAGACAATCTCTCCTCACAAAGGCTCTAATGGAAGACCTAAATCCTGCAGCATTTACCCAAAGAAAATGTATAGCTCCAACCTCTTCTCCTTTTGGCTCAATGCCTTTATTTATAGTGCTGTAAAGAGGTTATTCAGGTCCACTATCAATGGGATCATCCCCCTCTATGGGTGGGATAGCTCCCTTATTGATGGGATAGGTTCCCCCTTAATAGAGATACATGAACCAACTGGAGGCGCATCCATTTCATCAAACCGACCTCTAGAATGTTCTAGAAGTAACCACAAGTAACTTTTTCAAGATAAAACTCGCGCATTTTGCCTTTTACAGAGGGACGCACCTGTCCCTTAACATACAGAGCGTCCATGGACGCATATTTTGTGAACATGGTCAGCGTCCCCGCAGGTAAGGCTAGAGAGAACCTGCGACCCCAGAGATAAACATGATTTTTACAAGACTTTCTCTCTTCTTTGAGTTTGAGATGGATAACAGAGGCATGAGACTTGCCTAAGAGGGTAGCATGACTTGTTGATTGGAGCCATACTAACTGTAAGTAGTCAAGGTGACATTTTTTAGTGTAACAGATTGCCCCCTAAAGTGCGAAGCCTGGAATAGAATAGGGTTTTGTAATTCTAGGAAGGGTGAAGCGCTTTATCATTTCAAGGATTGCCTTGTGGATGGCCTGGTTGGAACCTGCAATTTTCAACACAAAATACATGGATAAGATTATATCATCACTGAGGTAGGCATTCCCATACTCAGATTCAAAACTTTAACTAATGGACTAACTATTCTGATATAGGAATGATCTTGCAGTACATCATTTTTATAGACTTTTGTAGACACAGTATGGACGCAGCCATCTGTTTATGATTAGTCTACATAGATAATGAATACAAAACTCCTCGCAGCCTGGATGGTAGAAACTAGATCCAGGGTCTTCACTTCTACTTCCCGAATTGGTACGATTCTAGCCATGTGATTAAATGATTCGATGTCGAACATGGTAGAAACCACTTGATTACCAGTCAATGATGTAAACTGTTAACAAGCGTGAGAGAAACCACCAGTAATGTCAATGGTTCTCAAAGTACCAAGCACAACCCGTGAAATGTGAATAGATGTTTTGATGTCGAACACTTCACGGAATCCTCTGATCGAAAGTCAATGATGTAAACTGACGTCAAAGGCGAGAAACCTGCCATTGATGCATGCAGACTTCAAGGTACTGTCGATTCCTAAGTCATCTTTCTAGATAATGTGTCGATGTCGATAGAAAGCGACCCGTTGCAGGCAAGCCTGCAACACGAAATCATTGTTCAAGTTGAAGAAATGTTGCTGTAAGGACTGACTCAGGGATGGTCAATGGATGACAAGTATTTTGCAGATGAAAGTTTTGCTTGCAGACCTCTTGAACACATAACGACACAACAGATGGTTTGGTGACGAATAACTCAAAGTTGATCCCTGAACCCGGTTAAAGATTTTCAAAGTGATTTAGTCAACTGTGAGGTAAAAGATTTCCCAACCCAGGTGAATGAAAAGTGTCGTGTTCAAGAGCGGTAATAAAGTTTCTTCTGAGGCAAAAGGTGACAAATAGGTTCATTCTTCTCTTTTTTCCCCCACCATTTCTGGCAAGTACCTCTTTATTTTTAACAAGCTTGAGGAGGATAACATATGCTTGATTATAAGCTCATCCTTCGGACGAGTCCAACCTAGTTTAAATGCGAACCCTAGGAAGGAGTGGTTCGTTCCTGTTTGTAATTGAACAGGTCCTTTACTGTAAAAGTTTAACGAGCCCAGTATAGGAGAAACTCGGCGTTTTTCAATTTTAAAGAGTCTGAAAAACTTAAGGAAACTCCACGTTGAACTTTTTCGTATATTTGTGTCCCTCAAGCCCGAAAAAGTATAAAATAATACCTGGGGGAACCGCTTGATCTTTCGACCAAGGAGTACTTTCATAATAGTATCGTTGACCTGAAAAGTAAAAAGCGATCAAAGACACGTCGTTTTATTTCCTTATCGAGTTTGAAACGACAAAAACCCGGCAATCTTTTCCTGATTTTACGGTCAGAAAAGAGCTAAAAGGGGACCGTCTTTTAATTCCGTTTTAACGAGTGAAAAAGAAACACTCGGCGATCTTTTCATGTTTTTAGGAGTCAGAAAAGGGCTTAAAAGATGACTCTGAGGTTTCACTTTTTCGTAAGTTTTAACGAGTTCGAAAAAATGATAAAAATGTACTCGTGGTTTTCACTTTTTCGTAAGTTTTAATGAGTTCGAAAAAATGATAAAAATGTACTCATATGGCCGACTTTCAATTTAATTTACGAGCAGGAAAAGACGGAAAGAACTCAGCATTTTCGTTTGTTTTACGAGAATGAAAGATAGCAAAATAATCTCGGGATTTTCATGAGTTTAACGAGTCTTGAAAATAACTGAAATTGACTCAAGATAGGTTTCATTTTTACAAAAGCTTGAAACAGATAAAAACTATGCTTCAAAGTAGTTTCATTTTTGCACAAGCTTGAAACAGAGAGAAAACTGTGCTTGATGCCCCCTAAGCATAATTGCTAGAGTGCATGCCCCCCTAGCTTCATTGCATTCAATCAGTTGGATGAAATGAAGGTTCATGAACGAGATCATTTGAAAGACTTGACCTAAAACTGTAAGAAAATTATGCAAAAAACTGAAATAACTAACCTAAACACTTAACATTTACGAGATCTAGTCAATCTCTCGACTCAATTAGAGGAGGATTTGTTTTCATTTTTTAACGAGCTTGACACAGGAAAAGAACTATGCTCGGATTCAGTTTCATGTTTATGCAAGCTTGAAACGAAAAACTATGCTTGTTATAAGTCCACATGCCCCCAGCATAATGACACAAATCAAGGTACATGCCCCCCCCAAGCTCCATTTCATTCAATGAGGTGGATGGAATGAAGCTTTACTTTCAAACTATCCTTGGAAAGACTTGTAGGAGCTGTTTCATTTTTTTTTTTAGTGAGGTTGACACAGGAAAAGAACTATCCTCAAAACCCTTGTTTCATTTTTTAAACGAGCTTGACACAAGATAAGGAACTATGCTCATAACTACTCTCTACAATCTACCTAACAAAAAATTTACTCTAAAAACCTTGATTCATTTTTTAACGAGCTTGACACAAGACAAGGAACTATGCTCTAAAAACCTTGATTCATTTTTTAACGAGCTTGACACAAGACAAGGAACTATGCTCTAAAATCCTTGATTCATTTTTTAATGAGCTTGACACAAGACAAGGAACTATGCTCTAAAATCCTTGTTTCTTTTTTTTTTAACGAGCTTGACACAAGACAAGGAACTATGCTCTAAAATCCTTGATTCATTTTTTAATGAGCTTGACACAAGACAAGGAACTATGCTCATGACTAATCTACCTACTTAACCTACCCTTGTTTCATTTTTTAACGAGCTTGACACAAGACAAGGAACTATGCTCAAAAAGTTCGCGTGCCCCCAGCATAATGATGCAAAGCGAGGTACATGCCCCCCAGGCTTCATTGCATTCAACCGGCTGGATGAAATGAAGGTTTACTTTCAATATTTAACTTGAAAAGGGAGTTGTTTCATTTTTATGGAGGTTGACACAAGAAAAGAACTATCCTCATACCTGATTCATTTTTAACGAGGTTGACTCAGTAACAGGAACTATCCTCAAACCTGAATCATTTTTTAATGAGGTTGACTCAGTAACAGGAACTGTCCTCAAACCCTACTTTCTACAATCTACCTACATATCCTAAAATCTAGCTGATTCATTTTTTAATGAGGTTGACTCAGTAAAAGAACTGTCCTCATGCTAGCCTATTTCATTTTTTAACGAGGTTGATACAGGAAAAAACTATCCTCGTTGAAGACCAATAATTGCAATGGTCTATCCCCATCACGATGCAATTTGAGAAGATTTCCCGATCCTCTCGAACCAGGAATAAAAACTCGTTGGCTGCATCAGTGTAGCGCGCGTGCGGCCCAGAACATCTAAGGGCATCACAGACCTGTTATTGCCTCAAGTGTACAAAGGGCAGGGACGTAGTCAACACGAGTTGATGACACGCGCTTACTAGGAATTCCTCGTTGAAGACCAATAATTGCAATTTTCAACACAAAATACATGGATAAGATTATCAAGCACTTGCATTTCATATAATAAAACATATATTCAACATGCAGACCAAGGAACACATGAAATAACTCATTAACACAAGCTATTGAGAAAAATAAACCAGTTTGTATTAATAACGAAACAAAGAAACTCTTACAACCTGGCCTTGGTGTTGTGCAAGTTCCTCCCAGGGTCCATCAAGGGTTTTCCTCTACTTTGACAAAGCTCACCCTCTCCCAAGTAGAATCAAGTGAAGACAATCTCTCCTCACAAAGGCTCTAATGGAAGACCTAAATCCTGCAGCATTTACCCAAAGAAAATGTATAGCTCCAACCTCTTCTCCTTTTGGCTCAATGCCTTTATTTATAGTGCTGTAAAGAGGTTATTCAGGTCCACTATCAATGGGATCATCCCCCTCTATGGGTGGGATAGCTCCCTTATTGATGGGATAGGTTCCCCCTTAATAGAGATACATGAACCAACTGGAGGCGCATCCATTTCATCAAACCGACCTCTAGAATGTTCTAGAAGTAACCACAAGTAACTTTTTCAAGATAAAACTCGCGCATTTTGCCTTTTACAGAGGGACGCACCTGTCCCTTAACATACAGAGCGTCCATGGACGCATATTTTGTGAACATGGTCAGCGTCCCCGCAGGTAAGGCTAGAGAGAACCTGCGACCCCAGAGATAAACATGATTTTTACAAGACTTTCTCTCTTCTTTGAGTTTGAGATGGATAACAGAGGCATGAGACTTGCCTAAGAGGGTAGCATGACTTGTTGATTGGAGCCATACTAACTGTAAGTAGTCAAGGTGACATTTTTTAGTGTAACAAGCATGAGATAGGTGGTCCTTCTCATCAGTATGAGCACCATGAGGCCGCTACTATGCCAGTATTCATCACCTATTAGAGAGGCAGTAGACATTTGTTTGCAGCGACAAAGCGAGTGTTATCTCCACCCGGGGTGGAAGGGGCCTCACTTCCGGCATCGACGACATAGGAACAGGACAAAGGTAAGGAGCCAATGCATGATGAGGGGCCTTCAGGTGAGCCATCAGGTGAACGAGAGACCGAATTCGTTCTCCTTCATGATGATGAGACAGATACAGAACCGACAAATGCAGAGCTTAGAGAGATCATCCAGGAGAAGCAATCAGAGATTGAGGCCTTATCCCTTGACTTGGAGAGGGCTAATTGGAACATGAAATACCTGGAGCAAAGAAACAAGCAGCTTGAGGATGAGTAGGCGATTATGGAGCTACAAAACATTCGTGAGCATCACCAAGCTGCACAAAGGAGAAGAGTTGAGCTCACATCATTGGAGCAAGAGATCAATGAGGATCGGGAGGCCAATCTCGAGAGAGTTAACATGCACTTGGAGAGGCTGCTAGACGACGCCGACAAGGACCATCCCTTGCTGAGACACATGGCCTTCCATTACAGGGCACGAAATATGAGTGCAAAGGCCCGGATAAAGAGCTTGAAGGCAAAATTGAGCAAAGCAACAAAAGAGGCAAAAGAGGCAAAAGCTCAAGATCGGCTTCAAATCTTGGTTGAAGCTTCCTTGGCATAGCATAACACTTCATAGAGGACCTCCAGCACAAATTTCAAGAAATTTGGGGAGTTTTTGGTCACATGACAAATTTTTGGGCAAAACACAGGTTTTTTCTCCCTCTGCGTCGCGCCACTGGCGCGGCGCTAAAAATTGGGAGCTCAAAATGAAGAATGGTTTACATTTTTGGATTCAGCATGAAAAATCACGACTACTAGTGCTTGGACAAGAAATTTGGGCAAGATCTGAGTCTCCAGGAGGTCAAAAACACCCAAGAAATGACCTCTCTGCCCCTATTTTGACACACAGGAAGCAATCTTGGGAGAATGAAGATTTGGAGGGGCAAATGAGCACAAAATTTAGAAATTCCACTTGGGTTAGAAAGTAGACAGGACAGGCTTTCCAACAAGCATACATGGGCAAATTTTGGGCTCCTGCATGTGCCTCAAAATAGGCTCCAAAGTGGCGCGGCGCATACAGGAAAAAAGCCCAATTTTACCTCTGTTTCGCGAAATTTCGATTCGCGACTTCTCCAAGTGGGCCCGCTCATCTACATTTCATTTTTTTTGCACCTAAGGTGGAATTTAAAGTATTTTCACTCCATATTGGCTTCTATCCAAGTGGCAAAGGAAGGCAAACGGTCACCCAAGCCATTTGTCATGTTTGTAACGCTGCACCTGTAGCTAATGGTTGGCTTTCCACTTCCATTTTGTAATGATTCGAGTAACTCCCCAACCCTTGGGTGTTCTATCTCTTCATGGCACATTCTATATATTGTATGCAAACTATTTTCAAAGGGTGGGTTGGTTTGTAACTTCTGGGAGACTGTGGGAAAGAAACTCTGTTACTTCACTGTATATTTTTGACAGAGAATTAATGAAAGGCAGCAACTCTGTTTCATGAGATTCATGTGGTTTTGAGTGTAGTAAATGTGTCTCTTATGTTTCATATGTATTTTGTGATGTTCATAGTTCAATTCATATTCATTTCCAGTGAAATTTTCTGAGTTAGATAAGGTAGAATTCAATTTTATTGCTCTGCCTGTGGGAAAATTTCATGTTCACTGTTCTTCTTCTATTGAAAATGATTCATGTACTTATGCCCTTTTCACTCTCCTAAGAAATCTCTCCATTCCACGTTATTTCGAACTAAATTGCTACACTCTCCGCCTGTCTTGCCTCATGGAGTAATCTGTGCCTTTGTATTAAATTCTCTGTTCATTGCTGTCCATTGGTCCCATAACATCCCAGAAGCTCAGTCATTCATAAAAAATTGTTTCTTGTATCCATATTTTACTTACTAGCCGAAGATCAATATTTCATTGTCATTCATCTCAGACCATTCCATTTACTTATTCACTAAGCGTGACTGGGAGAGATCCCTCTCCTGTTCTGGTAGGGCTAGCTACCAGACTGAGCGTGGTTTGTGGTTACCCTGAATTTTTCCTTCCTTCAGCCTAAGGCAGATTTAGGTGCTAACATAGTGGCGACTCCACTGGGGAAACGAAAATGGTTTGCTTGAAGATTGTTTTGCCCCAGTACATATCTCAAGTTCAAAGCTGATTGTTGATGGTGAACAACGATCAGACATAAGAAGACGGCTGAAATCATTCACCTGGCGACTCCTTTCACTGAAGAATCTAGCAACCGGTGCTTCATGGTGACTCCAGTGCAGAGGGATCAGTAGCTTTGATATTTTTTTTAAAATGGAGCGGATTGCAAGAAGATATGCTCCCATGAGCCGATATCACATTCCAGGCTTTCCAAATAATATTTCGAAAGTAGATTGGTCAAGGAATTTGCCTACGTTTAAAGATGATGGTAAGAAGGACGCTGCTTTACATCTAGTTCGATTTCACATGCATATTCGCAAGTTGAAGATTGATTTTCCTGAAGATTGCTTGATGAAGATATTCCTGGCCACTCTGGAAGGTGAAGCCCAATATTGGTATGAAAATTTTCCGCCTGCTTGTATTTACTGTTTAAAGGATTTTCATGCCCTGTTCATTGAAAGATATCAAGAATATTATCCATCATTAAATCTAGTTCATGAATGTTGCAAACATGCTTCTACTTTTATTGAAAGCCTTGAAAAATACTATGAGGATGATAATTTTATGGATGACGAGATCATGGAAGCCCTGTGTGAAAACCCATTTCAGCAGCATGAAGATGATCATGAAAATTTGCAGCAGAATCAAGATTGTAGTACGGTGGAAGATGAAGGAATTTTGAATCTTGGCAGTCAACTGGAATTACATGAAATGGATCAGCAGTCTGAGGAAAATTTGTACACTCCTCCACTTGAAAATATTGAAGAAAATCATTGTTTGTGCAAGAGAAAACGAAAATCCATATCTCCTTTGTCTGAAGATGAAATAGATCAACTATTGAATAGTCACGTTCCAGCTCAAGTTAACACAGATATGCAGTGTGCACCCAGTCAAGAAGGTGATGGTGGAAATTTTTCCTCTTCTGAAAAGGACAACAGTCCTGTGGGCAGCTTTATAGATCAGCAGGCTGAAGATTTCCATATGGCTAGAAATGATGAAAGAAGAAGTTTTGTTTCAGATCTATTGGAAATAAAAGATGATATGCAAGAAAATGATGTTCCAATCTCAGATAATGGGGATGATAAATCAGATGAAGAGACATATGGTGAGGACGAAAAAGAGAGTTGCATGGTTGAGGCTGCCTCAAATGGAGAAAACAGAGGTACAGACCTAACTGACCTTATGTCACCAGAACTAGACCTTCATGAGGAGGTAGCTCATTCCCTCTATGAACAGCGAGATGAGATATTTGTTCAAGTGAAAAAGATCTGGGTGAATTTATGGTAGATGATATGAATGATTGTGTTGGGTTTCAAGAATCATTTGAGGTTTCTTTTCTCATGATTGATGAACGCAAAGGCAATCTGGCTGTCATATCTTATGAAGATGACCTACAATATATTCAGACTTCAGCAGACCAGACCATTCAGGATTCCCTTTCAGACTCTTCCTCATATGTCTCATGTTTTGAAATGTTCTTTGAAGAGGAAATCTGCTCACCTATTTGTTCAGAATTTTTTGAAGACCAGGACCATACTTTTTTTGAAGAACATTATGAAGGAAGATCAACATCAAAATAAAAAGACATCTTGTTTCCTAAATAGGAGGTAAGACTTCATGTTTTTCAGGATCCAATGGTAGATTTGTTGCAGTCAACAGTAAAGGTGATTATTGCAGTATTCAGTGATGAAGGAGATCATGGTCAATTATGTTTTCGGAGGCCCAGTTACCTGTATCTGTTGTTGACCAGAAGATCTGATCCGGAGAATCAATCAAGGAGGCATCTACTTTATTGGTTACATTGGAAGACACATTACACATGATTGTATATATTGCATTAGTACGTAGGTGGCTGTCATCATGATTTGAAACCCTCGAATCTTGATGGACTGCTGCCATTGAATAAGTTTCGTCAGTTCTTGTTTTAGTTAAGTCAATCTTTAAGCCATGTCAATGTCAAGTTTGAGTCAATTTTTTGGTCATTTTAGTTTCATAAATGAGTCAGAGCCCGGTGTTGTTAGTCGAAATGATGACTCCATAGCAAGGCACTGTCTAGCTCTTCCAGAGATCTGCTGTTCTTGGCACCTCCGAGGAGCTACCATCCCCCATTGGAGCGAATGTTAGAGTCGGTCTGGTCAGTCCTCCATCAAAGATCAAAACTCTTTATGCGTTTCATTTTTAGGTGTCCCGCTCCATTCAATCAGCTGCATTCTTCTAGGGGCATGCCATAATCTGACGGAAAAGGTCATGCTAGTCATTTCCCCTCATGTCTAGCTCCTATTGGCTTAGGTCTTTTGTCAATGATCACCAAAGTCCATGACAGTCAAGGTCTGGTCCTTCAATGGACAAAAGTCATTTTCGATCATTAGGTCTAGGGATTAATCAATTTGGTCTTTAAATATGTCCAGTAAAGCCATGCAGACCAAAGTGAGGCCCTTACAAAGTAATGATTCAGAGAGTTTCATCATCATATTGATAAACTTCGATTGTTCTTCAAAACTCTGTTTTGAAGAAAAGTCAAAAAGAGTCATTTGTGATAAAATTTTCAAAAGTTTTCCAATTGATTTCTCCAGGCGCAGTCATGGTTTCCATGGCCAAATGTCCTGTCACACAATCCCTGCAAAGAGTGCCGAAAATTTCATCATTTGAGCTAAAATTTTAGAGGAAAAGTGAAAATCAGGGTTGTTTTAAGTCAGTGAAAAAGTGTCAAAACATAACATTAGAAAAATGGGTTTTTGAAAAAGAAAAATTTAACCCATGACTTCTAAGACTTTATATACAAGTTCCCACCAAAATCAAAGTCATTGTGCAAATCAAGTGCGTAGGGAGACATTGCAAACTGTTTGAGTGTGCATCGTGGTGTTTGGAGCAAAGTTGGAGGCGGTTTACAGGGCGCGGCACATATAGACAGGGGCGTGATGCACACAGAGGGCGTGGTGCACACAGAGCCAGCCCACAGTGTAATTTTCCAACGGGCGCGACGCACACCCAGGGTGCAGCGCACACAGACAGAGCGCCAAAACACTACCAAACTTCCTCAAAATTTTTGTGAAGCTCATCAAATCGTCAGGTAGGCTCTGTAACATCGCTTGTTCATCAAATTTTATGAGTGATATGGTGGTTTATGCCCATGATTGAATGCAACAAATTTCATAAAACCAACCACAAGAAAATGCCAAAAAGTCATTGTTGCTAGGGTTGTATATTTGTGGTGTTGATGCCAAGGTTCCATTTTCCCTTCCTTATCATTTTTCCTTATCCCCCTATGCCAGTTTTCCTATTATCACTACCCTAAAATATTACCAAACTCCTATTCCGTATCCCTCCACTATTTGGTCAATACAAACCCCAAACCCTACCTTGTCAAAACTCCAAAAACCCTACCCTATTAAATACCCAAACCCCCTACATATCCCTAAACAAACTTCTCCCCATAACCCTTATTCCCATCACATTACTCCCCTCCTAATACTCCCTTTTGTTTCATTGTTCCCCTTGGTGGCATATATCACAACAAAACCTAGCTTCACACCATCATCAAAGAGCAGCCTAAGTACAGTACATAAACAACAGTCATGGCATCTGAGAGTTCATCAGAGTTTGAGGTGGAAACTCACAGTGATATAGCTTCAGGAGAACAGTCTCCTAGGAGACATCACAAGAGTGGCAAACATGTCAGGGATGAGCCAAACACCCTCACTGAATTGCAAGCATGACTTCTTGCTATGTCATGTTTCCAGCACCTAGCATGTTTTGAATTTTGTCAAAGGGTGGATAATGTTAGAGTTCATCATGAGTTGGCCCGTCTTTTTGTGCTTCACCTACATGGAGGTCAGTCTATCTTGGCCAGGGTCACCTTCACATTGACACCTGAAACTATCTCAGTGGCAACAGGTATACAAAATGTTGGAGAAAAGTGGCATAAGAAGAAGAAGGTGGATAGGCAATACTATGAGCCTTACATTAAGGACAGTTGTTTGAGGCATCTCACAAGAGTCTTCCCATTCAGATATTTGAAAGATGAGTATGCTCCGCTCATGAAATTGATCATGAATTACTTCAGTTGTGAGGGGAGATTCTCTCACCTATATGCCTATCACATCAGGTTGCTCATGCACTTTACTAGGGTGCAGATGATGAACCTCCCATTTTTCATTTGCAGGAACATAGAGAGGATGAACAATTTCATGCAGCATAAGACCCCTCAGCAGCAGCTTAACAGTGTTTATCACTTTGCTCTTATCCGGATTTTGGTGGATCATTAGTTGGGATTGCAGGGCATTGCTTGGGAGGACTTCATCTCCCGTGACTTCTTCAGCACTCCACAGGTATTATCAGAGTCAGGGCATGAGATAGGTGGTCCTTCTCAGTATGAGTGCCATGAGGCCGCTACTATGCCAGTATTCATCACCTATTAGAGAGGCAGTAGACATTTGTTTGCAGTGGCAAAGCGAGTGTTATCTCCACCCGGGGTGGAAAGGGCCTCGCTTCCGGCATCAACGACATAGGAACAGGACAGAGGTAAGGAGCCAATGCATGATGAGAGGCCTTCAGGTGAGCCATCAGGTGAATGAGAGACCGAATTCGTTCTCCTTCATGATGATGAGACAGATACAGAACCGACAAATGCGAAGCTTAGAGAGATCATCCAGGAGAAGAAATTAGAGATTGAGGCCTTATCCCTTGACTTGGAGAGCGCTAAGTGGAACATGAAATACCTGTAGCAGAGAAACAAGCAGCTTGACGATCAGCAGGCGATTATGGAGCTACAAAACATTCCTGAGCATCGCCAAGCTGCACAAAGGATAAGAGTTGAGCTCACATCATTGGAGCAAGAGATCAATGAGGATCGGGAGGCCAATCTCGAGAGAGTTAACATGCACTTGGAGAGGCTACTCGACGACGCTGACAAGGACCATGCCTTGCTGAGACACATGGCCTTCCATTACAGGGCACGAAATATGAGTGCAAAGGCCCGGATAAAGAGCTTGAAGGCAAAATTGAGCAAAGCAACAAAAGAGGCAAAAGAGGCAAAAGAGAAAGATCAGCTTCGAATCTTGGCTGAAGCTTCCTTGGCACAACATAGCACTTCATAGAGGACCTCTAGCCTGGTCACATGACAAATTTTTGGGCAAAACACAGCTTTTTTCTCCCTGTGCGTCAGGCCACTGGCGCGGCGCTAAATATTGGGAGCTCCAAATGAAGAATGGTTTGCATTTTTGGATTCAGCATGAAAAATCACGACTACTTGTGATTGGACAAGAAATTTGGGCAAGATCTGAGTCTCCAGGAGGTCAAAAACACCCAAAAAATGACCTCTCCGCCCCTATTTTGACACACAGGAAGCAATCTTGGGAGAATGAATATTTGGAGGGGCAAATGAGCACCAAATTCAGAAATTCCACTTGGGTTAGAAAGTAGACAGGACAGGCTTTCCAACAGACACACTTGGGCACATTTTGGACTCCTGAAAGTGCCTCAAAATAGGCTCCAAAGTGGCGCGGCGCATACAGGAAAAAAGCCCAATTTTACCTCCGTTTCGCGAAATTTCGATTCGCGACTTCTCCAAGTGGGCCTGCTCATCTACATTTTAGTTTTTTTGCACCTAAGGCAGAATTTAAATTATTTTCACTCCAGATTGGCTTCTATCCAAGTGGCAAAGGAAGGCAAACGGTCACCAAAGCCATTTGTCATGTTTGTAATGCTGCACCGGTAGCTAATGGTTGGCTTTCCACTTCCATTTTGTAATGATTCGAGTAACTCCCCAACCCTTGGGCGTTCTATCTCTTCATGGCACATTCTATATATTGTATGCAAACTATTTGCAAAGGGTGGGTTGGCTTGTAACTTCTGGGAGACTGTGGGAAAGAAACTCTGTTTCTTCACTGTATATTTTTTATAGAGAATTAATGAAAGGCAGCGGCTTTGTTTCATGAGATTCATGTGGTTGTGAGTGTAGTAAATGTGTCTCTTATGTTTCATATGTATTTTGTGATGTTCATAGTTCAATTCATATTCATTTCCAGTGAAATTTTCTGAGTAAGGTAGAATTCAATTTTATTGCTCTGCCTGTGGGAAAATTTCATGTTCAGTGTTCTTCTTCTGTTGAAAATGATTCATGTACTTATGCCCTTTTCACTCTCCTAAGAAATCTCTCCATTCTACGTTATTTCAAACTAAATTGCTACACTCTCCACCTGTCTTGCCTCACGGAGTAATCTGTGCCTTTGTATTAAATTCTCTGTTCATTGCTGTTCGTTGGTCCCATAACATCCCAGAAGCTCAGTCATTCATAAAAAAATGTTTCTTGTATCCATATTTTACTTACTAGCCTAAGATCAATATTTCATTGTTATTCATCTTAGACCATTCCGTTTACTTATTCGCTGAGCGTGACTGGGAGAGAGCCCTCTCCTGATCTGGTAGGGTTAGCTACTAGACTGAGTGTGGTTTGTGGTTACCCTGAATTTTGCCTTCCTTCAGCCTAAGGCAGATTTAGGTGCTAACATAGTGGTGACTCCACTGGGCAAACGAAAATGGTTTGCTTGAAGATTGTTTTGCCCTAGTACATATCTCAAGTTCAAAGCTGATTGTTGATGGTGAAAAACGATCAGACATAAGAAGACGGTTGAAATCATTCACCTGGCGACTCCTTTCACTGAAGAATCCGGCAACCGGTGCTTCATGGTGACTCCACTGCAGAGGGATCAGTAGCTTTGAGATTTTTTTTAAAATGGAGCAGAGTGCAAGAAGACACGCTCCCATGAGCCGAGATCACATTCCAGGCTTTCCAAATAAGATTCTGAAAGAAGATTGGTCAAGGAATTTGCCTACGTTTAAAGATGATGGTAAGAAGGACGCTGCTTTACATCTAGTTCAATTTCACATGCATATTCGTAAGTTGAAGATTGATTTTCCTGAAGATTGCTTGATGAAGATATTCCTGGCCACTCTGGAATGTGAAGCCCAATCTTGGTATGAAAATTTTCCGCTGCTTGTATTTACTGTTTAAAGGATTTTCATGCCCTGTTCATTGAAAGATATCAAGAATCTTATCCATCATTAAATCTAGTTCATGACTCTTGCAAACATGCTTCTACTTTTATTGAAAGCCTTGAAAAATACTATGAGGATGATAATTTTATGGATGACGAGATCATGGAAACCCTATGTGATAACCCATTTCAGCAGCATGAAGATGATCATGAAAATTTGCAGAAGAATCAAGATTGTAGTACGGTGGAAGATGAAGGAATTTTGCATCTTGGCAGTCAACAGGAATTACATGAAATGGATCAGCAATCTGAGGAAAATTTGTACACTCCTCCACTTGAAAATATTGAAGAAAATCACTGTTCATGCAAGAGAAAACGAAAAGCCATATCTCCTTTGTTTGAAGATGAAATAGATCAACTCTTGAATAGTCACATTCCAGCTCAAGTTAACACAGATTTGCAGTGTGCACCCGGTCAAGAAGGTGATGGTGGAAATTTTTCCTCTTCTGAAAAGGACGACAGTCCTGTGGGCAGCTTTATAGATCAGCAAGCTGAAGATTTCCATATGGCTAGAAATTATGAAAGAAGAAGTTTTGTTTCAGATCTGGTGGAAATAAAAGATGATATGCAAGAAAATGATGTTCCAATCTCAGATAATGGGGATGATAAATCATATCAAGAGACATATGGTGAGGACGAAAAACAGAGTTGCATGGTTGAGGCTGCCTCAAATGGAGAAAACATAGGTACAGACCTAATTGACCTTATCTCACTAGAACTAGACCTTCACGAGGAGGTAGCTCATTCCCTCTATGAACAGCGAGATGAGATCTTTGTTCAAGTAAGTGAAAAAGATCTGGGTAAATTTATGGTAGATGATATAAATGATTGTGTTGGGTTTCAAGAATCATTTGAGGTTTCTTTTCTCATGATTGATGAATGCAAAGAAAATCTGGCTGTCATATCTTATGAAGATGACCTACAATATATTCTTTTCACTAGATGATGAAAGAGCGTCAATGGAAAGAGAAATAAATTCATTCCAGAAAAGAAAGACCCCCATATGGAGAAGGTGAGACCTACACGTCAAGGAAAAGCCTCCATGTGGAGTGTACACAATCTCAATGAGGCGAGGGAAGCATACGTATAACTACCAAGGAAATTGACTACAAAATATAATGGTGTGCTCAACAATGTGGGTCTAAGAAAAATAATACATAGTACATGATGTGTTAGCAACAATGGGATATAAAATGATACAATGACATATAAAGTCCCATATACATGTGCCTGGAATGTAAAGTCAAAAATTGATACAATTAATACTATTGAATTAAGTACATAGGACCTAATGCCTCTTAGGTGATGAGAGGGGGAGATCACAACCAAAGAAACCTTGTTGGATAGAAAAGGGCTCTTATGATCTGAATGAGTCGACTGAAATAGGGGATCTTACGGTGGGATATGGAATTGAGAGAAACTAAGTTAGTCAACTATACTTAGCTAGATCTAAGGATAGATCGAGAACTATTGATGACTGGGCATGTGGGGGGATACCTGAGGGACCACCCCTTGATGATGTCTAGGAACATCTCACACGTGCCCAATAAATTCTGGTACAATATGCTAAAGCACTGGACCAACATGTGTACTACTCTTGATCATAAAATAATAAGCTGGAGTTGAGCACGTAAGAAACAACCATGTCAAAGGGAAATGATGTTTTCCTTTGATTAAGCTTAGGTATCCACAGTGAAGAAACTATATCTAACGTGGACCATCCCCTAGGCCACTCTCCTAGAATAGACGAGCTCATGTCAATAGAGGATGACCCGCTAAAGATAAAACAATGATGAGTCCTCAAAAAAGGCACAACGAATATGGTAATGTGACTGACAGAGAGACTAACACCACAGTGGGGAATGAAAGTGGTAGGATAGGTGGGTTATGACTTCGCTTATTAGAGGATAGCATGCAAGGTTGTCTTAGCAATGACTAATACGGTTCTATAGGGGATGGTAAATTACTTAGGTGAAAATATTTTCAAAGGTCTTTCATGACATATGGAGGTTGAATATCAACAATAAATGATGTGTATGAGACATGGAATGGTTAACATACTATGAAAAGACTCAGAGTGGTTTTGAATAGAATCCATGGGACATGGTGATGATTCATCTTTGATTCTATGAACAAGGGTGAATAAATGCTATAACTACTAACCAAACCAAGTACATGTAGTACAAGGTACTCTCTGGGTAAACCAAGGGGTAATAAGAGGGGGGAGACCAAGAAGACATGAGCTATTATCATAATAATTAGAAGTGAAAATGATACTGGCTCTAGTTGTGAAGACAAACTTGACTGCTGATGTGAAGTTGATCGAATGACATGGAAACAAAAATACAATGGCACAATGGTGTTAGAGGGCCCATATGCTCTAATACTCGATAGGTGAAAAATTCAAGAGAGGGATGGGTTGATCCACCTACTAAAGTGTGGGGGTACCTAATGGGATATACATTTAATGATAAGCAAATGCAATGAATGGGGTGATCTTACTGATATTTGAAATTGAACAGAGAATCAACCTAAAGGAGACCTTAAAGACATGAGAAAACAATGGTCACTGATGATGAAAATTGACACATGAGGTAACAAGTGGAAATATAAGGTGGTCACATAGTAAAAAAGAAAAATATGAATATATTGAATTTAATGGCCTCAATGATTCACGGAAATATGTTTCTTGGTGAAAAATCAAGGGATGAAAAATATGAGGGGATGAAATAATGAAGGTGGTCCAAGTCATCCCCAACCACCGAGTCAAACATGGGGACTAGATGGTAAGTAAGACATCACATAGAGTAGAATGTTGTAATGTATGGTATCGATCTTATATTATATGTAAAGTGTAAATGGCTCGCCAGAAAGGCCATTAGGACAAACTATCCATAAAATGAGAGGATAATTGAAGTTACCTAGACCTTTGGAGCCTAGGCCTAGTGTGAAGAAAAATGAAATAGAAAAGTGGCAAGAGGGACCATGTTTACCCTAATCATGATATACTATCCCCAACAAATGATGATGTAGGGGATTGATCAGGTATGGAAATGTGGGAATGATTACCTAAGGTAGATGTGTCTATAGAATGCTAAGGGCATGTAAGGTGTATTTAGAATAATGGATTCTATACACTTGTATGAATGGTTATAGTACATAATATGATTATTCATGTTGTTTATTATTTCCATGTGTTAAGCTATTGTTATATTCTTATAGGAAGATTGGATTAATACAATAAGGGAGATGAAATGGTGGAGTTCCAATCTCACTTGGTACTACATATGGGAGTCAAAGGGACTAATTGTATGGGTTCAGAAATATGGTGTCACCACACCAAAGAGTGGCTTCAAATATATTGAAATGATGCTCACCTAGAAGAAACTAGGGTTGAGCAAAAAAATGTCAAAGGGACTAGATTTTTGAGGTAAGATATAAGAATGATTAATTGAATCATCCTAGGGGTGATCTAGACTGATATGGGATTCTAGAAGTTCTCCAATATGGGGAAGAATAATGGAACTAGAGTCAATAATATCAGATGAAATATGAGGTTTGGGAATAATTTCTTTTTCTGGACCCTCAAAAATGGATGCCCCCTTACTCAAACATTGTTTAACAATGTAATGGCCACAAGGTGGATGTGGTTTGAATTCTTGGGCTCAAAGTGAGGGGTTATTGAGGAAATCTACTTGACCATGATAAATCTCTTTCGATTATAACACATATTGGTCAACAAGGAATGGTTATTGTAAGATAAAACATGAATCATGACGCATATCATCCGATGGATAATATGGTGTAGTTAGGGACTCTATAACATCCTCATCAAAGTGGAAGACTAGGTCACGAGACAATTAGGGACCACTCAGTGTATATGATAAAGAATTTGACGCATCACCATGGGGGACAAGGTCCAAATTCACAAGATTTTTAAGGGGAAGTCGATTACTAATGGATTGAAGGTATATCGATGTTGAGACTGAGGTGACCTTAGAAAGAGGTGATTTTTCTAAAGGATCATAGTCATACACTTATGAAGAGTCTAAAGTTTTTGATCCCACTGATGATGATAGGTAAAGGATAAGTATGATATTATCTGTCATTTCTACATCAAGAGGAACAACAATAATATTGGGTTGACTAGTCTAATTTACTAATAAAGGAGACTTTCCAGGTGTTAAATGTAGATGAGTAGCAATTCAAATATGAGAAGAATCCATATCACAAAGAATGATAAGATTATTGAAAAATTGGGAGAGATGAGCACAACGTTGTGAATAATGATTTTACATATTGCACAAAGTAAAAGGGTGATTCAAGTTTGAACCTTTTTTTCTTTGGAATTATTTAGGCAGGGTGACTTAGACCTCGAGAACACTTGGGTTTGGTTGAAATTCATCCAAGGAATTGAATTCTTATAGGCAAGGAAAGGTAGGACAATTATTGGTGGCATGGTTAGATAGATCACACAAAGAACATGGAGGAGTAGGCTTAGGTGTTGATGGTTGATTGTTCATCACTTGAGCTATCTTATATTTACCCCCCATTTTCTTGGCTTTTCTCCCCTCACTAATTTCTTTTGGAATAGGAGTAGATTCCCACTGATGTTGCAATGAAAGTGAAGAAACAAAAGGGGCAATATGAAATAGTTGAATTGGTTTCAAAATCATGTAAGGTTTAATTTAAGTGGGAGGGGTTTTGGGAGGAGGATCCATGTATCATAGTAGGCTTCCCGAGCTAAAGTTTGGTAAACTCAACATATATGTCATAGTTTTGTTTACTATTCTTGGTAGTGGGAAAAGGAAAAGTATCTACCCAATTGGATCATGCCCAAGACGAACCCATCTTTCTGTATTAACTGAGTTTGGAGCAACATATTTATGAAGAGTAGATTACTGAGAAGATGTACTAAGTGGATGAGCAAATCTTAACCCTTGCGTCATGCAAACATGTGAAGAGTTAGGCTCAAATGGCATAGATGTTGGGGCATAATATGGCCAAATAAACAAGGAATATTTCTATACTCCTAGATTTATATTAATAAAAGAATGCATTGTATCATTTCCATCCATTGATGAAATGAAATTTTTGAGTGATGCCTTAAGCTAAGGATCGTAGTATGTTATTTGATCAATGATAAAAAATTTCCCATTATGGAAAAATCTCATAGTATGATAGATAGAAGAAGTAACACCCTTCATCGGGTACATGAAGCTATGCCCTGGAAAGAGGTTATAGTCGAAGGGGTGTTAATAAACTCCACACCAATAAAGACTTTCTTATTGGCTAATGCAATGGGATAATTTTGATACAATCTTACAGGTTTCAAAGGGTGACCATCACATGCATGAAGGGTGATATTAGATGGTAAAATTTTGTGAAAACCCATTTGATTCAAGACACTGATAGACATCACATAGGTAGATGTGCCTTCATCAATGATACACCATTTAAAAATGACATATTGATGGAGACTAGGATCTGGAAAGCAACAAATGGAGGGAGAAAAGGATTATCTAGCTTGTCATCATCAAATAAAATTATGCGATCATCTGAAGGGACCATAATTCACAAAACACATAATAGATAATTTCATTGTAATGGGCACACTTGGAGAATGTAAAACATTGACATGGTAGTAGGAAACTATGCCAAGTCATCTATTATCTTGTAATAATAGGCATCCCTAGAATCAGGAGCATTTTGAATAATGGTCCTTTGGTAATCTTGGGAGCAACATCTACCTTTGATGGAGTGATTTTTGGTCTCTTTTAGTTTCTTCTCAAGAGGGAGAACATAATAATGTGACCAAGTTTATGGATTGAATTCATTCGAATTCATCATCAAATTATGATAAGAACCATTCCTAAGCTGATGGGTAGATGAAATTTGATGATTTTGACCACCTTCGGTGGTCATGAATCCTTGCATAGGAAAAGGATTCCTAAGCATTATCAACTGCATAGATGGAGGGCCATATGTAGGGATAGGATGCTTTGGTCTAGAGGTAGCTTCTTGATCTTCCCATGCTTTTCGCATTCGAGGGAGAAGGGGATTGTCATGCATGTAATGATCATAGGTATCACAACATGCACAAACATCATTCATGTGAACAGCCTTTTTCTTAGCCAGTTCTGGGTTGAAATATTAGACTGATGACCTTGATTAGCATTAGGATGATGAACTTGATTTCCTAGGTCCCCTTGAGGTTGTTGATTCAAATATCCTTTCCCTTTGTTCCTTTTCTTCTTATTAGGTTATTGGTCACATTTGATTGAGTTTAAACCTACCCCTATGGAGGTGGAGGTTATTGTGGCAGATGGGGATGAGGCATGGGAGGTTGAGGTGCTAGTTCCATTGGCATTGGAGCACTAGGTAATGCATAAGGATAATATTGATTTGTAGTCACATTGTGATAACGAAGATGAGTACTAGCTAGCCCTAACATTGATTGATGTGAATGGGGATATGTGAAAGAAGTACTTATTCTCTAGGGAGAGGAAACATGCAAAGGGTCAGGGGGGTTAGGTGTAATTAGTATTAGGGACCCCTTGGGGTTTTTCATATCCCATAAGTCCTTGCAGGTATGGGGAAGGATGTTGGTGATATATTTATCTAGTCAAACTATCTGGGACATGAGATTCCTTTGATTAATAGGAATAATTAGGACGAGGAAGATCAAGAAGAATGGTGTAAACATAACTTGATTATGAGTAGATCAGATTGAATTGTAGAGCCTTCTAAATGGTGTCTTCTTTAGTTTGGGGAAAGGTGGATGTGAAATATTTAGTAATTGGTGAGAGGGATTTCAGGAACCAATACAAAAATACTTGGTCTTCAAGCTCTGGAGATTTTCACAAGCTCTTCCTTCTATGCCATTTTGGAACATGATCAGAAAGAAGGGTTGCATAGGTTTTCCTAAAGGTGGTCAAAATTTCAATGGCAGTATTGTAATTGATAGGTTAATGAAAATCAAATAATAATGCGTTTGCAAGAGTTGTAAACACCTAGTGTGAAGGATGTGGTTGGTCCATGTATGACTTTGAGGGTGCATTGAAATAGGCACAAATGAATGGAATAATTTATGATGGAGTTGGAGCAACACCATATATGGAAGGGTCGTATGTGATTGGAAGGATCCTCTCTTGAGTTTCCTTCAATATTGTGGATGTTTTATTGAATATTCATTAGGGTCATGTTAAAGAGGATCATTGTTTAAATTATTCAAATCGGGAAGTTTTAAAATATCCATATATGGAAGGAAGGTTTGAGTGATAGTCATTCCTTGGGAGGTTCTTGTATTACCTCTAGGATAGGGACCTTGATTATTACCAAAGCTTCCACCATAATTTCCTCCACTATCAATGCCTACATTGGGACAAATTGTTTTGCCGACATTGACACCAAACATGGTAGTAGATTGAGCTTGAGAGGTTTTATAATTTGAGGAATAACTAGATGAATCTAAAGAACCAGAATCTGGATACAGACTAGGGGAATCGACCCAAACTTGTTAACAAGTGTTCTAATGGAAACTGAGTATGAAGACCATGTAGTCTCTACGACGGATATTAAGGGGGTGCAATGGTGTCTAGACAATAATGGAACTAAAAGGATATAGGAAATTGATGGTGAAATAAAACAATAGAGAGCAATAATAACACTATGTGATGTGGTGCCATGTGTATCTAACTATGATCTATTATTATTTTGTTATGTATCTAGCTCAAAACATAGCACATAAACATAAGAAAAGATAGATCAATTACTATATTATAAGACACTTAATGGGGGAAACCTCCTTGTAACTCACATAATTGAACAATTCTTGGATGATTCAAATGACATGACCCCCTTGGTATAAATAGGAATCTAAACAGTCAAAATATAGTTAGGGGCTACATAACAATAATAATGTAAGGGAACAAAAATAAGAATAGGGGGCTTCTATGAGATACTCAACAATATATATATGGGATACAATAGAATTATAGGGACCTGAGATACCCCTCTCTTTAAAAATTGTGTTTTCCTCAATGCTCAAGTAGTTTTATATTCTTTTGTGTAAAATATTCATCCCCCAATGTGGAACCTTCAGTAGATAAGTTCTTCCACTTAATGAGATACACTAAAATTGATTGATTTTGTAGTTGCCAAATTATTGTTTCTATGATTGCTTTAGGCTCCAATATGATTTTCCCTTCCTCATCAAATTCTAGAAATATAGTTTGAACTAGGAGCTTCTCACCTATAACATTCTTTAAGCATGAATTTACATTGAAAACTTGGTGTACTCGGGACGATGCAGGTAACTCCAATTTGTATGCCACAGTACAAATATTTTGTAACACCTTGTAAGGTCCATAGTAATTTGGTGATAATTTATTATCCTTCTTAGCTTGATTTAATCACATGTGTTCGCATGGTTGTAGCCATAAAAATTCCCAATTTCCCACGCCAAAAATTATTTCACTACAATGCTAATATGATTTTTGTTTCATTTGATTCTACACTAGAGTTAGGTATCCTTTAAGAGTTGAAGAATTTGTTGTTGATGCTTGATGTGATATTCGACTTCCTTAACCTTATAATTTCCTCTTAGAGATGATATGATGGATGGTGGATGATATCCATAAAGTGCGATAAATGGGGTAATTTTTGTTGTGGTATCGAAAGAAGTGTTATACCGCCATTCTACCAGAGGTAACCACTTGACCCATTGTGTTTTCTTATCAGATACAAAGCAATTAATATGTCCTTCCAAACATTTCTTCACTATATTAGTTTCCCAATAGATTGAGTATGATAACATGAGCTATGGTCTAATTCAGTACTAGTACAAGAAAATACCTACACCTGTACCTGTACTTGTACCTATACCTGTACCTTAAATTGTACCTATACCAGTACCCTGCTGCAACATGTGCACAATATCCATATACCTAACATCTTTCTGACCCACCTGCAAGACCCTAGCTTGTAAGTTTGTCCCATAGGAGCTCATGGCTACCAAGTGATGTCACTGTACTTGTCTGCTAAGAGCATCTTCCACCCTATTCTCTTTACCTTTGACGTACCAGATCTCAAAATCAAACTCACTGATCATGGCCAACCATCTATCCTACCTGGCATTCAGGTTTGGTTGGTCAGACAAATACCTTAACCCAATGTTATCACTCATAAGTCCAAATATCTAGCCAAGAAGACAGTGTCTCCACATATTCAATTCATGTGTGATCCCTGCTAAGTCCAAATCATGTGTGGGGTAGTTTTTCTCATGCTCGTTTAGTTTCCAGGACTCATATCATACCACTTGTCTGTCCAGCATAAGGACTCCACCAAGCCCTCTCTTGCAAGCATCTATGCATACCACAAACTCTTTGTCTGGATCTACAATTTGTAATACTAGTGCATGTGTCAACAACTACTTAAGTTGCTCAATGCTAGCCTCACACTCCTCAATCCATTCAAACTTCTTACCTTTCCTTTGCAATGATGCAATGGGATAAGAAATCTGTGAGAAGTTCCTAATGAACCTCCTATAATAGCCTACCAAACCCATTAAATATCTCACCTCAGACACACTCTTAGGAGCTAACCACTCCATGATGGGCCTTATCTTTTCTAGATCTACTGCAATGCCCTCCATGGAGACAACATGCCCCGAGTAGTGTACCTCAGTCTAAAAGAAACTAAACTTGTTGAGTTTAGCACAAAACCGATGCTCTCTCAACAACCTCAACATTGTTGCTATTCTCGACATGTCTTCCTCATTTTTAGAATATACCTATGTATCACCAATGAACACAATAACAAACTTATCCAAATATGGATGCAACACACTATTCATCAAGAACATGAATGTAGCTAGAACATTGTTTAAGAAAAATGGAATGAAAACAAACTCATAATGCCCATACCTGGTCCTAAACACAATCTTGTAAATGTCCTTTTCTTTTATGTGTACCTGATGGTATTCAGATCTCAGATCGATCTTTTAGAACACTACTTCTCCCTTCAGTTGATCGAACAAGTCATCAATCCTTGACAAAGGGTACCTATTCTTGATAATCACTTTCTTGAATTGCCTGTAGTTAATGCATAATCTGAGAGTACCATCTTTCTTCTTCAAAAACAAGACCGGTGCGCCCCAAGGTGATACACTTGGCCTAGTGCATCCCTTGTCCAACATTTCCTTTAACTGCAACTTTAAGTAAACCAACTCAGGTGTGCTCATCATGTAAGGTTATTTTGATGTTGGAGATTCCCCTGACACTAACTAAATAGAAAAGTATACCTCCCTGTGAGGTGGAAACTCTAAAATTTCCTTAGGAAACACATCTGTGAATTGTTGTATAGCTGGGTATCTTCTCAACACATCTGCATCCTCAACCTCCTTACCCTTATCACTAGAAATGTGTACTCCAAATAACTTACACCCTTTCCTGTGACTATGCTTTTCTTTCATAGATGTCACCATCCTAACTGATGTATCTTTCTTCTTACCCTATAAGACTCTTGGTGCTCCATTGTCATCAACACACTTAATGTGTTTGTCAGAACAATCTACCTTGGTTCTATGAAGATAGAACCACTCCATTCCCAACAACATACTGTATGAACCCAATGGTAATACATTCAAATGTGTTGTGGTAGACATACCATTCAAGTCAAATGCACAATCTCTTACCCAATGATGAACTCATTTCTTCGTATATGTAGCCAACTTCACTAACCAAGACTCTGCATGTAATTCTTTACTCAAACCACACCTATACACCAAGTCAGGGCTAACATAGGTATAATTAGATCCAGGATCAATCAAAATAGAAATAATTTGATCACAAAGCTTACCATCCATCTCAATGATAGATGCCTGATGTTATGCCTATTTTTTATCCAATGCTACATAGATATGTGGAACACTCTGACCAACATCCCCAAGGGTCTATGCCTCTTGTGCACTATATATATGAGGTCTACCACCCTGGTTTTGTAGATAGTCTCTCCTGCGATGATCCTTTCCACAAGTCCAACACTCTATAGGCTTCCAACCTATCTCATTGTTCTATTCTCCTGACCAGAATTCTTGTCCTTTATCTGATGTATTAAAGTTCTTAGGTGGTGCGAAATTCTCCTTACTACTTGTGTCCTGTGGTTATACACACTTATTGTCCCATTTTCTTTTGTTCTTTTCATTACCTTTCCAATATGGCTTAATCCAAATTTTGTGCCTTGATTGTTCATAGAAATGCTTTAGTTTTCATATGGCCTCCTCCAATGATGTAGGCTTGTCGAACTCATTCCTATATTTGAGTGTGACTGGTAATCCACTAACAAATCTCTTAATCTTAGCTTTCTCCTCCTTGAGGTAAGGCACATACCTCAGTAAGTCCAAAAATCTTCTAGTGTACTCACCATCTATCATCAAAGTATCTTTAGCCTTGTCATAAAAGTGTCTTTCTCAGAAATAATTATTCTTTAATAACCACTCAAACTAACTCCAAGTCAAATCTTCCTCATTTATACCTCTAACATTCTTCACGTCTTCCCACCAAATGTATTCTCCTCCTTTGAGATTGAATGTAGCCACTCTAGCTTTCATATTCTTTGAATAGTCATGCAATCTGAAGAAATTCTTCATGCCTAGTGTTATCACAAAATCAGACCCCTGATAGGCTGCTAATCAGGTAGACCTTGAGTAACTATTTCAAACCAACTTTTGGTTGAGGCTTAGCCTCCCCAACCTGAGAGGGCTCTCTCACAAGATTAGAGATTTGGATAATGAATAAGATGGCTAACTCTATGGATTGAAATCAAATGAAAATGTATAAATGGTTGAAATTCCAATAAACAAGCATCTATTGGGCTATGGAGTCAGAGCATGTTTTAGTACAACAACTGATCAGCTTACATGGAAGTCAGGGCATAAAGAGTTTTAATCTACTAGCAAAACAGAGACATCATATAGGAAACACAGTTTATGAACACATGAAGGAAGTTAGAGCATTATCAATGAATTCTAAGTAACATGTGTTCATACCACTGCAAGTGAGAAAATGAAGAAATCCATGAGGAAATAAAACACATAAAACCCTCTCTGAATCCTGAGTAGTAAAGCCAAAGTTCTGCATTAACATAAAACATACAGTGTTCTGCAATAACATAATATGCACTGTTTCTCTTGAAATTTCCAACCCTTTGTACATTAGCTCTTCTCCTATATATAGAGCTCTTTACATGCTTGGATTCCTTCCTCCATCATGAGGGGAATTCGAATTTTCCATCCTTGACACCTATTCTAACCATAAAACAAAACTTTAAATGCATTTGACAACTAACTAGTAGTCCTAGAGACTTAATACAACTAGGAGTGTAACTCCTTATTATGACTAAAACAACCTTATCTAAACATTTAAAGCATTCTTTGACACCTAACACTCCATGAAGTAGAATTTTATGGTGCTCATATCCTTCCATCTGGCCCTTGATGACTCATCCCTTTGCTGTTCCTAGAAACTAGGAGGCTATCCCTTGCTCTGTTCTGGCTGAAAAATAGGTCTTGGGACAGAGCTCATAACTTCTCACAAAAAATGTATTTCGAAAAACTGAAGGAGGCGTTTTTGAACCAATCCATGCTGAACAAAAACCTCTTTTGGTTTTTTGAAACACTACTCCAGCTGCCCAGAATCTGTCTTTGAAAAAGAGGTGTAAAACAGAAGATGAAAAACTGCACCTACAGCAGTTTCGTAGCACAACTTTGGTCATTACTTTCTCTCAGCTCGTAACGGATTTGAGGAAACTAAAGGAGGTTTTTTTAGTTCAGTCTGTTAGGAATAAAAACCTCTTTCCATTTCCCAAAATAGGCTTTCAGTTTCTTTAGAGACCTCCTGGAAGTTGACTACCTTTTGAAACAGAGAAATATTCCTGTGGAAAACTTGCACCTACAGCAGTTTCGTAGCGCAAGTTTGATCATTCATTTTTCTCAAATAATAATGGATTTGAAGAAAGTGGAAGAGGTTTTTGTACTTTAGTATCTTAAGAATGAAAACCTCTTTTACTTTTCAGAGATGAGTTTTCCATTGCTTGGTAATTCCCTTGGAAGTTGGCTGCTGTTTTCATAACATGAAACTTTAGAGTTCATAAGAGTCTTTCCTTTTTCTTGAAATGGCTTTCTCCACATGTCATGAAGCTTGTTCAAAACTGAATATAATAAACACCATTCTTCAAGGAAAACTTTCAAAATGTAATCTATATCAAAATTTAGGATTACCTTACATGCCTTGCTTGAGCCTTCAAAGAACTCTGATGTATGCTGACCCTGAGTTTGCCAAGTGCTTCATATGCGCATGAGAATAACCAAGACCAATTTTCCCTTACCTTACCCTTTTCCTTTGAAATCTTTTCAGTGATAACAGTGGCTCCACTTGGGATAGTGTGCCCTTGTGGTACACTAAGAACCTCGTATGTCCAGTGCCTTATCCATTTATGACAAACAAAAATTTGCTTGACAAGCATCTCCTTTAAGTTTCTTGGGCCTTCACCTCGGGCTTGAACTTGATAATCATCATAGGAGAGAGAAGTCTATATCTACTAAAAAGAAATTTTCTCAGTCAACCATGAGCTTATTTGCATTTTCCTACCTACCTACCCTATCAATTTAAACTTCTTTCAGCTCAATCAATGTGAAATTTCCAATGTAACCAATCCTTTGTTTTATCTGATATTAGAGGCTCTTGACTGCATCCGACCTCAAAATAACCATGGTAGTGAGATGACCGCATCAACTCATAATATACTTGATCTTCATAATGCAAATGAAAATGAAAGACCGGAGTACAAAGCTTGTCCATATATTCACTTATAGGGTCAAAGAATACATGGTTATGTTGATGATCATCATAACATTCTACATCTTTAGACAACTGATTCTCAACCACACAAGATTCTTTTGATATGCTATCGAACTTCTTTTCTGAATGCTGCCTACAAACAATGTAATTTTCCTCTTTCTTATGACCATTTATTGCTGTAAGCTGCTGAGAAGTTTGACATAAAAAACCAACCTTTTCCTCTGCCTGAGGGTCGTAACAGCTATCTTCCAATACTTCTTCTTGCTGTTTGCAATCAATTTCATACTCATAATGATCTGAAGCCTGAGAATACTGTTGCATCTCTTCATTCATATCAAAGGATGAAACATGTTTTTCACAAGTAAACCCCTGCTGCTCTTCATGCTGCGTTTCATGAGATGTTATACTTTCTTCTTGGTGCTGAAATGCATTGTTATGAAGAGCCTCTAAAATTTCTTCATCCATAAATTCATCATCATCATAACAATCCTCCAAGTATTGAATAAGTCTTAAAGAATGTTTACAGCAATCTTTGAGCAACAATAAGGAAGGATGACATTCTTTATACATCTCATAGAATTCATCATGAAAACTAGCAAGTGAATATATTGAACCATTTTCCAAACTTTTATACCAAGACCATGCTTTTCCTTCTAAAGTGGTCATAAACATCTTCATGAGACAATCTTCAGGGAAATGAACCTTAAGACTGCGTACATGCATATGGAACCTAACCAAATGAAGAGCAGCGTTGTCCTTCTTTTCATCTTTGAATATTGGAAGATTATCTAACCAATCAACCTTTGGCATAGGATTTGGAAAGCCAAGGATATGAGACTGATTCATAGGAGCATACCTGGCATTCATTCTTGCAGTGGAATTCATTTTGAAACTTCATCAAGCTACTGATCTTCTAGCAGTGGAGTCACCTTCCAATTTCTTATTTGATGTGTGGAGTCGCCAAGGTAGTTTTGCAGCCTCAAAAACCTTCTGAGCTCCTGCTACCTTCAGAAGTTCAGCTTCATGATTTCGGGAATGAATAGACTTCAGGCTCCCGGCAGACGCACCAAAATGTTATCACAAAATCAGACCCCTGATAGGCTGCTAATCAGGTAGACCTTGAGTAACTATTTCAAACCAACTTTTGGTTGAGGCTTAGCCTCCCCAACCTGAGAGGGCTCTCTCACAAGATTAGAGATTTGGATAATGAATAAGGTGGCTAACTCTATGGATTGAAATCAAATGAAAATGTATAAATGGTTGAAATTCCAATCAACAAGCATCTATTGGGCTATGGAATCAGAGCATGTTTTAGTACAACAACTAATCAGCTTACATGGAAGTCAGGGCATAAAGAGTTTTAATCTACTAGCAAAACAGAGACATCATATAGGAAACACAGTTTATGAACACATGAAGGAAGTTAGAGCATTATCAATGAATTCTAAGTAACATGTGTTCATACCACTTCAAGTGAGCAAATGAAGAAATCCATGAGGAAATAAAACACATAAAACCCTCTCTGAATCCTGAGTAGTAAAGCCAAAGTTCTGCATTAACATAAAACATACAGTGTTCTGCAATAACATAATATGCACTGTTTCTCTTGAAATTTCCAACCCTTTGTACATCAGCTCTTCTCCTATATATAGAGCTCTTTACATGCTTGGATTCCTTCATCCATCATGAGGGGAATTCGAATTTTCCATCCTTGACACCTATTCTAACCATAAAACAAAACTTTAAATGCATTTGACAACTAACTAGTAGTCCTAGAGACTTAATACAACTAGGAGTGTAACTCCTTATTATGACTAAAACAACCTTATCTAAACATTTAAAGCATTCTTTGACACCTAACACTCCATGAAGTCGAATTTGATGGTGCTCATATCCTTCCATCTGGCCCTTGATGACTCATCCCTTTGCTGTTCCTAGAAACTAGGAGGCTGTCCCTTGCTCTGTTCTGGCTGAAAAATAGGTCTTGGGACAGAGCTCATAACTTCTCATAAAAAATGTATTTCGAAAAACTGAAGGAGGATTTTTTGAACCAATCCATGCTGAACAAAAACCTCTTTTTTTTTTTTGAAACACTACTCCAGCTGCCCAGAATCTGTCTTTGAAAAAGAGGTGTAAAACAGAAGATGAAAAACTGCACCTACAACAGTTTCGTAGCGCAACTTTGGTCATTAATTTCTCTCAGCTCGTAACGGATTTGAAGAAAATGAAGGAGGTTTTTCTAGTTTAGTCTGTTAGAAATAAAAACCTCTTTCCATTTCCCAAAATAGGCTTTCAGTTGCTTTAGAGACCTCCTGGACGTTGACTACCTTTTCAAACAGAGAAATATGCCTGTGGAAAACTTGCACCTACAGCAGTTTCGTAGCGCAAGTTTGATCATTCATTTTTCTCAAATAATAATGGATTTGAAGAAAGTGGAAGAGGTTTTTGTACTTTAGTATCTTAAGAATGAAAACCTCTTTTACTTTTCAGAGATGAGTTTTCCATTGCTTGGTAATTCCCTTGGAAGTTGGCTGTTGTTTTCATAACATGAAACTTTAGAGTTCATAAGAGTCTTTCCTTTTTCTTGAAATGGCTTTCTCCACATGTCATGAAGCTTGTTCAAAACTGAATATAATAAACACCATTCTTCAAGGAAAACTTTCAAAATGTAATCTATATCAAAATTTAGGATTACCTTACATGCCTTGCTTGAGCCTTCAAAGAACTCCGATGTATGCTGACCCTGAGTTTGCCAAGTGCTTCATATGCGCATGAGAATAACCAAGACCAATTTTCCCTTACCTTACCCTTTTCCTTTGAAATCTTTTCAGTGATAACACCTAGTAACCATGCCTCGACATCCTATGATTTATTTACCTCTCCATCAAAAGTAGGTGGCTTTGATTTCTTAAACTCAACTGGAAAATACCCCTTATCACTTCTCCTCTGAGGATGATACCGATGACGATCATGGTGCTTATCTGAATCAAAACTAGAATCATACTTGTGTCTATCCCTTCTCCTATCTGGAGTGTCCAACAATCATCCATCTTTGATTGTGTCCACCATGTGATATACTAACATATGCCCCATTAGTTCTATCCTCCTGCTCATGGCTAATTCGAAGCAGTCCCTATCACTGCAAATCTGATAAGCTCTAAAGTATGACTGTATTTACCTCTGTTAACTTTGATTGTGCATGTATGATTTTGTCATTATCTGCCTTTCAAATCCTTGTTTCTTCCTTTAAGCTTCTCAATGTCACTGCTAAGTTGAGAGAGTTCCCAAAACCATACTTCTCTTCTGATTCATAGGGAGATTCTTTGTAGTCAACCATCTCACTAGCCATTTATGTGAAGGGAATAATACAATTCACCTTTACCCTTATATGGATGAAGGATTCAAACTGTTGGGAAATCTTATTGTTTCTCAACCATAAATTTTGGTTGGACACATGAAGCTTTCCCTTAATCCTTCATTAGTTGATGAAGTGATTGATTAGAATCTGTCTCCAGTCAATCCCACTCTCTCTTAATGTGAATCCCATGAGTTCATTCTTGACCAACCATCGATTGAGAAAATGGTTGACTTGATTCCACCTTCAGTTGATCACACCTTTCCCAAAAAGAGTGAACTTCATAGCACTCATGTTCTTCTCATTTATTTATGTTTTAATGAGCTGGGGAGAAATCCTCCCATTCCAATGGCATAGGGGGACAATCCTTCCATTCCCATGACATAGGGGGTAAATCCTCATGTTCCCATGACACAGGGGAGAAGTTCTCCCATCCCCATAGTGCAAGGGGGGATTTTTCCCATTCCCATGACACCCTCTCCAAGTAGTATGGTCACTTCCTTTGATTGGATTTGACTGGAAGGATATCGTATTCCTCCTTACGTTTCCTTCCATATCATAGTACAATATTATAATATGACTATAGATGACATAGTCATAGACGAAGGTCTGGATGCTAGTATTTTGTCCTCAAATGCTTGGAAAGATTTCAATTCTCCATAGCCTATTCCCGTTACCCATAATTTATTGGCATTTAATAGAGGAAATATTCAACCATTAGGGATCCTTCCTCAGTTTCCTATTACATTGGGAGGAAATATTGTCTATATAAATTTGATGGTAGTCCTAGGCCCTTTGGATTTTAATCTACTCCTTGGGCATGACTATGTTTATGAAGTGGGAGCTATTGTCTCTTCACTCTTTCATGTGATGAGTTTCCCACATGAATTAAAAATAATCACCGTTGACCAAATTTTATTTGTTGGTCCTAATTTAACTCCCAATCAACCATCTTCCCTAAATTTTCCTTATATGAAAGTGGTATCTCCCCCACCACATATTAATTATGTGGCAACCTATCCAATTCCCTTACCTACTATTGAAAAGTATCCTCATTTTTTTCTCAACTTCTTTTGACCTAGATCTAGTAGGAGATATGCTGAGTGATTTATTGGGGGCATTGTAGCCTGATCTTTCTTTTGGATCTCTTGATATTGATACCTTCCATAGCAGTGTTCTTCCATCTTATTAGAACCTCTTGGATGCCATGGCCTCCTTGAGGTCATGATCAAAACTAGTAGAGCAGAGTTCCTTTTCTTCTGTCAAGCTCATTTAAAAAATGAAATAAGGTGTTGGAGTAGAGTTCCTTTTCTTGTGTCAAGCTAGTTAAAAAATGAAACAAGGTGTCATGATCATAGATCTTTTCCTATGTCAAGCTCGTCAAAAAATGAAACAAGGTGTCATGAGCATAGTTATTTTCATGTGTCAAACTCATTAAAAAATGAAACATATCCTTTTCCAATTCGAGTCTTTTTTTAGATCTTTTAAATTCCAAGTCAAGTCTTTCACTTGATCTCGTAAATAAGTCGTCATTCCATCTGCCTGCTAGTAACCAATAGTCTACTTAGTTAAATGAAATGAAGCTTCGAGGGCATGTGCCTAGAATTGAGTCATTACCTTCAGGGCATGCAAACTTATTTCCGACATAGTTTTCCTCTGTTTCAAGCTTTTGCAAAAATGAAACCACTCTCAAGCATAATTTTCCTCTATTTCAAGCTTGTGTAAAAATGAAACCACTCTCAAGAATAGTCTTTCTCATGTTTCAATATTGTGTAAAAATGAAACTATCTTTAAGTACTCTCAAGCATATTTTTTCCTTATTTCAAGCTTATTTAAAAATGAAACCAATTTCTAGCATAGTTTCCCATGTTTCAAGCTTTTGTAAAACTAAAACCATTCTCATCCTATCCCACGTGATTTCCTTTCTTTCAGCCTCTTTTTGTCATATGAGCCTTTGTTTTTTCATTCCATCGTCACCATCTACTTAGTTGATCATTCGCTTTCACTTGGTTGTTTTACCCTTTCCTGAGGAATAACAGCAATGATTGGTACTATTAGCCAACTTCTTGATTTCTACATGTTTTGAATAGTTCCATCATGATTGGATCCAGTGGATATCCTTTATACCACTCGTTCCTCAAGGAGGAGTCATCTTTCAACTCTTTTTAGATTCCCTAAACATGAAAATTGTATCAAGCACTTATCTTTCCAAACTCATTAAAGTAAACGAAATGACGTATACTCAGTATATGTTTAACACTTTTGTGGACTAAGATAGACTATTTACGACAAAGGAATACCTTAGTTGAACATGGCTAAAAGGTTCTCCTGATTATCATTTTCTTCCTTTCGGACTGAAGGGTCAATTTTATGAAAATAACCTTTGGAGTTTTATTTTTTGCCTCCCTTTCAAACTCTCTAAACATGAAAAATAAGTTGAGTTACACCTTTGTTGGACTTGTAAAAGCATCAAACAATGATGGACTCATTGAACATGGCGAGACCAAACCACTCCTTCTCAAAGTTCATTAAAAATACTCAAAGGGATTCATTTCAAGGATGAACTTATAGATAAAGTATATGTTATCCTCCTCAAGATTGTCAAAAATAAAGAGGTACTGACCAAAAATGGTTGGGGAATTTGGGAAAGCATGGTACTTTCACCTATTAATTGGTAGTGAATCGCTCTTGAATATGAAAACATTTCACTTCATCTCCATGCCTGTTGGGTTGGTAAATCTGCTTGCCTCTTTATTTCATCAAACCATATCAAAAGGCTCCATAATAGGTTTTGGGTCAATGCTTCCAAATCCATAAAGTGTTGCTAATATGTTCAAGATAAGTCCTTCAAGTTTATATTTGATTTAATACTCGTAAGCCTCCTTTCATGTCTATCGTTCCTAAACCAACTCTTCATCAACATTAACATGTCTCAAATCTTGACACCCATTTTGTGTCACTAATAGGGGATACATCAAGGCCCTCCTATGATGGGTCAATTCCTATCGATATCAACTCATTATCTAGGAATTTGACTTAGAAACTCCCTTTAATTCCTTCAGAATTACATACATCAATGGAAAGTTTCCTCGCTTTTAGCAATAGGTATTCATCATTAACCTTCGCCCGGAGGATTCTATGTGGCTTTCAATGCCATCTAATCAATCCACACCACATAAATTGTACTTTAGTCCCTTAAGGCCCATTAACATCATCGGTGGTTTCTCTCACATATGTTAATGTTTTACATCATTAGCCGGTAATCAAATGACACCTACCATGTTTGAATCTAGCTCATTTATTCATATGGTTAGACTCGTACATCAAGGATTTTTGAGCTTGATTTCTTCTTCTTTTTTTGTCATGCTTTGGCCAAAATATCCTTAGCGCATCCCCTGATCTAAGATAGAGTGCTTCAACGCACTTTCCCCTTCTCTGTACCTATGTTGCATTGCATTGGTGTTTGTTTTTCACCTACGATGATTTCTGTAAGATGCAAATAATCTCATTCCTTTTCCTCACACTTTGATTTTCTTTGGTCCAACATGTTTTCCTTATGTCTCTGAGCATGTCCCCACCTCTAGAGAGCTAATCCCTTGTGTGAAATTGCATGTTTTTTTTTCCTTTTTGCAAAAACAAATTCCCCCTCAATTGTTGAGGGGAGATGAATTGTGTATGAGTGTTAATCACCTCTAAGTGTCATCACCTTTTTGATAATATTTTGTTTTGTTCTTTATTTCTTCTTATTAATTAGGGTTTGTATGCATAGATTTATTATTGAATTTGAAATGTAACTTTTACATTACAGTCAAAGTATATGTGGCTTCTTTTCATCAGTGATCAAGTTGAATTCATATGTTTCTTTTCATTTGAAACAGTAAAAGAAAAGAAAAGAAAAAAAATGATTTTCTTTTCATACAGGGCTTTGATTTTGATTGGAAAGGTGAAGTTGAGGAGATCGATTATTGCATCACTTGTTTGTTGCATTGTTGATTGATTTCTTCTTCCCCTACTTAGCTAGGCCTTTAATTTTTAAAATGAAAATGAAAAGAGTTATTTTTGTCATATTAGTTGCATCATAGGTGTGTTCAAGTGACATCGAGCTTTGAGACTTGAAATCAAAACATAATTCAAGATAAACTCTAAAATTTACGGAATCAACCTAAGGAGTATTTATAACATTAAGGAAAACATCTAGAGGTCTATGCTAGAGACATGTTCTGACATCTTTAAATTTAGGATATGTCATTTTTTGTCAACATTACATTCTGGGGGTGATATCTCGTTCCATGTACGTAATTGTATAGGATCGTTCTCCACATACCTTCGGGTATATCAGATGGCACTCCACACATGATAAGTGTATGGGAACACTCTCATCAAATGGTTACGCATTAGAGAACACTACTACAGACTATGCTTCAACGTACCTCAAGGTATATTTTAGTAGTCCCCATGTTGAAGAATCTAGGGCCTCTATATTATAGTGAGATTCTTCTAATGATGCTTACAATTTTTGAAGTACTTTTATTTTATTATTATCACGATCTTCTTCTTATTATTATTATTATATGTTTTCTTACTTCATCAAACAATTATCAAAACACAAGAGACAAGAACACAAGATATTGGTTCTCAGCCAAGGCAAAACCTCTCACTCCTAGAGAGGAAAACCCTTATACAAATTTCTCTTATTGAAGCTTCAATTGATGAATGCCAAACCCTAGACCCTTGACAATGTCGGTTTGTGTTATATTCTTTCCATGACTAGCCCCCCCTTCGTTGCACCAATTTCCCAGCAAGGGGGGTCATAGCGGGTTTGAGGGGAGGTGGTTAGCCCCTCTCTATGGGGTTCGGGGCAGCACCCCAAGGAAAAAAAAATTGGACCCTATATTAGGTGGGTGAACCTACCTATGGTTTTGTGCATGGTTTTCGCACATGGTTTCAAGCGTGATGGTTTTCGGTCCATGGTGTTGGATGCTTCGGCATGTATATATATGTATTGTAACATTGAAAGGAACATAATGAAAAATCAAGCTGGTAGTCCCGATTTTGGGATCCAGGGGAAAATATTTTTGTATATGTGTTTTATGTGTTATGATCTCGCATTGTTTATTTTCTGTGTTTTAGAATTTGTATGTAGGTAATTTTTGTATAGGGTTAAAACCTACAAACATGTAGCACTTCATCCTCCTCCTTCTGACACCTGTTGGTACTTCTTTCCAGAAACTATAGAAACCCTAGATTGTATGCCTTAAAGAGATGCAGAATAGACTACGATAATTTCGTTGAAGCTATTTACAATCCGTTATTGGGTGAATCAGAAAGTGAAGAAGAAAGGAACAACCCTAGTACACCTAGACGTGCATCAGAGTCAGATAATCAAGGCACTTTTGGGATCCCCCATATGACCACTCCAGCTCCACCTTCACCTCCACCTCATACGCTAATTCGTTGAAGCTATTTATAGTCCGTTATTGTGTGAATCAGAAAGCGAAGAAGAAAGGAACAACCCTAGCATGCCTAGAGGTGCGTCACAAATCGATAATCAAGGCACTTTTGGGATCCCCCATATTACCACTCCATCTCCACTTTCACCTCCACCTCATATACCTACACCTCCACCTCAACTTCCCCCATTTAATATGGCTAATGTAGTAAAGATGCTTATTTTTAAGGGTCATGGATCAGAGGATCCCGTACAATTTTGGTTTGTCACAGAAGGTGTATGGAAAGTGTAAGAGATAAATGATGAATATATGAAGAAATCTAAGCTTGTCACAACGTTTCAAGGTAGAGCATTGTCATGGTATATTAAGTATAGTACAATGTTAGGTCCCTATAATACTAGTGATTACCCCATTACTATTGTAGTTATATCCCTTATTAATATTTTTGTGCCCCTATTGTCCCCATATTGTTATTACTTTGCCCCATAGAATCCCTCTATTGTTATTTTTGTGCCTTTATATTATTATTGTTAGGTCGGATGGGTTATATTGTGACTCCTTAGACTCCTATATATAGAAAGGAGGTTTTGTCATTTCAATCATGAAAGAATCATTCATTTGTGTAATGTAAAGGAGGTTGCCCCCTTGAAGAGGCTGAATTATAAGGCGTTGATCTATCTTTTCTATCTTTTCATTTGCTGGTTTCATAGCATTTGGTATCAGAGCTTTGGATTCTAGGGTTTCGCTGCTCCAAATAGGTCATCATGACATTTTTGCTATAACATTTTTTTTGCAATGTTTCAGAAGCGAAAAAAATAAATAAATAAAAATAAATAAATAAATAAATATATAAAAATAAATAAATAAAATAAAAAATAAAAAATAAAAAAATCCATTTGAGATGAAATTGCACTAAACTTTGGGTCAGAATTTCAGAGCTTTTTGCATTATATTTACGGAGATATGATCTGAGGAAGTTGGTCTTTTTGCAGACTCCTGAATTACATTCCAAACAGGTGACCTGGGGAAAATCGTCATAACTTTCTCTCTGAGCTTCGGATTGAAGTTTCATAAGAAGTTACAGAAAGAGGACGGACTTCAGTTTCTTGTATATATCTTTCAGAGTCAAAGGTCGAAACAGGGACACATGGCATGTCGTACAAATTCACACTACTGAACTAGTCTATAATCAGCTCACTGTGGGAGATTTGGCATAACTCTTCCTTGGAGAATCCAATTTGGATCAAAATGGTGGAATTGGAAAGAGGACACAAAGGACTACTAGAGGTCACAATTTTAGAACTAGATGATTTGAAATTACAGAGATACATCAGAGGCAATATCAAGCTCCTACAAAGTAAAAAAAAAATGTGTAGATTTTTTAAAATTTTTGCTTAAGCTTGGTTTGAAAATTTATTTTGAAGGAATTCAAAGGGCATAGTAGAGCATTATTATCGGTAACTGATGCCTCGAGGAAAGAAAATGCAAACACCTAGTAAGCAACTTGAAATCTCTGGCATGACTTGTGAAGAAGAGGAAGAAATGCTACATGATATATCAAAATTACAGGACCAAGTGCAACAAATGTCACTCTCACAAAAGCTAACAGAAGCTAAGATAAATGGTGTGGAATCTAATATAATGGGAGTGGAAGCTAAGATGGATGATTTGAAGATAGATTTGAAGACAGATTTGAAGAGAGACATGGTAGATTTGAAGACAGATTTGACAAATTTTCTACAAGAAATACTAACAAATGGTGAAAGGGTAGTAAAGGAAACTCATGATGCGAACAAAAGAAATGTTAATCATGACTTCATAAACTCTAATGTTGGATCGAAGACCCACCATATTCCAAAAATCGATATGAGGAAGTTTGATGGCAAGGATCCCGCAACATGGATATTACAGATGGAGCAATTTTTCGATCTCAATAATGTGCAAAACACACAAAAGGTACGTATTGCAACTTTATATTTGGAACCAAATCAATTTGTATGGTATCAATGGCTTTTCTCTCGTAAACAAATTATCACTTGGGCAATTTTTACGGAAGAATTGATAGCACATTATGAGGATACAAAAAGCAACACTTTTTTTAGCTAATTGATAAGTCTCAAACAAAAGGGTTCAATAAAGGAGCACATTGAAGAGTTCCAAAAATTGAACATAAGGGTAAAAAATATTCCAGAGGAGCATAGGATTGATGTGTTCATAGGGAATTTAAAGGATAATATCCAACATGATGTTCGCCTTTGGGAACCTGATTCATTAGAGAAGGCATTTAGGTTAGCAAGAAAAATAGAAAGCAAAATGATGGCAACTAGGAAGCATACCCCTCACAACTATAAAGATGGAAGTGTTCTTGTCCCTAGTCTTCCACAACCTATAAGGTTGACACCACAACAATTGGAAGAAAAAATAGCAAAAGGGCTTTGTTACAGTTGTGATAGCAAATATACTAAAGGTCATAAGTGTGCTGAGAATAAATTATTCTACATAGATTGTGAAGAGGAAGAAGAAAAGGAGAAAGAAAGGTCAAAATCAGAGGATATACTCCAGAAACAAAGCCTAGATAAAGAAGAAATGAATCTGACCATATCTTGTAATGCATTGGCGGGAATTACCACTCCTCAAACAATCAATATAGAAGGACAAATCAAGAAGAAAAAGGTAATAGTGTTGACTGATTCAGGAAGTACCCACAATTTTATTCATTGTAAGGTAGAAAAATAATTGAATTGCTTCTTATATCCAGCACCAGAGTGTCAAGTGATGGTTGCAAATGGAGGAACGATAAATTTCTTTGGAAAGTGCCATAATATCAAGCTATCCCTGGGAGAATATGTATTGACTAGCCCAATGCTGTCCATTCCAATGGGAGGTGTTGATGTTGTACTAGGAGTCCAATGGCTACAATCCTTAGGTACAATAGCTTTTAATTTTCAAGAAATTTTCATGAAATTTTTTGCGGAAGGAAAGGAATTTGAATTAAGGGGTATTGCAGTGAAACCGGGAAAGATAATCAGCTCTAACGGTATGACAAAGCTTCTAAAAAAGGAACAAAGAGGGGTAATTGCACAATTATGTTCGCTAGATGTTCCCACATGGAAATCATATATTTCTCCAGATCTACAAAAAGTCTTGGACAATCATTCCAAGGTATTTGAGACTCCCAATGGTCTCCCACCTATTCGTGATCGTGATCATGCTATTCATCTGATTCCAAAAAGTGTTCCTCCAAACATCAAGCCGTACATATATCCCTATGCCCAAAAGAGTGAAATTGAACGTATGGTTGCAGAAATGCTAGAGGCTGGTATAATTCAACCTAGTCAAAGTTCTTTCTCTGCTCCAGTAGTATTGGTGCACAAGAAGGATGGATCATGGCACATGTGTCCGAATTATAGGGAGCTTAACAAGCTCCCTATTAAAGATAAGTTTCCCATTCCTGTCATTGATGAATTACTGGATGAATTGCATGGATCAATTTACTTCACCAAGTTGGATCTTCATTCAAGATATCATCAAATCAAAATGAAGACTAAAAACATTCTGAAAATAGCATTTAGAACTCATGAGGGTCATTATGAATTTTTGGTCATGCCTTTTGGCCTTACCAATGCACCTTCAACATTTCAAGGTTTGATGAATTCCATTTTCAAACCCTTCCTTAGAAAATTTTTGTTAGTATTTTTTGATGATATACTAATATACAGCAAGTCTTGGAAGGATCATGTTGAACATGTTGATAGGGTGCTACAACTATTGGAGGAGAAACAATTATATGCAAAAAGATCCAAATGTTTCTTTGGAGTACAAGAGGTGGAATATCTGGGTCATATTGTATCTCAGGAAGGGGTTAAGGTAGACCCTAGCAAAATTAAAGCCATTAAGGAATGGAAAATCCCCACATCGATAAAGAATCTACAAGGATTTCTCAGGTTGATAGGGTATTATCGCAAGTTTGTTAAAAATTATGGGAGAATAGTAGCACCTCTAACAACATTATTGAAGAAAGATGCATTTTCATGGACTCCAGAAGCAACAAAGGCCTTCGAACATCTTAAAGAGGCAATGTGCCAAGCACTAGTCTTAGCTACACTGGACTTCACAAAAACCTTTATTGTGGAATGTGATGCTTCAAGAAATGGAATTGGTGCTGTTTTAATGCAAGATGAAAGACCCATTGCTTTTGAAAGTCGTCCAATCAATGGAAAGTTTTTACACAAAGCCATTTATGAGAAGGAAATGTTGGCAATACTACATGCACTTAAGAAATGGTGACCCTACCTAATGGGAAGACACTTCAAGGTAAAAATGGATCATGATAGCATTAAATACTTTTTAGAACAAATATTATCCTTTGAAGAGCAACAAAAGTGGGTCACAAAGATGTTGGGTTATGACTTTGAAATCATCTACAAAAAAGGGAAGAAAAATGTGGTGGCAAATGCACTCTCAAGAAAGGATGAGGATGTGGAAGCATTGTTGTGTGCCATTTCTATTGTCCAACCAAATTGGATAAACGAAGCAAGGGAGAAATGGAATAATGATGAAGAAGTGTGGGAACTTATTCAAAAGATACAACAAGATTCCAGTACATCTGATACATTTAGCTGGCAAAATGATTCGTTATGGTACAAAGATCGCTTATACCTTTGTAAGAATTCCCAACTCAAACAAAATATTATTATGGAATTGCACACTTCTCCCTTAGGAGGGAACTTAGGATTTTTAAAAACTTACCACAGGGTTAAGAAGGAATTCTTTTGGGATGGCCTTAAATCGGATATTCAAAAGTTTGTGGCAAAATGTTTGGTTTTCCAACAAAATAAAGTTGAAAAAATTAAGACCCTGGGTCTATTACAACCTTTATCCATTCCAAGCCAACGTTGGGAGGAGGTTTCAATGGATTTTATCACAAGTTTACCTAAGTCTGAGGGAAAGAGTGTCATCATGGTGGTTGTTGACAGACTTACCAAGTATGCACACTTTTGTGCATTATCACATCCATTTAAAGCTAGTACAATTTCTACTGCATTTATGGAAACAATTCAAAAGCTACATGGAAACCCAAAGATTATTGTAATTGACAGAGATACCATTTTCACTGGAAATTTTTGGACAGAATTATTTTATTGTCTCAATACTCAGTTATCTCATAGCTCATCTTATCATCCTCAATCTGATGGGAAAACTGAGATAGTAAACAAATGTTTGGAAGGATATCTTCGTTTCTTTGTATTTGATAAACAAACACAATGGGTCAAATGGTTGCCTCTGGCTGAATGGTGGTATAGCACTTCCTTCCATACAACAACAAAAATGACCCCATTTATGGCACTTTATGAATATCAGCCACCATCCATCACATCATATTTAAGAGAAAATTCTAAGATTCAAGTAGTGGAACATCACATCGAGCATCAACAACAAGTCCTCCAACTCTTAAAGGATAACCTTGTGTTGGCGCATAATAAAATGAAACAACAGGCAGATCAACATTGCAGCGAAAGAAGTTTTCATGTAGGTGATTGGGTATTCCTACGGCTACAACCATATAAACAAATGTCCCTTAAGCAAGCTAAGAAGGATAATAAATTATCACCAAAGTATTACGGTCTGTACAAGGTGTTACAAAATATTGGTACTATGGCATACAAATTGGAACTTCCTGCAGCTTCTCGAGTGCACCCAGTTTTCCATGTTTCATGTTTAAAGAAGGTTATAGGCGACAAGCTCCCAGTTCAAACAATATTGCCAGAACTTGACGAGGAAGGAAAAATTATATTGGAACTAGAAGTAGTCACATAAACAAGAACTCGACAGCTACGAAATCGATCAATTTCGGAGTATCTCATCAAGTGGAAGAACTTATCCGCAGAAGATTCCACATGGGAGGATGAGAATTTTATACAGAAGCATCCAGAACTACTCAAGCGTTGAGGACAACACTTTTTTGAACGAGAGGAGCATGTTAGGTCCCTATAATACTAGTGATTACCCCATTACTATTGTAGTTATATCCCTTATTAATATTGTTGTGCCCCTATTGTCCCCATATTGTTATTACTGTGCCCCATAGAATCCCTCTATTGTTATTTTTGTGCCTTTATATTATTATTGTTAGGTCGGCTGGGTTATATTGTGACTCCTTAGACTCCTATATATAGCAAGGAGGTTTTGTCATTTCAATCATGAAAGAATCATTCATTTGTGTAATGTAAAGGAGGTTGCCCACTCGAAGAGGCTGAATTCTAAGGCATTGATCTATCTTTTCTATCTTTTTGTGTGCTGGTTTCATAACATACAATAAACCCATCCTCTTTGCTAGCTGAGACAAAGAAAGCACTAAATGCAGAGTTCAGGAAACCAAAGTTGCAGTCACACGCATTACGGATATAAAAGAGATTAAGAAAGCAATCAACAAGACTTCCTGGGAATTAGATTAGAGATTAAAATGTTTTCTCGGACAAGTCAACTTTCATATCTCCAACGAGAAGCACAAAAAGTGGTATATAACTGTGATATTGCCACATCTTAGATTACCGCTATTGCGGAAAAAGATGGCAACGCAAGATGAGGCATTAGAAATTCTGATGAAGCTAGCGGCATCTCTGGTACATGATACTCACATAGGAATTCAGCAGATACAGACCCAGTTAGCGAGCTTACATGGGAGCTACAAGATTTGAACAAGGGAAAGTAAGTTCGGCCTGATATTGATCCAAATTGGATCCATGATAATTATCAGAGTTCTATGACTGTTTCAAATCATGACAGACTTCAAGATCTTATGAAAAACGAGCTATTAGGAAGGACCTCTGGACAGTGGCAGTTTGTAGCCAACACGAAACAATGAGGACCTCGGTCAAAGCACGCTGACTATTGGCCCATGGAGACCGTGCAGTGGCGTAAACTAACAATTGGGAAGACCAAATCAGAAAACAGAGGTTGTTTCTTAAACATGATTAAAGCACTAATCGCACACCGTTGGGCAAAACCCCTCGAAAAGGAAAAGCCCTGAGCGCCTGGTCGGAAGGGAAGCCAAGAAACCGTGGGAAAAGCACTAAAACGACCGGCGGGTCCCGCGCTCCAAAACCGATGGAATATCAGAGGCGTTTCGAGTGGTAAGCAGATTTTTCAGAAGACCAAGCGATGCCCTACATCGAGTGACACGTGTCCGGCAGATGAGAGAGAAAACCGCTCTCATCAAAGGCTAACATTCGAGCAAGTCAACCATGCGATAAGAGTGACAACCATAGGATCTAGAGGCCCTATATCTAACAGTGCAGATTGCACCTGATGGGAGACCAGATTTGGAGGGAGAAATAAGCTATGGCGCATAAAGGTTTGAAGTTTTATTTGACCGCTGAGCTTGCGAATGAATCATTTCGCAGAAGTAACCGAAATAACAAATCGTTCGTGGAAGAGCTAGCGCTTAGTTCATGAGAGGACAAGTGGCCACATCCTATGAAACGTTACACAGTGGTGATGACACAGAAGCAGGGAATTCCAAGAAAATAGAGGCAGGCGAACTGAAGGGATGGAAGAGGAAGCGAACAATCAAGGGATGGATTGGCTTTAAGCCATGGATAGAAGAGAATAGAACAGAGAGAGAAAAGACGAGAAGACAGTGAGACAAAAGAGATAGAACAGAGAGTAAAGAAAGATGCAGAGAATAGAAGTTGAGTTGACCTGCAGAGCTAAGGCAGCATCGAGCAAACAGAACCGAGAAGGCTTGAGAGGTTTGAGCAATCCCTGTGAGGATATCGGTCAGGAATTGAGTACCAGATTGGACTCATCCCATTAAGACTAGATAAGGTCAAGACTTGGTGAGGGGGAGTCTGTGTACTCTAGTGGACTAGGGAATCCAAGTACCACCTGTTACACTAAAATTTGTCACCATGACTATTTGCAGTTAGTATGGCTCCATCAACTATCATACTATCCTCCTTGGCAAGTCTTATACCTCTGCTCCTCATGTCAAACTCCAAGAAAGAGAGAAAGTCCTTTCAAAGTCAATTAACTCTGGTTACGCAGTTTCTCTTAGCCTTACCTGCGTGTACGCACCCCAAGTTCACAATACCTGCGTACTTGTACACTCTGTCTGTAAAGGGGTGGGTGCGTACCCCTGTAAAGGTCAAAAGGCGCGAGTTTCACTTCAAAAAAGTTACTTGTGGTCAAATCTAAAGCATTCTAGAATATGGTTTGACGTGTATTAAGCGCCTCCAGATGGTTCATGCACCCCAAAGAAAGAGGAACTTATCCCATGAAGAGGGGAGCTATCCCATTGAAAGAGGGGCTTATCCCATTCATGGTGGACCTGATTAACTTCCTCCAAAGCACTATAAATACAGGCATTGGGCCAGAGGGAGGGGAGGTTGAAAGCTGAACATTCTTAAGGGTAGATGCTGCTGAAATTAGGACTCCCTTATAGAGCTTGAGAGGAGAGATTCCCATCCTTTCTTAGCTTCATTTGGAAGTGGGTGAGCTGATCAAAGTAAAGGAGAACTCTTGCTGGACCCTGGGAGGGACCTGCACAACACCAAGGCGCTGGTTGTAAGGTTTCTTTTGTTTCCTATTAATACAATTAAGTTCATTCTTCTCAACAAGTTGTTATTTATAATTTGTTTCATATACTCCTTGGTCTTTATGATGAATATGCTTTATTTTATGAGTTATTCAGGTGCTATGTAATCGTTTGCTTGTTAGTGAATGCAGGTTTCAAAGAGAAGGAGGAGCTCATCCGGATCGGAGAGGTTGGACTACTACAAACAGTGTTGGATTAAAGGTATGTTGTAAACACTTCATTGCTTGTATCTTAAATGCATATTTAGGGAAGGATAGTACTTGATTGTTTTGTTTGTCACTAGAAAGCCTTAGCTTCTAGGGAGGTTGGTTTTGTCCACAAAATTGACTCTTTCCACATGACAAAATGGCGACTCCACTAGGGAATCCATGGATTTGATTGATTTCTCTTTTGTTTGATACTTTGATTTGAGAAAAGTCGATTTCTTTCTGGTTTTTGACTGTTTGACTCTAAATTTGGGTGAAATAGCTTAGGGTTAAGTTAGTTTTTTATTTTTCTTGGTTTTGAGAGCCGTACGCACCCTCTGAGTTAAGCACAGTGCGTACTTGTACGCACTGCAGCTTTGTACACAGAGCGTGGCCACACCTGTGCAAACGGGTTGCCTGCGTACCCTATCAAAAGTTGAGAAAATTCCAAATTTTTCATTTTGCCTCTTAGTTTTTGTTTTTAATTTGTTTTTACTGCCCAAATCCACTGGTTACCTGTCAGAGATCTTCATCTAAGCTTGTTTCGTTAGCATCAAGGGTTTTAGTGAAATTCATAGAAGTTCTAGCTCTAGGTTTGATTTTTGTATTGGTCTTGTAGTGACTTTGGCTTTAGAAGTTGTAAAAACTTTGGATATCCCTGGTCTTTTCAGTCTTCTTAGGAGTCAGACCTTTCATAAAATCCACCTTTGTGAGAAACCTACTTTTGTGTTGTCTCTTTGCGGAATTTCGAGAAATTTTGTTGGTTAAGCTGTGAATTTCATTCTTAAGAAAAAGAACAAAAGATTTTGATTTTTGTTTTTGACTAGTTTATGATTCTGCATGAACTGGTCCTTGGTTAAATTGTGACTGAGTAAAACATCCTGGAATTATATTTTGTAAGCTTTTTTCCTCATTAGATTTGCTTTTAGGTAAATTTCTCTTAGATTTGCTTTTAGGTAAACTTGATTTGATTTTCATAGATTTGTCAAAGTTGATTTTTGTTAAGTAGTTCTATATGCTTTTTTAATATAGGAAAAAATACAAAAAACTCTTTTGAAAAAAGTTTTCTTTAGTAGCATTTGAAGCCTTCGAAAAGAGAAAGGAATTTTCATAAAATAATTAGTGGTCATGTGTTGTATGCTTTGGAAAAGGTAAAGAGATTGTTTCTTTGATTGTCTTTGCCAAGAAAGTTGTATTTTTATAAATTTTGCATTCTCCAACTCTCTTAGCTAGGGAATTCATTGAAAAAGGAAAAAATAGTTTAAATCATCTTAGGTGCATCTTTTTAGTGGATTTGAGTCGAGTCTACACACCATCAGTTTCATCTCCACTACCTTTTGTCCTAAAGAAAAGCCATAAAATTAACGCTTAAAGTAAAATTAACTTAGTAACTTTTTATTTACTAGGGCTCTGAAACACCAATATAGATCAGGCTAGTGTCTTGGAGTAGGAGAGTAATAAACTCTCCAAGACAGCAAAACCAAACAAGTAGCTCATCTTGTGGTAGGATAAATCCAACTGTTACATTTATGCTCTGGGAAAGCTCCTCTTAAAGGAGAAGCACAAGATCGTGTCCGAACCAGTGAGGGGATCAATCCTCCTTCACTGGGAACGACGCCAGATACGCAGGTACTACAAACGGTAAACCTCAGATTATTGTCGAGGAGCCTGGGGTCACTTGTCGGTAAACCTTGGATTATTGTCAAGGAGCCGATAAGGGGATTGAGCTTGTTACTCTGCCCTTGCGTGCTATCGATCGTAGACTGTTCCCCCAGGTGTATTTGTTGCTGTTGGTGACCTTAGTGACCATTATCTTTAGGGTTCTACCTAAGGTGACGGTGGAGGGAAGATCCCACTGTACCTGGAGCAGACGTCGGCTAGACTCACTTGGATTTTCTGGGGGGTTCACTTCACTCGAGACGGTTAAAGTGGAGGAACTTGGTCCAGTCTATTCATTAAGCAGGTTGCCGGGGTAACTGTTCCACCCACCACTTCTGTACTGAATTTGACGATGTTGGGCTTCATCACCAACTAGTGTTTTCGGTCCGGAAGGTTACTGTTTGTGCATGGTTTGACGCCCTAGATTCTTTAGGCATGTGATTCGAATTTGTTTGGTTCTTTAGAGACTTTAGGCGGTTTGCTTTGAGATTTTACTTTGTTTGCATGTGCAGTAGTTAAAAGTTTTTAACTGTGGCTGAATTACCGAGACAGTCCCCTAGAATTTGGGGCCAGTCTCCTGAGGTTGTAACCATGGCTGATTTGTTGAGGAGGTCTCGTAGACTTCGAGGCCAACCTCCTGAAGAAGTTCCGGGTCATTACGAAGGTTTGAAAGTCCTTGTAACTCCTAGTGGCAGTAAAGTAGGGTCACCTGAAGAAGGAGAGTCTTCGTTGGTAGTTCATCCGGATTACCAAAGTCTAGAAACAAGCTATAATCCTGAAGCTATTGCAGTTTCCGAGCTTGCTGGTAGTTTTTCATCTACTAGTGATATAGGCGAAGAACCTGAGATATCTGAACCTGTTACTCCGACTTCTAGTGCTCCAGATTCACCTAGGGTAGAAAGAGTCATCACCGAAAATCTTCCTTCTGGTTTGATAGCTATTGAAGAACTTGCTCCAGAAGAAGATATAGGCGTCCCTATCCCTGAACATCAACCTACTATTGATCTAAGGGAGCGTGAATCCATTTTTTACAGTCCTCCTAGAAGTACTACTTGCTATCTTTCGTTAACTAATTATTTAGACAACTCAGGGTCAAGTTTTTCTCCACCTCATACTCCTTATCCACCTGGAGGTATTTATACTCCTGTAAATATGTCTGGTCAGTCGTCCATGTTTACTCAATCGCCTGAATCTTTTTTGTACGGCGGTCCTTCTGTTCCCACTGGGTATCAGTCACTTTCTGGTACTTTTGCGGGAGCATCTCCTCAACCCATTGAACATGGGTTATTAACTGGAAACAATGGTAATAAACCATTGAGCGTAGGAGACATTTACATGATGTCAGGTTCAATTCCCAGTTCTCAACCTCAAGGTGGGTAGTTACTGCCTGGGGGGCAGCCTCAATTAACGCTTGGGGGGCAACCTCAAGGTACACAAATTGCGTCTGGGGGGCAACCTCAAGGACAGTATGTACCCGTGGTACAGTACATTCCTCAAGGTCAACCCCAGCCTCAATATGTACCCCAAGGTCAACCTCAGTATCAATTTATGCCTCAAGGTCAACCCCAGTATCAGTACGTGCCTCAAGGGTATCAACCCCAAGGTCAGTACTCGAGTCAAGGTTACCTACCACCCCAAGGTCAATCTTATGTTCAAGGTATGGGAAATGTACCTTTCAATTATCAATCCTACCCTCAACCTGGTTACGGATCTCAATATCCTCAACCTGTTACGGGTCAATACCCCGGAATGAACATAGTGTGGGATCCATCACAAGTTCAACAGGTGTTGCAGCCAAGTATACAGTTGTCATCTCAAACTGGACAACCCTTAGTTTCTGGTTCACCCCAGCAACCAGTCCAGTCTAATATTCAAACTTCTGTAACTTCGGTAGTTACTCAGTCGCCCATTGCACCTAGTACTCCATCTCAAACGACTGCTGCAACTACCGCAACATCTGTTCAGTCTACCGCACTTACTTCTGGAGTATCGACAGCTCCGGTTTCTACTGTCTCTGCAACTACTCCTCAGACATCTTTACCATTGTCTGGATCTACGATTCAAACTACGGTTCAGATGCCTGTAGGACAACCTGGTTTAAGTACGGTTGTCACAAGTCAACCACAATTCACTTATCAACCGTACCAGGGACAGTACCAATTCGGTCCTGCTGTCCAACAGCCAGTTTACCAGTATCAACCGTATCCTGGGTACACTTATCAACAACCACAACAACCCCAGTACGGTCCGGTTAATCTTGGTTTTCCGGGAGGATACAATATCCCAAACGCGATTCCTATTCCTAGTTATCCTAGATATCCTCCTCCTGGAACTGGTCTTGTGACCCAGAGTTTTAGGGATCCTAATCGGCAATTACCGTTTATCGCAACTTTGGATTTACCCGACTTGTCGCGCCTAACGAACGATCCAATAAATTATCTTCCGTTTTGGCCGCCAATGCCAAATAAGTTTCCCAGTGACATACCTAAGTTCGAAGGTAAGTCTGGAGAGGACCCGTCGAATCATGTGATGACTTACCACCTCTGGTGTGCCTCTAATTCCATCTCGGATGATTCGATCCGCTTACGTCTTTTCCAGCGTACACTCATTGGTCTCGCGGCCAAGTGGTACATTGAGTTACCACGGGCCTCTTTTTATAATTTTAGCCAGTTAGCTACCTCGTTCCTAACTCATTTTCAGTTGCCGGTCAGATACAATAATGGTACGGAGTTACTAACTTCATTAAAACAATCGACGTCCACTTATACTTCCGATCATATTCATGAATGGAGACGTCGAAGACGATTAGTGAAAGTTTTTATCCCGGACCAAATCTTAGCTGAATGGTTTGTTAAATCATTGTTACCGAAGATTACTGAAGACGTAGATAAGGCCGGAGTAGTTACTGAGGAGCAAGTGATTGCTCAAGCGCAGTACCTTGACTTAGTTTATACTCAGTCAGGTACGTTACACGAAAAGATCCCAGATCTTCCTAAGTCAAATCAAATCGTTGCTGCTCCTTCGGGATCTCATGCTGCTGATGGCATGATTGGTACGGTGAACACTAAAAGTAAGAAGAAATCCTCAAAGAATTATTCTCTGATTATAACCTTACCAGACTCCCCGACAGGAGAATCTTCTGCTAAAGTTTCTGCCGACATTCACGCTGTAGAGTCATCTACGGCTAAATCAAAAAACGGTGGGAAAAAGAAAGGCAAGAAGAAGAATAAAGCAGACAAAACTCCAAAGGAGAAAACAGAAAAGTCGGAAACTAATGACGAAAAGCGCAAACCTCGTTATCCTTGTCTAATTTGTGAAGAGGATCATTTTACAAGAGATTGCCCTCATCGGGCAGAGGTTGTAAAAATCGTCAAAGGTTCCCCAACTCCTGCTGTTTTGAAAGATCCATTTCCAAAGCAGGAGAGTAAAATGATAGGTTCTTCCTCGAGTGCCAGTGAAGAACCCATATTGATGATGTCTCATGTACGGATTGCGACTCGATCGCAAGATTATGGTAGTAAAAGTCTTGTTGATGGCAAAGAAGCAGAATCTTCTCATTCTAATCCATCAACCTCAGCTCCCGGTTCCGATCCACTACAGATCGAGAAACCTAACCCGGACTTAGTAATCAAACCGCCCGCCAAGGGTATACTTCGAAAGTCTGCTTTCAATCCACATGCGAGAGCAGCCCAGAATTATAACATTGTTGAGGACTTAGTTGTTTCACCCTCAGCGATGTCGGCTTTGGAAGTACTGCAATCATGCCCAGCACAACGCAAATTACTTTTGTCAGCTATAGGAGCTGTCGATGTTCAGGACCCGAACCTCATAATCTTTGATCTAGAAAATAGTACACTGCGTTTGCCTCATCAAATGGCTTTCCAGATCCCAGTGATAGTCAAAAACAGGCCTATTCATCGGACTGTAATTGATGAGGGAGCTTCCACATGTATTATGTCGATACAGTGTTGGAGATTGCTTGGTTCTCCTTCACTGAATCAATCCCCGACAATTCTTAAGGCCTTTGATGGCCGTGGGTTCCATCCGTTCGGCATTCTACAGGATTTGCCTATAGGGGTTGAAGGTAAAACCGTTAGTCTAGATGTGGAGGTGGTTGATGCCCCTCTGGACTACAACCTTCTCTTGGGTCGAAGTTGGTCTTACGCTATGACAACGGTCGTTTCATCGGTCTTCCGAGTAATAAAGTTTTCACATAATGGCAAGATCGTAACAATAGACTAGCTGGCCTACTTTTCGTCCGACCCAGCCTCTTCAGAGAGTATCCAGCATGTCGGTAAAACGATTATCCCTTATAAGGATGTTGGCATAGGATTAGTTAAAGATTCTAGTTTACTGGGAACTTTTCCTTTTCCTCCAATCAACGCAGTGTCTTCATTTGCATCCATTCATATGATTACATCAGACACCATTGTTTATGATGATCCTTGGATCGTCCCTTCTGAATTTGAAATAGACTCATTTGGTGATGCTATGCCTTTGAGTCCATATGAAATTTCCTATGAAGCCGTGCAGTCTTTTACCGACCCGCGTTCAACCAAAATTGACCAAATGAATGTGGTCCGTGAGGAATCACTTTTCACATCAACCTCGGAGTTAATAGTGTTTCCCGAAGTTGTGTCATCTGACGAGCAACTTCGTGAAGTCCTGTGTGTAGACGATTTACCATGGGAAGGTCTCCATCACAGATCTTCGTTTTTACCTGAGGATGATCGTTTTGAAAATGACTTCTCATCAATCTTTACTGCTGAATATGTCAAAGAAGCTTAGAATCCAATGAAACATCCTGATTCAGAGCTGAATTTGGGGAACATTTCTCAAAACTATTCCCATTGACATTTCAGTCAAACCTGGAATTGTTGAAAACATTCATATAGGTGCCTCGTGTACAGATGACGAAATTCAGACATACAAGGCCCTATTTCAAGAATTCCGCGACGTGTTTGCCTGGTCCTATGAGGAAATGCTAGGAATTGATCCCTCAATTGTTGTCCATGAGATCAAGACTTACCCGGACACTAAACCCGTCCAGCAACGTCTGCGTCAGATTCACCCTCGAAAAGCGGCTGCAATTAAAGCAGAAGTAGAGAAGCTGTTGAAAGCAGGTTTCATTTATCTGATCCCGTTAACGGATTGGGTATCGAATATTGTTCCAGTTAACAAGAAACAGGGAACAATAAGAATATGCATCGACTATAGGGATATTAATCGAGCTTTTCCGAAAGACAACTACCCAACACCCTATATCGATCAAATAATTGATGATTGTGCCGGCAGTGAAATATTTTCCTTTATGGACAGTTTTTCTGGTTACAATCAAATCAATATTCTACCTGCCGATCAACCAAAAATGGCTTTCATTTGTCCTTGGGGGACATTTGCTTACTGCAAATTACCTTTTGGACCTAAGAATGTCGGAGCAACTTTTCAAAGGGCGATGTCTTATGCGTTTCATGACATCAAACACATTGTGCAACCGTATCTCGATGATTTGCCTGCTCATTCTTTACATCGAGCTGACCACCTCGTCCATTTACGAGCCATTTTTATGAGGTGTAGGCATTATCGAATTCGGTTGAACCCACACAAATGTGTCTTCTGTATAGAAGTGGGACGATTGCTAGGATTTGTAGTTTCAAAAGCCGGTATTCGCGTCGATCCCTCGAAGGTAGAAGCTATCATCAAATATCCTCCTCCTTCGAGTCTTCGCCAACTCCAAAGTTTGCAGGGGAAAGCAAACTTTTTACGTCAATTCATTCCTAACTACGCCGAGGTTACAAAGGGTTTCACCCGGTTGTTGAAACAAAACGCTCAATTCTCTTGGGATGAGATAGCTCAGAAATCTTTTGATGCACTCAAGCACGCGTTGACCCATGCACCGTTGTTGCATCCTCCCAACTACAACCAGGATTATTTTTTGTATCTCGTCGCCTCCCACTCCACCATTGGAATGGTCTTAGTTCAGGAAGATGAATTCGAAACGGAACATGTGATATATTACCTTAGTCTGACGTTAAATCCAACTGAGCTAAAATACTCACATGTGGAGAAGTTGGCACTGGCAGCCGTTCAAGCTGTCCAGCGTTTTCGTCACTACATTTTACTCTGTAAAACTACAGTCATTTCGGATTGCAACCCTATGATCTACATTTTGACTAAACAATTGCTAGGGGGCAAGTACTCCAAATGGATAGTTATCCTGCAGGAGTTCGACTTGGAGTTTGAGAAATCTAAGTCTAAGAAATCTTTAGTCTTTGCCGAGTTAATGTGTGATTTCCCGCGTGCTGACACAGAAACAGTGGCAGAGGAGCCCATTGCGGACGAATCTTTGTTTCTTATCAGCACTTTAGATCCGTGGTATGGGGATATAATCGTCTATCTCCAGACCCAATCCTTTCGGCCCGAAGTTTCAAAGTTGGAGCGTCGGAAAATTCGATTCCAGTCCCAACAATACAAAATTATTGGAGATACTCTTTATCGTCGTGGGGAGGATTTGGTTTTTCGACATTGCTTAACTCACGAGGAAGCTGAAAGGGTTCTGAATGACTGTCACTCTGGAGCGTGTGGCAGTCATATGTCTGGGTATGCCACAGCCCAAAAGATATTGCGCGCTGGCTACTTCTGGCCGTCCTTGTTTAAAGACTGTATTACTACGGTCCGAAAATGCCACAACTATCAAGTGTTTGATCGAAATATGCGCGCTCCACCTGCTCCTCTCCACCCTATAATTGCCGTTGGTCCTTTCACCAAATGGGGTATCGATTTTATTACATGTAACCCTCACTCGGCCGGGGGGCATGCGTATATCATCCTTACGGTTGATTATTTTACTAAGTGGGCCGAGGCGATGCCTACATTCGAGGCAGACGGCAAGACAGCTGCAATTTTCGTATTCAATCACATTATTGCTAGGTTTGGTGTCCCACAAGCGATAATCACTGACCATGGGCGCCATTTTCGAAATGTTATGATGACAGAACTTACAGGCCAGCTTGGTTTGCATCACGATAGTTCAACTCCTTATTATCCACAAGCGAATGGTCTGGTTGAGTCCATCAACAAAGTTTTAGTTATCATGATCCGACGAATCACTGGTATTCATCGGTCGAATTGGCACAACATGTTATTTTCATCACTTTGGGTGTACCGAACCTCAGTGAAAACATCAACAAGGTTCACTCCTTTCCAACTAGTTTATGGTTTGGAAGCTGTGCTGCCCATTGAATGTGAAATCCCGTCATTGCAAATGGCCATCGAATTACTTCCAGCTACTTCTGTAGAGGAGAAGCGTTTATTATACTTAGCTAAATTAGATGAGACTCGACGTGATGCTGCATTGGCAATCGAGACTCACGCAAAACGTATGAAAGCTCAGTATGATCGAAATGTGACCCCTCGGAATTTTTCGGAAGGAGACCTAGTGTTATTATATGATCAAGCTAATGATAAATTAGATGCTAGAAAATTCGTTCCTATGTGGCATGGGCCCTATATTGTCAAGCGAAAGCTAGCAAAAGGGGCCTATGAGCTGGTAGACTTTGACAGGGACTCTTTGGGTAAACCCAGAAATGGACTTTACTTAAAGAGGTATTGTGCTTAAATGATGGGTATGGAGATTTTAGTTAGGTTAGGTTTTCTTTCTAGCTGGTGTGTTTGTTAATTTAGACAGTGTGCTTAGCTTAGAGAGTGTGTTTTTCGTCGTTATTCTGGCTTATCTTGGTTTTACTCTTGATATTGCAGATGTCGACGCCTCTCCAAACGTACATTGGATTCGTTGATGGTGCTTGTCGTAGTACACGGAATATCTCTTCCGTAGCTTGGGTTATCTATTTGCCCTCTTACGAGTTAGTTTCTATGCATGGGGTGAGCATCGGTCAAACGACAAACAACATTGCAGAATACAGTGCAGTGATTGAGTTATTATCTGAATCTATTTCATTTGGGATTCGGAGTTTGATAGTGAGGTTAGATTCTGAACTCGTTGTATTACAGCTTAATAGAGTCTATGCCATTAGAAATCCAGTGTTATTAAGTTTGTTTTTGAGAGTGCGTCTCTTGGAACGTGAATTTGATTACATTGAATATCAGCATATTCCAAGGTCTTTAAATACATTAGCAGATGCAATTGCTTCTCGAATGTTAAATAGACATTTGCAATAATCATACATGTAAATTTACAAACATTTCATCACACATGTTTAACAAGATAAGCCGGTAATAATGATATATATATAGATAGGAGTGTGTCAAAAAATACATCGTCTTCGATCATAGGTTGAAAAACACCTTATGATCGGCAAAAATGATAAGTACAAAAAACCAAAATGTCACATGTGTCTACAAAACGACCATCCAATCACTGGTGGTGCTCCCTATACGACACCACTGCACGGGCTACCCTACACAAGAACCTCCTAAAAGGTCCTGGGACTCCGACTACATAGCGCTGAAGCCTGATAGGAATATCATCTATAGTATTCTTTGGTATATCCGCCGTCAGACGCTCTAGGTCTTGTTCCAACTCAGCTAAGGTCTCTATAGCCTCGTCTTGTGGGACCGGTGCCAGTGCAGCTGGTTGTCTCCTCTCGAAAGGCCGGAGATTGGCTGGACGTCGTGGGCCTACATCTGCATTTTGAGAATTTTTACTGTCAGTTTTGAGACGATATATAAAAACAAAAAAAATAGATAATTTAAAAACTTGTGAAAAATGAATTACCTGTGTCGTCCCATTGTTCTCCCTGTGGAAGAACCATGTCCGGATCTCCACGAAAATCGACTCTGGCATAAGGAAAATCCTGGATCGAAAAGACCTGGTTCTCTAACCAGTGAAAGTACCCCGCAGGAAATCGGACAACCCCCGCTCCCTCATCAGGATGACGGGCCATCACCGCAACCCATCGCATCAACTTAGGCTCTCGAGGAGGCCCAACCTCAACAGTGAGATGCTGCGGGATCAGCATCGGAACTCTCTCTAGAGCAAAACTCACAACTAAAGGCCCATAACCAAAAGTCTTTAGTTGCCCGTTTTTTGCCTTAGTCAGTTGGCCCTTTAAATTGGCCAACACAGCATCACACCAGTTGAAAAATAGTTTTGATCTCTATCCCCTTCTCCTGGTTCTGATTATTGCACCACTCTAGACGGAGACTAGTGATGGACTGGCCACCCGGCCTAGTCTCTTACAGAGTCAATTGTTCGCCCCTCTTGGGCAAACCAGTGAGAAAATAAATGTCTGAGGGCTCTATCTCGAGCTGGTGCCCTCCAATGTAAAAGCACTGATCCTGAATGTTCCACCTTTCAACCAGCCACTCTAGAAAGCGCACCTAGGCCCTCATGCCAGGTATGGCCCAGTATTTGTAAAGACCGCATGCCTTCAAAGCATCGATGGAAGGTTGATGATTAATCGCGGCCAAATTGACATCTTCGTGTTCTCTCTCGTGCCAATCAAGCATGGTGGACAATCTACACACCATAAAACATCTGTTAGAGTCTATAAAATTAAAATTTGTTGGTCCATTTTAGAGAATTTGGTTTTTGAAAATCCTTTCCGCGGTGTACGCAGCCCACCTTTAGAGACAGAGCATATGTACGCAGGTTCTCTTAAGGCAAGCTGCGTACGCCCGGCATTTTCCCAAGTGAGAAAATGTCGGGGTACGCAGGTCACCAGTGGAGCACTTGCATACCCCGAAAGGCGGACCTTGAAACCCCAAAGCCTCCAAAAAATGAACCTAGGGCCTAAAAATGAATTCTAAACGGATGAAAATGAAGAGGAGGATGTTGTAGAATACCTGAAAGAGACGGCGTTCGATTTCGACGGTCGGATTCTCCGCAATGTCCACGGGAATTTTCTTGCCAAAAGCCCTTTTTCTCTCCTCAACAGTAAAATGGTAAAAATGAATTGGTAAAACCCCTTTTTATAGGTTTTTTGGGTAAATAAATGTAAATTTGTTTATTTTTCACCATGAAAAGGTATTTTTCAAAGTATTTTTATCAATCTTTAAACAGGTATGAGTAATGTGTTGGTTTTTGTGCAGGATAAAAGGATTTTCAGGGAAAATTGTCATTTTTCACGAACCAAAACATCAGAGTCATCTTTTAAGCCCTTTTCTGACTCCTAAAACATGAAAAGATTGCCGAGCATTTCTTTTACACTCGTTAAAACGGAATTAAAAGACGGTCCTCTTATAGCCCTTTTCTGACCGTAAAAACACGAAAAGATTGCCGGATTTTTGTCGTTTCAAATTCGATATTGGAAATAAAACGACGTGTCCTTGATTGCTTTTTACTTTTCAGGTCAGAGACACTAATCATGAAAGTACTCCTTGGTCGCAAGATCAAGCGGTTCTCTCAAGTATTATTTTATACTTTTTCGGGCTTGGGAGACACAAATTTACGAAAAAGTTCAACCCTGGAGTCTTCTTAAGTTTTTCAGACTCTCTAAAATTGAAAAACGCCGAGTTTCTCCTATACTGGACTCGTTAAAATTTCACAGTAAAGGACCTGTTCGATTACAAACAGGAACGGACCACTCCTTCTTAGGGTCCGAATCTAAACTAAGTTGGACTCATCCGAAGGATGAGCTTATAATCAAGCATATGTTATCCTCCTCAAGCTTGTGAAAAATAAAGAGGTACTTGCCAGAAATGGTGGGGGAAAAGAGAGAAGAATGAGCCTACTTGTTATCCTTTGTCACAGAAAAACCTTATCACCACTCTTGAACACGACACTTTTTCATTCACCTGGGTTGGGAAATCCTTTGCCTACAAGTTGATCAAACCACATTGAAAGCCTTCAACCGTTTCTGGGTATTAACTTTGGGTCAATTGTCACCAAGCCATCTGTCGTGTCGTTATGTGTTCAAGAGGTCTCTGCAACTAAACCATTCATCTGAAAAATACTTTTCATCCATTTTGACCATCCCTGAGTCAGTCCTTACAGCTACATTTCCTCAACATGAACTATGATTTCGTGTTGTGGGCTTGCCTGCAACGGGTCGCTTTCTATCGACATCAGCAAATTATCTAGAAAGATGACCTAGGAATCGTCAGTACTGATGAGCCCCAATTTTTGGTAACAATTTGGGCTCATTTGGCCTACTTACCTTGCTCAACCCTTCATCTTTTATCACTTATGCATTCATTTCTTAGTATATTCGTGTTATTTGTAGGAAGAAGGGCAGGCATTATATCTATGTGGCTAATACATGATGATTTCAGGTTTTTTGGCATTAAAGGGAGCAAAGACCACGCAAATGGAGACAAGGGGACAGCAAAGGTGGCATTGCAGGTTTATAGGGAGGTTGTCTACAGTCTTAAATGACCTCCCTCGTGATCTCCACCCTAACTCCGAGCTCCAACAGCTCTCCCCACCGAGCTTAGAGGCAGCCAACGGATTCTACAGGAACAGCAGTTTACAGCAGTTTACTTTTAGTTGGACAGCCGAGCTCCACTAATTGAGGAAGCCAGCCTTGATCCTCATCATGTATAAATATGAAGGTTGTAGCCTTTGATAGGAGCTTTTTGAATCTTTGAACTACTGTTGAAATTTCTGAGTACGAGCTACAGCTCGGTGTTTTTGCTTTTTGTAAGCCAGTTTTGGCATGATGTTAGACTCATGATTATTTAATAAAGGTGGGCAGTTTGGATCTAATTCTGAGTTATTAAGGGAGCTATAGCTCTCAGGTTAGGGCCCAACCTGAGAGCAATAGACCTCCTTTTCCTTGTTGTTATAGACATTTTTGTGCCTTACAGCATGAAGCATGAAATGTCGATAATCTGAGGGATCCAAAGTCCCTAAACATGTTGTTCCTACCCCTAGAGGAACAAGGTCAGCAAACCACGGCACTTCAGATCAGTTCTCCACTGAAAAACACTCAAAAACAGGTCAATTTTGGATCAAAGCAACTGCTCCACTGAGCATCTGCGCTGAATGTCAACTGCTCCATGGTGTACCTGCACTGAATGTCAACTTCATCAAAGGCTACCTGCGCTGAGCGAGTTTGGACATGTGGAGGAATCTTTCCTCAATGTGTCAGTGCCCAGGAAGCTTCCAAAATGACACTTGGATCAAAAGATTCGCCTAATCCGAGTAGAAGGTAGAATCTCCAAGTGGACTCAAGAACTGAAGAACAACTGGGGTTGAAGAGGACAACAGTCACACATCAAGCTGACTTATCTTCACTCCAAAACTCTATATAAGGATCTCATCCCATGGGATCTGGAGGCCGGAATTTTGTGCAAAGAATTGCTGTTGGTTTACAGTTGAGAGTATTGGGTGATTGCTTGAGGGAGGTGAAGAGGAGATTTCTTTCCATCGGGAAGGTGATGCTGGATTGGACCTCTTATGGTTGTATGACCGCCTGAACCTTACTTTCTTCCATTAATAAAGCATTTGAGGTTCTTCTATTCGCATGTGTTTCAATGATGTATTGTCTTACTTGCGTATTTGATTTATGCTAATCCTTGAATCAATTATGAATGCATGCTTCTTGTAGTTTCCTTTTCTCGTCTTGTTTGCAGGATCTTGTGTAGTTGGGCCCGTGAGAAGACAAGGAGCTGGGAGCAAGCAGCAAAGAGAGAAGATTGGATCGACCATTTGCGCAAGACATCGGTAAGTGGATCTCTTCCTTTCCTCTTTTGCATGTCGTAAAGAAGTAATCTTAGATAGCTTTGCTTTGACTGTTGCTAAGGAACTATCACCCTTAGAGTGGGATAGGGTCATTCCGTGTTGGATACTTTTCCCCACAACACTTGTACTGTTATTCCCTTTTCCTTTCAGCATTTCATTCCTCTGTTTTGACATGCAATTAGAAATTACAGTCTGCTGATTTGATTTCTGTTATGTGATTGAAGTAGGATTGGTTTATGGTTCAAGTGCTTTTGGTTGCTTAGATTAGAGTAGAAAGATTAGTGTTCGTTAGAAGCTCCAAGAAAAGGTTGACAGTACACTCACTGCCATCTCTGTTTAGAGATTGGGGGTGTAGACCGTACCAACCACCAAAAAACGCAGTCTTATACTTTCATTCCAGCTGCAACACATTCATTTTAATTGTAGATCCACCTATGCATTCTGATCTGGAACAATACTTCTTTTCTCCAACTCCATGCACGATTTTTCTCTGAAGTTTACACTGCTGTTCGTTGACTTAATCACGCAGTTAGAATAAGTTGATGGAATTCTCGGTTTTGTGCAGGACATAGCAGATTTGTTTCCTTTACACTGCATTGCATCACGCTGTTATCTTCTCCTACTTCTCAACCGCGCCTAAAGCCACCTACTCGACCTCTGTTCAGTTCGTTTGCCTTCCAACACCTCTACTGTTCACGTAGCTCCATCTTGTTGACTTTTCATTGCTTCCAACCTTCCATCCACCACCCAACTGCATGCACTCTTTCTCCATCTTAGTTCTCTGTCCCTGAACCATCACAAGCTTCATTTCCATCCTACCTATCCACCCATACCACTCCTCCACTCCTCCATCACCCAAAACTCCAACCACAGACCATCCTGTAGAAGTTAGCAGACTTCCTATAGAACTCCCCGAGCTTCCTGTAGGATCCCCTGCAGACATCCTGTAGAAGCCTGCAAACTCGGTTGCTAAGCATCTGAACGTTGTGGACTTCTGTGGGATGATGTTAGAGGTCCCCTGGAACCTCTCCTAGCCTCCCTGACCTTTCCCAAGCTTTCTTTCCCTTCACACTACCCCTGCACAGTCAAACCCTAATAAGAAACAAAGTCATAACAACTCCAACCACTTAAGCAAAAACATAAAAACAATGTTCTTTTCAATAGAAGTAGTTTGATTTCATGCATTTCACATCACTAGAAGTAATGGCATCATTTTTAGAGAGTTACATTCCCATCATTGCATTGTAGGGATTAAGCTAGTCAGATTAGGGTTTACTAGGGTTTCCATGCTCGGTTGACTTTCAACTCATTCTTGCAAAGTATTTTAATTTCCTTTCAGCTAGTCTTCGTTCATCAATTAGAAATCTTGTTCTGAGACCATATAGAAGTTGGCTTGAGCCCTAGCGGACTTGTGCCAGCTGACCAAGTGACAGCTGCGACAAGAGCTAGTACTTGTGCATACAGCACCGTCGCTTCCAAGTTTTTTACGAACTACCGGGTTGATAAAATTAGAGAAGGAAGCTCCAGGAGTTGTAGCATTATTGCTACAATACTGGAGCCCACCATCTTTTTGGCGCCGTTGCCGGGGAAGCGTCAGAGTATTAGTAATTGTTGCTTTTCTTCTACTTTCCTACTCTTTCTTTCTGCTAAGTAGTTATTTCATTTCCATTCTGCAAAAGTAGCATAGACATTTCTTGCTTTCATAGATTAGCCTTTCAATTCCGCAATTTCAATTCTGCAAGCGTAGACTAGCCTTTCCATTCCTGCAATTTCATTTGAGAAAAGTAGATTAGTTCTTTCCTGCTTTCAATTCAATTCTGCATCTTTATTTCAGTGAGATAGTTAGCTGTAGATCAATCTGTTTCAGTTTTGCAGGTACCAAAGAAAAAACAAAAGCAATCAAAAAAAGTCTTTCCATTTCATGCCTCGTAGGAATCGAGATAAAACAGGCAAATTCTTACCCAACACCCCCACCACATCACTGAGTCACCCTTCTCTCTTCTTCGGTGACAGTGATCCAGAAGAACCTATAGGTGAACCTCCTGAGATATACGAAGATCCTATAGAAGAAGAAGAATTAGAGACCATTCCATCTGAAGCTATGGCTGACAATAGAGGAGAAGATGAGAGAATAGAAGGTGCCTTCCCCATCCGAGAGACCAATGGAGAGATGAAAATGAAGAACATTAGCCCCTCCGCTTTACCTCACTTCCATGGACTGACCACTGAAGATCCTGATACCTTCCTATTTGAGTTTGCTGTCCTTTGTAGAACCTATGACTATACTGAAGATGAGCAGAAGCTGAAACTTTTCCCTTCAACTCTTAAGGATGCAGCACTACGCTGGTTCATGGGCTTACTTGGGAATAGTATCACTACTTGGGCTCAGATGCAGCAAGCTTTCAATACCAAGTACCGGGATTACTGTAGGTCCAAGGAAACCAAGGGAGAAATCTTTCGGATGACCATGGGAAATGATGAGTCCTTAGAGGATTACAAGGAGAGGTTCCAACTTAGTTATAAGCGGGCCAGGTGCACACTTGACCCTGAATCCCTCAAGTTGGTCCTGCTCCGAGGAGTCCCTGAAGACCTCTTAGATACCCTTCACATGTTAGCTGGGGGGGACATTTACCAACTGCCTTATGAGGACATCAAGACTGTGTTTAGAAATCACTCCAGGGCAACTAGGAAACGAGGTAGAGGAAATCTCCTCTCAGCTGGTGTCCCTTTCTCCAAACATGAGTTTGCAAACCAATTAGAAGATCTTAAGAGTGAGGTGAGACAGACCATTTCCATGCAGCTGGACACATTCAGGATCCAGCAGAAGAAGGAAGAAGCTGAGAGAGCCTTGGCTATCTTCTGCCGTAGATGTACAAGGAGACACCCTAAGAACGAATGTCCATTGCATTCGGTTGAAGTGTGTTTCGTTTGTGAGGAGGACCATCCCACAAACCAATGTCCAACCTTACCTGGATTTAAAGCCATGTACCAAGGGACAGAAGCTCCCACTAAACCTCTCTACTTCCTCAACCAAAGAAGGCCACAAGGATCTAGGCCTTACCAGCAGGGGATGCAAGGGGCACCCCAAGCTTATTACAGCCCCAACCAATTGACTCCTATGCCTTCTCGGGGTCCCCTTGCTCATCCTTCTTGGTCCATGACTCCTCCATGGTCTTACCCACCTCAGTATCCTACTCAACCCACTACTCATTCATCACTCACATGCCCAGGCACAACCTCAGTGGAATGCACCTCAGTCGGGGTGGAGGCCCCAGTACAACACTCCTCCTGCCATTTTGCCTCCACCACCAGTTCAACCTCAACCATTACCTCCTGCTCCTCCAAGGCAACCTCAAATACCTGCTCAACCAAACCTGAACCCCAACAATAGACAGGCCCAGCAGGTATACACTGGGGAAACATCATGCCCTACTTATGCTGTGGAGATCCAAGAGATCAATCTTCGATCTGGAAAGACTCTTCCGGATCGCCAACCTCCTCCCCAAGAGGATGAGGAAGACAAACAGGAAAGTGAACCAAAGGCTATTCCACCCTTTCCTGAGAGACTAACAGCCACCACACAACCCAACCCAGAGGAGGATGAGCTTCTGGGTGAGCTCAAGCAGTTGTGTGTGAAAATACGACTTCTCCAAGCCATCAAGGATGTCCCAATATACAACAAACTGGTTAAGGAAAAGTGTTTCAAACACCCAGGCAGGCGAAAGAGAGATGCTTCAACCATCAATGTCTTGGGACAACTATCTGACCTTATGTTAGGACAAGTCATCTGCCCAAAGCATCTAGATCCTGGGAGTCCTGTGGTAGATGTCCACATCAATGGCACCATCATACCTCACACCTTGATTGATTTGGGGGCTGCCATTAATGTGATGACCAGGGATACCATGCTCAAACTCAATCTTCAGGGTTCCTTGAGGAAGACCTCGACAGTTCTGCAACTTGCAGATCGCTCCACTATGACTCCCGAAGGGATTGTGGAGGATGTCTTGGTCTCTGTCGACTCTTGGGAATACCCTGTAGACTTCTTGGTTCTGCAACCCAAGGCAAAGCTTACTGGATATCCTCTTATTTTGGGAAGGCCTTGGTTAGCCACTGCAGATGCTTACATAAGTTGTCGTGCAGGAAATATGACCATCAAAAATGGTCCTATGTCCAAGCAGCTAGTCCTATACCCTCCTGCCCAACCTTCCTTAGAGCATGACTTACCACTTTGGTTGGAGGAAGGAGAAGAGGATGAAGTATACTCAGCACCTTTGTGCACCCTAGATACCACGAGAAGAGATCCCCCAACCGAGGATGACTTAATTGAGACCTTGATCCAGAATCCACCTTCCAGTGCACTACCCTTAGAGAAATTGGTGGAAGATGCCCAAGCCAGCACCTTAGTGGATCTTTGTACAGCCAACCCTGTCACTCCCAGAGTAAAAAATGTGGAGTTCGGCCCTGAGAGAACGTTAAAGATCAGCTCCTCCCTATCTCCTTCCCAGGAAAAGGAGCTGTGTAGCCTGTTGGCCAACCATCTAGATGCTTTTGCTTGGAGCTATAAGGAGATGAAAGGAGTCCATCCTTCGGTCTGTACTCATCACATATACATCAAAGAGGATTGTAAACCGGTTAGACAACCCCAGAGGAGAATGAATCCAGCCCTTAAGGACATTGTCAAGGAAGAATTGCAAAAATTGTTGGATGCCGGATTCATTTACCCCATCTCAGATAGTGAATGGGTGTCCCCTCTGGTGTTGGTTCCCAAGAAAAATGGGAAATGGAGAATCTGTGTGGACTACCGAGAACTGAACAAAGCTACCAAGAAAGACCATTTCCCTCTACCTTTCATAGATCAAGTGTTGGATGGACTGGCAGGAAAGAAGTTCTTCTCTTTCCTGGATGGGTTTAGCAGGTACAACCAGATCCAAATCAGCCCGGAAGACCAAGATAAGACCACCTTCACTTGTCCTTGGGGTACCTTTGCCTACCGAGTTCTTCCCTTTGGGCTATGCAATGCTCCTGCTACCTTCCAGAGAGTTGTCTTAAGCATCTTCTCGGAGCTGGTCCATGATGCAGTAGAAATCTACATGGATGACTTCACTCCTTACGGGGCCAACTTCCAGGAAGCATTGTCCAATCTGGGAAAAGTCCTAACCAAATGCATTGAGATGAACCTGTCCCTTAGTCCTGAAAAATGTGAATTCCTGATGACTGAAGGAACCGTGCTAGGCCATACCATTTCTTGCCAAGGATTACAGGTGGATCCTAACAAAATTGCTCTCATCAAGAAGGTTCCACCTTCTCAAAAGGTAAGGGATGTTAGGAGTTTCTTAGGATTAGCAGGGTATTACAGGAGATTCATTAAGGACTTTAGCAAGCTAGCCTCGCCATTGTTTGGCCTCTTGGCAAAAGATGTGGAGTTTAAATGGACTAACGATTGTCAGCCCCAATCTTGAGAGGTCCAAATTGGGCCCTACCTTTCCACATACACACTGATGCCTCGAACAAAGCCATAGGTGTAGCTTTAGGACAAATTGAACAGAAACTTCCATATGCCATTTACTTTGTTAGTAAAAACTTGTCCAAAGCTGAACTGAATTACACTGTAACCGAGAAAGAGTTTTTGGCTGTGGTCCATGCACTGAACAAGTTCCGACATTATATCACTGGCTATCAAACATTTGTACATACAGACCATGCTGCAATTAGATATTTAATGAATAAACCAGATGTGAATGCTCGTATTATTAGATGGTTACTTTTGTTGCAGCAGTTTGATTTGACCATTGTTGATAAACCAGGTAAAGAAAATGTTGTTGCTGACTTTTTATCTAGATTGGATTTGTCTGCAGATGAGGATGGAACAGTGGATGACCAGATGCCCGATGAGCATCTGTTTGCTATCTCAGCACTCTCTCCATGGTTTGCTGATATAGCAAACTACCTTGTTTCAGCACAGTTCCCTCCACACCTATCTTCAAGAGAGAAGAGCAGAATCATCAGAAAAAGTGCCTCATTTACTTGGATCGGGGGCAATCTGTTCAAGCTTGGCCCCGATCAGATCTTAAGGTGTTGTGTAAGGGAGGAGGAAGTCTTTGATATCCTCCTCACCTGTCATGATGGGGCTTGTGGAGGAAATTTTGCAGCAAAGAGAACTGCCTTCAAAATCCTGCAGGCAGGCTACTATTGGCCCACACTCCATCAAGATGTCAGAAGATATACCAGCCAGTGCGACCAATGCCAAAGAATGGGGAAACCGACCCAAAGGGATGAGATGCCTCTCCAACCTCAAATGACTCTTGAGCCATTTGAGAAGTGGGGTATGGACTTTGTGGGTCCAATCAACCCTCCTTCGAGGCAAAGGTCTTACATCATTGTGTGTATTGACTACCTGACAAAGTGGGCAGAGACTAAAGCAATCAAAGCAGCAACAGAAGAAAAGGTGGCCGAGTTCTTAAGAGAAAACATCTTCTACAAGTTTGGCTACCCAAGAGAGCTAGTCACTGATCAAGGGAGCCAGTTCACATCCAACCTAGTTGAAGATCTACTAGCTCATCACAAGATCAAGCATAGGACTTCCACCCCCTATCACCCTCAAGCAAATGGGCAGGTGGAAGTCACCAATAGAGCATTGGAAGGGATTTTGACTAAGGTGGTGAGCAGTAGCAGAAAGGACTGGGCAGATCGCCTAGTTGAGGCCACATGGGCTTACAACACCACCTGGAAGACCACCACCGGCTTCACACCTTATGAGCTGGTCTATGGGAAGAAAGCTTTGCTGTCCATTGAATTTGAATACAACACTTTGAGGATGGCAGCTCAGCTGGACCTAGATCTCAGCCATGCACAACAAGAAAGGCTATTGCAGCTGAATGGACTGGACAAGCACCGAATGCAGGCCCTCCTTCACTCGGAAGTGGTTCAACTTCATAGAAAGGTGTGGCATGACCAACACCTCAATGACAAGCAATTCCAACCAGGAGATTGGGCATTGTTGTATGACTCTAGATACAAAGATTTCAAGGGAAAGCTGAGAACCAGATGGTTGGGACCATATGCAGTGGAGAAATGTCATGACAATGGATCTGTTCTTATTCGGACCATTGATGAGGAAGCTGTCCCCATGCTTGTCAATGGGCATCAATTGAAGATCTACAGGAAACCTCTCTCCAGACAAGAGTTCATTAAAACTATGGAGAAATCAGTGTTGGTCATAGAGAAGGGTTCTGCCTCTACTTTGGGCATACCCTGAAAGATCTAAAAAATAATAATAATAATAATAAAGATCCTTGGGTGAAAACCTTTCTGAGGCGCCCAAGGCAGGTGGTAGGGCTGAAAACCTCATTGAGGCGCCCCTATTGTCTTTCAAAAAAAAAAAAAGATTTGAAAAAGATCCTTGAGTGAAAACCTCTCTGAGGCACTTAAGGCAGATGGCAAAGGGTGAAAACCTCATTGAGGCGCCCCTCTTATCTTTCAAAAAAAAAAAAAAACAAGGTCAGCAAATTCATAATGTAAAATTGCATGCAGGTTGCAGGTGTTCTATGGAGGAGAGGAAGCCTCTCAACTCAAAGCTAAGGATCCTTATCATGCACCTCCTCCAAGAATACTCCTTTTCTCCAAGGTATGTGCACCATTTTATCACGGCTTGAGTTTTCTACAGGAAGATGCAGTTTTCTACAGGAAGATGCAGATTTTCTACAGGAAGATGCAGACCTTCTACAGGAAGCGCAACCTTTCTACAGGAAGCTCTGTATTTCTACAGGAAACTTCCTGTAGAAGTTCAGGACGGCCCAGAATCCATTTTATGAGGAGATCTAACGACTAAGGATCGGTTTGGACGCATGCAAGCTATTGTTGTCACCCTTGCACATTGTTGTCATCTCGTCCTACCATCCTTGTCGACATGCAACGGAGTTACCTGCACCAGCAAAGTAGATTGATGAGTTATCAAGGAAAGGCAATTTTTCAATGAAAAAACGCTGAGATCTCATACCATATCCATTCCAGTCATCCAGAAGCTATGGGAGCGTGATCGTGAGGCCAGATCCTTCGTCATGCAGCATGCACCCAAGGAGGAAGAACTGTTACAAGACATCCCGCGGGAGTCCTGTAACAGTTAAGCCCACTAAAGTGTATACTATTCACAGCGCTGGCCATATGCAAAAGAAAACGCGGACGCATGCAGCCAAGCATCGACTCCACCGTCGGCAGCCTGTAAACGTGAACCTCCGGGCCTGTGCAAATCCACCAGCAGTAGACAGATCCATTCATCATCGTCCAAAACCCGAAAAATCGTGTTGCAGCCGCGTAGGTAAGTGTCTCGACCCTTCCTTCCGTCAGATTGCATGAATTTTACTTTGAATTGTTTGCAAAGTGTGAGTTGAATGGGTTGAGCGGTTGTATGGCCAGTTGACTGGCCACATCGACCGGTTAATGGTCCAGTCAGATGTTTGGGTGGCGGCCGTGACAAAAAGGAATGGGCAGCACACACGTGAGAGCAATCCCCGTCGCGAAAAACGAATTTAGCAAGAGAAACGGCGGCGGATCTGCTGAGGGATGATGCGGCAGTAAGTGAACTCGCAGACAAATGATGGGACGACGTCATCCAACGGTCCGGTGGGGACAGCTCACCCCCGCGCCACGGATTCCGCCGATTCAAATCTAATCGGCTAGATTGCCCGCATGCATTTATCATCCACCGTTTGAAACTCAAGTAAACATCCGGATCCCTCTGCAGTTCGAAACTCCGAGCCTTGGCTATCAGAACGCCTGTGAAGCAACACCGAGAGCGCAGACCAACTGCAGTCCTTCGCAGAAATCACGCGCTGCTCCTACAGGAAAACTGTTTCTACAGGAAGGCGGGTTCCTCACGTAAAAAGGTGGCAGATAAAAAGGTAACTCTGAACTCTCCATGCAATTGGTTTTTAAAGGTGGCAGAAGCGTCGTCCACAGTCTGGTCGTAGGAAATGGTTGCAAGTGTTGTCTGCTGTGCATAGACTGTCATTCTACAGGATGTCAGTGTAGTTAGTCTGTGTTAAGGTCCTCAGAGATAAGTTTTGTGCACGACGGAAGCGTAATTTTACGCTCTGTCCAAATAAGCTAAACTTCTTCTGCATTCGCCACCTCTAGCAATAGTTTTTATCATGCCAGGTGGGTTTATTAGACGGGAACCCACTGATTCATCAAAATTAAGGGAAAACCAGGAGGTGGTGGAGCTCTTTACACGGGTGCAATGGATATCCTTTTGTGACAAGTTGCAGGGTTATGACGACGAAGTGGCAGAAGAATTTTTACAAGCTTTGAGGCCGAAATCTAAAACATTGGCCACTGTGACCTTCAGGGGCCTAAGCCTCAAGCTCACCCCGCAGTATATCAGTCGAATTACTGAACTTCCAATGGGTCTGCCATGGGATAAGGAAGAAAGAAAATTGAGCCAGCAGGCAAAGAAAGAATTCTTTCCACCTGAGGAGGAATTCTCGGAGGACAAAAATGGGGTGAGAAGAACCAGTTTGCTGCCTCCATGGAATGAGGTTAGCCTGCAGATCATGAAGTATATAACCTGTGAAGGCCGTTTTAGCATTGTGTACGGGTATCACTTTCGGTTGCTCAATGAATTGAGGCACCAGATTGATCTTCCTGTAGAAAATAAACTTAGCATCCCTTATTTCCTGCTACAGTCTCTAATTGAGTGTGCCACAAAGTTAAAAGAAGGCATACCTGATCAGGTAGCCCACCATGGATTGATCAAACTTCTTGTTGAGGATGCACTTCATTCATATAAGGTTCCCCTCTCATGGGAAGCATTCAGAAATTTGACAAGAGACGGAGACATAAGGATGCTGACTGAAGAAAGTGGTTCCTCCAGCAGTGAGGAAAAAGAATCAGTGGCCGCGGGAAAGAAAGAAGCAAGCCCGAAGACCCCGACCACAGTGCAGAAGAAAAAGCAGGAGAAGAAACAAAAGAAAAAGGATGCTGAGGAGAAAGATGACACACCCATCTTGTCAGCAAGGGAGAAAAGGTTGCAGAGCAGAACGGACAAAGCTGAGAAGGTCCACATCAGCCCAAGTACCTCGTCAGCACCCGCAACCAAACCCAAAGGCAAAGCCCCTACAGCAAAGCAAGCCAAGGTGGTGACACCTGTACCTACAGGAAAGCAGAAACAGGCTTCTACAGGAAGCCCGAAAACAATATCTACAGGAAAGCAGAAACAGGCTTCTACAGGAAGCCCGAAAACAGAAAAAGGGTCTTCTACAGGAAGCCCCGCAAAAGTGAAACCCAAGGAGAAGAAGGCGGACATTCTAGAAAGGGAGGCAGCAGCTGTGCTGGCCGCCCTCAGCACGCCACCTAAGCCAAAAGAGAAAAGAAAGAGGGAGACCCCTCTATACTTTAAGGCCCGAAGAAGTGTCCGAATAAAGACGGGTAAACCACAGCCCTCGTCCAGCAGCCCGATTGTTATTGAAGATACCCCTACTTCTCCCAAGGAAAAGTCCCCCTCAAGGATCACGGTCACCTATGAGAAGGGGAGCCCAAAGAAAACTAAGTGGCAAGAAAGGTTAGACCTGTTGACTGAAAAAGCTCGGCTACAGGAAGCTGAAAATGTTCTACAGGAAACTCTGGCCCGTCTACAGGAAACAGAGAAGAGGGAAGGAGAAGGACCCTCATCACCACCAAGGGAGGGTGAGTTAGAGCCACCTAAAGAGGCAGAAAAAGAACATATACCAGAACCCAGCCCTCAGCCTAGTCTGAGTTCGTACTACACTTTTATAGAGGCGGGCAAAATCATACCGCAGAAATTTACTGTGCCCCTGTTTTTTGCATTAGAGGAAGAAAGAGTCCGTACACACACGTGGATGAAGATTGCCAAGTCAAAGGGTGTGGCGGACATAGGTCCTTTACAAGAACAACTCAAGGAGGCCAGGAGTGAATTGGCCATGGCCAAACATGTGGCCAGTTGCCAAAGAGTGTACCTACAGGAAGAAAACCAGAAGCTAAGATTGCAGCTACAGGAGCTGAAGGCAGGGACAGGTACATCCTCCAAAGACACCACAGAAGAGCAGCAAGGCAAAAAGGAATTGACCACAGGTCTTGAGGAGCCAATGACACTTCTACAGGAAGCAGAACAACAATCACAAATTGAAGTGCAAGCTCTAAAAGAACAACTGCAGCAGAAAGAAGCACAATTGGCCTGCATGGCCAGTTGGGCCATGGAGGTAATACAGTGCATACAACCTGCAAAATCCTATGGTTTGTACTTGAAAGACCAATGGCTGCAGTTCCAAATAAATACCTTGGCACAAAGAGGTATTTCTCACATCCAAGACCCACAGCAATTTTCTGAGTTGTGCAGTACTAGTTCGTCAGAAGATAGAGCCAAATTAGCAGAGTTCTACCTCCACAATTTGGCCTTGCCTAATGAAGTTTCCTGGGATCCCAATACTGCCTTGGGTGATATGCAATTGATGGCGTTCGCTTCATGGTTGAACCATGAGGACCAAAGAGCAGCTGAAGCAAAATCGGTCATGAACCGAGAATTGAACGAGCCATTGTTCATCCGAGCAGAACCAGAGGATCCAGTGGCACTCATCTCAGCACACCAACACTTGTCTACTGATCCCACAGCTTCCTTGAGATATATGGACCAACAGGCCCAAGCCATAGCTCATTTTGAAGACATGGAAAGATTGTTAGGAGAAAATGTTGCCCAAGCATGCACACGCAGATGGAATACATTGGCACACAGTTTGAAAATCCGAGAGTACCATACCCCAACTCGGATGAGGGAAGCATTGGTAAGGGTAGCCCTGTACAAGAAATCCATGCAAAACCTCCAGGCCAGCTGGATTGGCCTTAAACTCAGCCCACCACTGCTGCTAGGATTGACTGAAGGCAGCACAGAGAAGGATGACAGTGAACAATGGGAAGAGGTGAACAGGAAAGCTGGGTTTCATATCAGCAAGGAGGACACTACTACAGAGGCTTGGGATGTAAGGGAAGCAGTAAAAGCAATGAAGGATGAGGAATTGGACTAAGTTGCTCAAGGATGAGCAAATACTTTAGCTGGGGGGTGATGATGAGCCCCAATTTTTGGTAACAATTTGGGCTCATTTGGCCTACTTACCTTGCTCAACCCTTCATCTTTTATCACTTATGCATTCATTTCTTAGTATATTCGTGTTATTTGTAGGAAGAAGGGCAGGCATTATATCTATGTGGCTAATACATGATGATTTCAGGTTTTTTTGGCATTAAAGGGAGCAAAGACCACGCAAATGGAGACAAGGGGACAGCAAAGGTGGCACTGCAGGTTTATAGGGAGGTTGTCTACAGTCTTAAATGACCTCCCTCGTGATCTCCACCCTAACTCCGAGCTCCAACAACTCTCCCCACCGAGCTTAGAGGCAGCCAACGGATTCTACAGGAACAACAGTTTACAGCAGTTTACTTTTAGTTGGACAGTCGAACTCCACTAATTGAGGAAGCCAGCGTTGATCCTCATCATGTATAAATATGAAGGCCGTAGCCTTTGATAGGAGCTTTTTGAATCTTTGAACTACTGTTGAAATTTCTGAGTACGAGCTACAGCTCGGTGTTTTTGCTTTTTGTAAGCCAGTTTTGGCATGATGTTAGACTCATGATTATTTAATAAAGGCAGGTAGTTTGGATCTAATTCTGAGTTATTAAGGGATCTATAGCTCTCAGGTTAGGGCCCAACCTGAGAGCAATAGACCTCCTTTTCCTTGTACTGTTGTTCCCTTTTCCTTTCAGCATTTCATTCCTCTGTTTTGACATGCAATTAGAAATTACAGTCTGCTGATTTGATTTCTGTTATGTGATTGAAGTGGGATTGGTTTATGGTTCAAGTGCTTTTGGTTGCTTAGATTAGAGTAGAAAGATTAGTGTTCGTTAGAAGCTCCAAGAAAAGGTTGACAGTACACTCACTGCCATCTCTGTTTAGAGATTGGGGGTGTAGACCGTACCAACCACCAAAAAACGCAGTCTTATACTTTCATTCCAGCTGCAACACATTCATTTTAATTGTAGATCCACCTATGCATTTTGATCTGGAACAGTACTTCTTTTCTCCAACTCCATGCACGATTTTTCTCTGAAGTTTACACTGTTGTTCGTTGACTTAATCACGTAGTTAGAATAAGTTGATGGAATTCTCGGTTTTGTGCAGGACATAGCAGATTTGTTTCCTTTACACTACATTGCATCACGCTATTATCTTCTCCTACTTCTAAACCGCGCCTAAAGCCACCTACTCGACCTCTGTTCAGTTCGTTTGCCTTCCAGCACCTCTCACTGTTCACGTAGCTCCATCTTGTTGACTTTTCATTGCTTCCAACCTTCCATCCACCACCCAACTGCATGCACTCTTTCTCCATCTTAGTTCTCTGTCCCTGAACCATCACAAGCTTCATTTCCATCCTACCTATCCACCCATACCACTCCTCCACTCCTCCATCACCCAAAACTCCAACCACAGACCATCCTGTAGAAGTTAGCAGACTTCCTGTAGAACTCCCGAGCTTCCTGTAGGATCCCCTGCAGACATCCTGTAGAAGCCTGCAAACTCGGTTGCTGAGCATTGGAACGTTGTGGACTTCTGTGGGATGATGTTAGAGGTCCCCTGGAACCTCTCCTAGCCTCCCTGACCTTTCCCAAGCTTTCTTTCCCTTCACACTACCCCTGCACAGTCAAACCCTAATAAGAAACAAAGTCATAACAACTCCAACCACTTAAGAAAAAACATAAAAACAATGTTCTTTTCAATAGAAGTAGTTTGATTTCATGCATTTCACATCACTAGAAGTAATGGCATCATTTTTAGAGAGTTACATTCCCATCATTGCATTGTAGGGATTAAGCTAGTCAGATTAGGGTTTACTAGGGTTTCCATGCTCGGTTGACTTTCAGCTCATTCTTGCAAAGTAGTTTAATTTCCTTTCAGCTAGTATTCGTTCATCAATTAGAAAGCTTCTTCTGAGACCATATAGAAGTTGGCTTGAGCCCTAGCGGACTTGTGCCAGCTAACCAAGTGACAGCTGCGACAAGAGCTAGTACTTGTGCATACAGCACCGTCGCTTCCAAGTTTGTTACGAACTACCGGGTTGATAAAATTAGAGAAGTGTTAGAAAATTATATATTACGGAGCAATGGAACACATAAAATATTGCAGAAATATAAACACAGAAAACGCACAAAACAAGAAAGACACAGATATACGTGGTTCACCCAGTTTGGGCTACGTCCACCCCGAACAGCCAGTCCTTCCTTTCTATTATCCAGCAAAATGAAGAGATACAACCTACAACAAAACCGTTGTAATATCCTCTGTTTTCTCTCACAGTCTCACCTCTATGTTTCTCGCTCACCGAATACACATCTATCTCACAGCCTCAAATACAATGCCCTCATATAAAGAGAGGGGTTGCCTTCTAGGGCAAAAAAACCCTAAACTAAACATAAGTTCTACTGTCAGATCATCCGCCTAATGAACGGCCCAGATTGACTAGAAATTACTATACTTTTACAAGGCAATTTTACAGCTGTTTTTAGCTTCGGGGGCGCTGCCCCCGAAACCCCCTGCCAGGGGGGGGGCTCGACCCCCCACGGCAACTATTATTTTACGGGCGGCGTTGCCGCCCCATTTTGAACTGGGGTCCAATATTCCGGTACTATAGAAGATAATCAGGCTCCACACCCAACAATCTCCCACTTGGAGAGTGATTGTAGCAACTCCACCGCTGCTCCATTTGCTGGACAATGACTCCTCTTTGGACCTGGCTGTTTCTCATCTTCATCATCATCCTTGAAGACCAACTGAAACTAAGCATATTCTCAGTTTCTCCCTGGTTACAACTTTTGTTAGCATATCTGCAGGGTTCTGGCTAGTGTGTATCTTTTCCAGCTTCAACTCTCCATCTTCCAACACTGATCGTATGAAATGGTACTTGAGCTGTATGTGTTTTGTCCTGGAATGAAATGCTGAGTTCTTTGCAAGATGAATGGCACTTTGACTATCACTGTATAACGTGCCCATATCATGCTCCTTACCCAATTCACCCATAAACCTTTGTAACCAAATCATTTCTTTACTAGCCTCTGTAGCAGCAACATACTCTGCTTCTGTTGTTGAGAGTGCAACAACACTTTGGATTTTTGAAACCCAACTGACAGTTGTTCCTCCGACAGTAAATACATATCCTGTAGTGCTCCTCCTATTATCTCTGTCACCTACTATATCTGCATCAACATATCCTTGTAGGGATATGTTTGAACCACCAAAGCATAATGCCTGATTTGTGGTACCTCTCAAATATCTGAGAATCCATTTCACTGCCATCCAATGTTCCTTTCCTAGATTGTTCATGTACCTGCTTACAACTCCCACTCATGTGCAATATCAGGCCTTGTGCAGACCATTGCATACATTAAACTTCCAACTGCTGATGCATATGGAACTTTAGACATATAATCCATGTCTTCTTGGGTCTTTGGGCACATTTCTTTGCTAAGTTTGAAATGGCTAGCAAAAGGTGTACTAACTGGTTTTGCATTTTGCATGTTAAATCTTTTCAACACCTTTTGTATGTACTCATTCTGAGACAATGTTAATTTTCTATTTTTCCTGTCTCTAGTTATTCTCATACCAAGGATTTGTTTTGCAGCACCCAAATCCTTCATTGCAAATGAATTTGCCAATTTTCTTTTGAGCACATTTATTTCCTGCATGTTAGATCCTGCAACAAGCATGTCATCTACATACAATAACAATATAATATAGCTGCCATCATTTTGCTTTTTCAGATAAACACAATGATCAGAGTGACATCTAGTATAACCTTGTTCAGACATAAACTTGTCAAATTTTAGATACCACTGCCTTGGAGCCTGTTTTAAACCATACAAGCTCTTCTTCAACCTGCACACAAGTTTCTCCTTCCCTTTCACGTCATATCCTTGTGGCTGCTGCATATATATCTCTTCCTCCAAATCCCCATGGAGAAAGGCTGTCTTTACATATAACTGCTCAAGATGCAAATCTTCAGCTGCTACAAGACTTAAAATAGTTCTGATTGAAGTCATTTTAACAACAGGAGAAAATATTTCATCAAAATCAATACCTTTCTTCTGTGCAAACCCCTTCACGACAAGTCTAGCTTTGTACCTTTGCTTTCCTCCATCTTCTTCCTTCAGCCTGTAAACCCATTTATTCTTCAATGTAGTTTTTCCTGCAGGCAACCTGACTAAATCCCAAGTCTGGTTATGCATTAAGGAGTCCATCTCTTCTTCCATGGCTACCTCCCACTTCTTCCTGCTTTCAACCTGCATTGCTTCTTCATAACATTCGGGTTCACCGGAATCAGTCAACAATAAATAATATAATGAAGGAGAGTATCGTTCAGGGGGTCTACCTATCCTGGTAGATCTTCTAACACCACTTTCAGGTGTTTGGGGTGCCTGTTGCTGTTGTGGTGGTTGCTGTTGTTGTGGTTGTTGATTATTATTATTTTCAGGCACCTTTACTTTTTCAGTGATTTCATCAAGAACTGCGTATTCCTTGTTTTCCTTTTCCTGTTTCTTTTCCTGCAACTGATTCTTATACAAGACCTTTTCATTGAATATTACATCTCTGCTCCTAATGATTTTGTGATTTTCGTAATCATATAAGCGATAACCAAAATCATTAACACCATATCCAATAAAGGTACATTTCTTTGACTTTGCCTCAAGCTTTGTTCTATTTTCTTTATCAATATGGACAAAGGCCTCACAACCAAAAGGCTTTAAAATAGAGTAGTTTACCTTTTTACCTGTCCATGCTTCCTTTGGAACACCACCATCCAAGGAACTTGAAGGCCCTCTGTTTATCAGATAAACAGCAGTATCTACAGCATCTGCCCAAAACTGTAAAGGCAATCCTGCATGCAATCTCATGCACCTTGCACGCTCCATGATTTTTCTGTTCATCCTTTCTGACACACCATTTTCTTGTGGTGTTCTTGGAACTGTCTTCTCTCTGCGAATTCCATGCTCTGAACAGTACCTATCAAACTCTTTGCTGCAATTTTCACCTCCATTGTCTGATCGAAGACACTTCAATTTCTTTCCTGTCTCAATCTCAACCAAAGCTTTCCATTTCTTGAAAGTATCAAATACATCATATTTATTCTTAATACAATAAATCCAAGTTTTTATAGTTGCATCATCAATAAAAGTAACATAATAACGAGAGCCACCGAGAGATGATACCTGAGCAGGTCCCCATACATCTGTATGCACAAGCTCTAATTTTTCATTCTTCTTTTCTTTCCCAACTCTAAGAAATCTGACTCTCTTTTGTTTTCCATAAATGTAATTTTCACAGAAGTCCAAATCAACATTCTTCAAACCTGGCAACAAATTCCTTGAGTGAAGAATCTTCATCCCCTTTTCACTCATGTGTCCGAGCCTATGATGCCATAATGCTGCATCTGCTCCTTTGGAAGTTAAAGCATTAACAGAGTTAGAAATACCATTGCATAAATACAATGTACCAACCTTTTCACCTTTTGCTATTACCAGGGCTCCTTTGGTGACCTTCCAAGCTTTATCTGTGAAAGTTGTCACACAACCTTCACCGCCTAACTGCCCTGTTGAAATCAAATTTTTCTTTAGATCTGGAACATGCCTTACCTCCTTTAATAGCCATTGGTTTCCATTCTGCTGTTTTACAAGAACCTTACCCATTCCAACGATTTTACAGGGTTTATCATCACCCAGACGAACTTGTCCAAAATCTCCTTGAACATAGTCATGAAAGTATTTCTTATCAGGTGTGGCATGGAATGAAGCCCCTGAATCTACCACCCAGGAATCAGTAATATTTTCGAAAGAAAGAATCAAAGCATCTTGTAACACCTCACCTGTCACATTTGCTTCATTATTGTTTTCTTGCTGTGCATCTCCTTCTTTTCCCTTTCGAGATCTACAGTCTTTCTTCAGGTGTCCTTTCTTTCCACATTTCCAACACACTATCCCCGATCTGGACTTGGATCTGCCTTTCCTTGATTTACTGCGATATCCTGAGCTCTTTCCTCTTTCCATTTTTCTTCCTCTAGACTCTGCACTCAAAGCATTTCCCGATGTCTCACCGGAGCTTTTCCGACGCATTTCCTCGCTAAGGATAGCACCTACAACATCATCAAACTTTAAAGTACTAGATCCAGAAACAGAGTTACTAATGGCCATTACCAAACCATTCCAACTTTCTGGTAATGAGCACAAGAATAACAGAGCTCTAACTTCATCATCAAAGTTTACCCCTACAGAACTTAACTGACTTCTAACTGTATTAAAATCATTTAAATGGTTTGCAACAGATCCACCTTCCGACATATTCATATTAAATAACCGTTTCATAAGAAATACCTTGTTTGAGGCCGAGGGTTTTTCATATAGTTTCGACAACGTCTGCATCAAACCCTCTGTCGTGGTTTCCTTCGAAATATTGAAGGCGACTGACGCAGCAAGGCACAACCATATTGTTCCGAGTCCCTTTCTATCGAGAAGGTTCCATTCTTCGTCTTTCATACCCGTCGGCATCTTTGTTTTTCCGCCCAATGGTAGGTATAGATCTTTCTGATACAGATAATCTTCCATCTGCATCTTCCACAACGAGAAGTTTTGGCCGTTAAATTTCTTGACCCTAAACTTACCATCTTCCGCCATTGCTCCCACTCGAACCAGGAACCCTTTTTTTTTGCGAGTTTATCAGCCAAATAGACCTTCGGCTCTGATACCAGTTGTTAGAAAATTATATATTACGGAGCAATGGAACACATAAAATATTGCAGAAATATAAACACAGAAAACGCACAAAACAAGAAAGACACAGATATACGTGGTTCACCCAGTTTGGGCTACGTCCACCCCGAACAGCCAGTCCTTCCTTTCTATTATCCAGCAAAATGAAGAGATACAACCTACAACAAAACCACTATAATATCCTCTGTTTTCTCTCACAGTCTCACCTCTATGTTTCTCGCTCACCGAATACACATCTATCTCACAGCCTCAAATACAATGCCCTCATATAAAGAGAGGGGTTGCCTTCTAGGGCAAAAAAACCCTAAACTAAACATAAGTTCTACTGTCAGATCATCCGCCTAATGAACGGCCCAGATTGACTAGAAATTACTATACTTTTACAAGGAAATTTTACAGCTATTTTTAGCTTCGGGGGCGCTGCCCCCGAAACCCCCCACCAGGGGGGGGCTCGACCCCCCACGGCAACGATTATTTTACGGGCGGCGTTGCCGCCCCATTTTGAACTGGGGTCCAATATGCCGGTACTATAGAAAATAATCAGGCTCCACACCCAACAAGAAGGAAGCTCCAGGAGTTGTAGCATTATTGCTACAATACTGGAGCCCACCAAGTACCTTGAAATCTGCATGCATCAATGGCAGGTTTTTCGCCTTTGACGACAGTTTACATCATTGACTTCCGATCGAAGGATTCCGTGAAATGTTCGACATCAACACATCTAATCACATCTCATGGATTGTACTGGGTACTTTGAGAACCATTGACATCACTGGTGGTCTCTCTCACACTTGTTAACAGTTTACATCATTGACTGGTAATCAAGTGGTTTCTACCATGTTCGACATCAACTCATTTATTCGCATGGATAGAATCGTACCATTTCGGGAAGTGGAAATGAAGACCCTGGATCTAGTTTCCACCATCCAGGCTGCGAGGAGTTTTGTATTCATTATATAGTAGACTAATCATAAACAGATGGCTGCGTCCATACTGTGTCTACATGAGTCTATGATTGTGATGTACTGCGAAATCATTCCTGTATCAGAGCAGTAGTTAGATTGTTAGTTAAAGTTTTCAATCTGAGTATGGGAATGCCTACCTCAGCGATGATATGATCTTATATATGTATTTTGTGTTGAATATTTGCAGGTTCTGACTAGGCTCTCCACAAGACTATCCTTGAAATAATAAAGTGCTTCACCCTTCCTAGATGATTTGAAACCCTAATCTACTACAGGCTTCGCACTTTAGGGGGCAATCTGTTACACTAAAATTTGTCACCATGACTATTTGCAGTTAGTATGGCTCCATCAACTGTCATACTATCCTCCTTGGCAAGTCTTATACCTCTGCTCCTCATGTCAAACTCCAAGAAAGAGAGAAAGTCCTTTCAAAGTCAATTAACTCAGGTTACGCAGTTTCTCTTAGCCTTACCTGTGTGTACGCACCCCAAGTTCACAATACCTGCGTACTTGTACACTCTATCTGTAAAGGGGTGGGTGCGTACCCCTGTAAAGGTCAAAAGGCACGAGTTTCACTTCAAAAAAGTTACTTGTGGTCAAATCTAGAGCATTCTAGAAGATTGTTTGACGTGTATTGAGTGCCTCCAGATGGTTCATGCACCCCAAAGAAAGAGGAACTTATCCCATGAAGAGGGGAGCTGTCCCATTGAAAGAGGGGCTTATCCCATTCATGGTGGACCTGATTAACTTCCTCTAAAGCACTATAAATACAGGCATTGGGCCAGAGGGAGGGGAGGTTGAAAGCTGAACATTCCTAAGGGTAGATGCTGCTGAAATTAGGACTCCCTTATAGAGCTTGAGAGGAGAGATTCCCATCCTTTCTTAGCTTCATTTGGAAGTGGGTGAGCTGATCAAAGTAAAGGAGAACTCTTGCTGGACCCTGGGAGGGACCTGCACAACACCAAGGCACTGGTTGTAAGGTTTCTTTTGTTTCCTATTAATACAATTAAGTTCATTCTTCAAAACAAGTTGTTATTTATAATTTGTTTCATATACTCCTTGGTCTTTATGATGAATATGTTTTATTTTATGAGTTATTCAGGTGCTATGTAATCATTTGCTTGTTAGTGAATGCAGGTTTCAAAGAGAATGAGGAGCTCATCCGGATCGGAGAGGCTGGACTGCTACAAACAGCGTTGGATTAAAGGTATGTTGTAAACACCTGATTGCTTGTATCTTAAATGCATATTTAGGGAAGGATAGTGCTTGATTGTTTTGTTTGTCACTAGAAAGCCTTAGCTTCTAGGAAGGTTGGTTTTGTCCGCAAAATTGACTCTTTCCGCATGACACCACCCTACTAAGCATCATCTGTTCCAAGAGACTCAAATTGAGCTCCTCATTGTAAAAAATCTGCTTAAAGACATGTTGAGGCCCCTGAAATCGGGTCAACAACAAGGGGGATACCCACCCGGTCGGGAACCTGGTTGGCGGCTCCGTGCCCGTTTGGTGTAGCGAGTCCGACTGGGGATGACGGGACCAGCTTCCCGTTCTAAGGGGTGTGTGTGTGTGTAGGAAATGGTGATGTGTGTGTGTGTGTAGAAAATGGTAATAGAAAATCTGTAATTATTCCTTAACTAATCTAATTCTAAATTCTGAAATGATTTTATACTACTTTAATCTAACAAAAAAAATACATCTAATCTACACTAACCCGGGGCAGAATTTTTCCATTATGCAATCTAGAAAGATTTCACAGAATAACTGGTAATGAAGATTATTCAGCTATTATGAGAATATAAATCAATTAAGATGAACCATCTTGCATAAAAAGTTAAGCAAAACGGTTGTGAACAGCATATTGCATAATCAGCTATTCATGTATTAAGCACAAATCAATGACTCCGCCGTACAAAAGTGCCAAATGGTAGTCCACTCATTCATACGTTAACATATAAATAACATAAGTTGTATATTACTCTAAGAATGCAAGCAGAAACTAGTCAAGAGATAAAAGTACCATTTATGACTGATTTTATACTTACAGACCTTAAGCAATAATGATCTATTTCTACTTGCTTCTAATGCCTACTAAGAGTACAGAAGTGCAACATCAGTAGCAGGTATTAAAATGCAAACATAAATAAATCTTGATCCGTCCATTCATCAAAAATCCCATCCGAGGGTGCAAAAGTGCATGTTCTGAGGACAAGTTTTTTGACAAAATTTCGGACCCTTCTCCAATGCAACGAGAAGGGTTAAATACTAGTAACCGACTAATTTTAATTTACACAAATTTAGGGAACGGCTTCAAATGACCGCCCTTTTACTAAAAACAAATTTATTTCTAAAAACTGAATCTAATTTCTAACCGTTTCTGTATCTGCTCCTTAGTGCTGTAAGCAATGCGCTGTTCGCCCTGAAAGAGTCGGCTGGTTGTCCTTTCCTTTTGTTCGAGCTTGAAAATTAGAAACAACAAGCGCTGACACCTCTTTCTGTCAGACTAGAAGATATTTTCGAAAACCTTTCTCTAGCTGGGTGTATTCGCTGTGCGCACACTTAGTACAATCTAGTTTCTTTTCGAACTGATTTTGCTGTTGCTATTTCGGTTTCCGGTCGTGCGAATGACTCAATGAGTTAGAAGTCGCGCTGTATGGACAATCCCCTGTTTCGAGAATTGTTTCCATTCTTTGTTCCAGGCTTTTCTGGAGCGTCTTTCTTCTCTTGCGCTTCTTTCTCTGCTTTACCAAGTCTGAGCTTCAGGATCTTTTGTAAACACGCTGCTTTTGTGCGCCTTTGACTCTGAGCCTTGGACAGTCTATTTTCATCAGTGCCTGTTGGGCGATACTCTGGAATCCACGGTTCTGCTGCATGCAGCATCCAATTGCGGAGGCATCTTCTTTCTGTTGTCTTATTGGCGCTCTTCCCTTTTCCTTAGATGTTTCCTGCATATAGATTTATATCAGTCGTATGTCTTGCAGTTTACGCAAAGAAGAAGGGAAATGACGAAAAGATTGACATGAAAGCATTAAATTCTAATGAATGCGAAGTTAATGACATTTATCATGACTTGACTCTTCGATAAATGCGATGCAATCATTTCTGGATACTCAAGCATGTGGTCATTAGTTTCCCTTAAGGCGCGCGTTCAAATTTGGATCTACCGTGTATGTCGGAGAATTCATGCGATGAGTTTTTTCTGCGATTGGTATCCTAGCGTCGATGGCTGCGACGTTATTAAGTGTTATCGTAGATCGCAGATATCGCAAATCGCAGATCGCTAATATCGCAGATCGCTAATATCGCAGATCGCATATCGCAACATCGCAAGGTTTTCACTTTGTCACTTTGTGCTGCTTCATGCGACATTGCGACGTGCGACGTCGCATATTGGCCGTCGGCGATTCTTTAGGTTCTCCCTTTTCAAATGATTTCAATGCGTGCGATGCGATGGGTTCTCGTGTTGCTCCTTTTTCCATTTATGCGCTTTGGGCAAGCGCTCCTTTTTCCGTTGCGACGCGATATAGCTTTTAGGGAGTTGATACAAAAGATTTTTTAAACAAAAATATTTTTTGGATTTTTGGCCAAGGGTCCCCCTTTGCTTGATGTTATTACTAATATCAAACGAAGAGGGGGGTTGTTGGTGACCACAACAATGGCGATTCACTGTGAAGAACCAGTTATCTCTGCTTTTCTATTGACCGTTCACTTCCGAAACAGCAAAATTTTTATATGTCTAAATTTTGTTATGAACAGATAGAGTAGATTACCCCTCACCTCGTCAACGATACTTTGTCTCAACCTTTTTCCATCCCAATTGCTTGCTTCCTTAGGCTTTTTCTTGCATTCGCACCAAACATTACTTGGTCTTGATTAAAGATAAAATAAGGTCTTCTCTGCGTATTGGCTTAAAAGTATACTCATTTGTCGTAGGTAGAGCCTCTGCTGCCCGCAAGCATCCATAGCCTCGACAGGGTTACCATGTTATCCAGCAATGATCCTTTTTCCTGCTTGAGGTTACTCACAACATTCCAGAGAAAAATCCTTTTTGACACACTTTTCCTTTTTTAATTCTCTAAAGAACAATGTCTTGGTTTGGTGGCCAAATTATGACACAGTCATTCACTTGATTTACACTTTTGCTGAACAATCCGGCTCCTGATGAGACCTCTTGTCTTTTGATTGCAACAATCTTAAGTCGTTGCCCTGTTTTGATAGACAGTTTTGGCAAAGTCAGCAAGTTATAACATCTGTGATCACGATAAGCCGGCTCGTGATGAGACCTCTTATTCTTTGAGATATGGTGTTTTGCTTGGATTATTTCTCTGAATGCTGCAATTCCCTTTTAGCAGGGAGGAAGTCATTGTTTTTCCTTAAGAAAGCTCTGGACGACAATAATAGAGTTTTTTGAAAACAACAGCTTTGCAGAGAGTACTATTTTATTATTGATGATACCTTTCATGGTGCTGATACAAAACAATTTTTTCACCAAAGGTTGCCTTCGTCAAAGTTCTTTGAGGTTGAAACTAATATCGTAATCAGGGTGAAGTTAACTCTATTTGTTAATAATAAAATTCAGATTTTTAAAAAAAAATTCTATTTGTACAAGCGAAATCAAAATCTGATAGAGAATTGGCGTGCTCTTTTCATGAATCTTTTTCACATGATCATCTACAACAGGTTTTATTCATCAAAAAGAGAAAAACAAAATTAAATGAAATATAAAAACTAAATCTATCCTACAAAATTTAGAAGAATTTCTCTTCTATGGAAAATATAATTTAAGAATCAGTCCATTGACAGGTAAAGAATCTCTCCTACCTGCCAGATCCTGCAACACGAATGTGGACGGGCCTACGACTTCTACAATCTGAAAAGGGCCAAGCCACAGCTTTTGAAATTTCGTATGTTTGCCCTTTTCTTCATGTGCCTTATCCCATTTCAAAATTAAATCACCTATCTGAAAGTTTTTTCTGGTTATGATGCTTGAGTCAAAAGAAGATTTTATTAGCGCTTGGTGATGTGCATGGGTTTTCCTAGCTTGTTCTCTTTGTTCTTCTAGTTTGATTATTTCCATTTGTCTTAATTGTAATGAGGAAGTAGGTACTTCATCGATGTACTGCACTAAAGACAAAGAGGGAATGACTAAGTGAGTCGGAAGAACCACTTCCCTCCCATAAACTAGATTAAAGGGAGAAGTGCTGATCGAAGCTTTCTTTGTGATTCTATCAGCCCATAAAGCATTTACCAGCGCTTTGTGCCAATTCTTTTGGTTTTGGTCAACTGTTCTTTTGATAATTCTGATTAGGTTCTTGTTTGTTGATTCAGCCAATCCATTACCTTGTGGATAGTAGTTGGCAGAATATTTCAGTCTGAACCCTCTTTTAAGCGCAAACTCAGTCATAGCATTTCCAGAAAAATATGAAGCGTTATCAAACATTAAGGCCGTTGGCAATCCAAACCTAGTTATGATAAATTGATCTATGAATTCAATAATGTTTTCAGAGTGAACTGTCTTGAGAGGAACTGCTTCTACCCATTTGGTAAAATAATCAGTTGCCGTAAGGATATACTTATGCTGCTTAGAAGAGTGAGGAACGATCTCACCTATTATGTCCAAGCCCCATTGACTGAATGGTTGGTCGATGTTGACCGGTTGTAGTGGCATGGATGGTTTCCTTTGTTTTCCTGCAGCAGTCTGGCAGACTTGGCATTTCCTTACGTAATTGTATGAGTCTTTGAACAGCGTGGGCCAATAATATCCTGCACGCAAGATTTTGTGTGCAGTTGCATCTCCGGCATAATGTCCACCTGCTGGTCCATCATGAAGTTCCTGCAAAACCTTTTCGGCTTCAGTTTTCTCAAGACACCTAAGAAGTACAGAATCGTAATTCCTTTTAAACAGGACATCATTTATGAGCTGGTATTGTTTAGCTTTTAATCTCAGACCTCTTTTCTTGGTATGATCCAGACGTGATGGAGCATACCCGTTCTTAAGAAAATAAATGGTGTCAGCATATAATGATTCTGCGTCGTTTAGGCTTACCTCATACGCGTGTACCTCTTCAGACGAGTTCTCAGGGATTTGCGATGCTCCAGCTAACATCTTGCAGAAGCCTTGGCCTCTTACGATGTGTGCCGGCTTGATCTCAAGGTCGTATTCTTGTAAGGAAGTGATCCAATTCGCTCTCTTCTCGCCCACATCCTTTTGTATCAGGAGGTTTCTTACCGCTGGAAACGGTACTATGACTTTGGTATGGGCTTTTAGCAAGAAAGGTCTGAAATATTTGATTGCTTTGAAAACGGCATATGCCTGTTTCTCGACGTCAAAATAATTGAGTTCAGCACCTTGTAAGTTCGAGCTAAAGAATGCGATTGGGGCTTCTACCTTTTCTTGATTTGCTTGAGTTAAAATCGCAGCATAAGATTTTTCTGAGGCAAACGTGTATAAGATGAAAGACTCTGAAAAATTTGGGGTAGCCAAAGATGGAGCGTTGATGATGGCTTGTTTAATTAAGTTGAATGCTTCGTGCTCGTCTAGACCCCATTTGAAATTTGAATTCTTTTTTATCATATTTTGTAAGGGAGAAATAGTATGTGAAAAATCCGGGACAAATCTTTTGACAAAATTGATCTGTCCAAGGAAGGATTGCATGGCTTTCTTGTTATGAGGTATGGATATTTCGGAAATTTCCTTGATTCTGTCGGGTTCTATGTGAATACCAGATTTCGATACTATGAATCCGAGCAATTTCCCTTCGCTTAATGCAAAGAAAGATTTCTTTGGATTGAGCGAAATCCCATACCTCAAGCATCTTTGAAAGATTTGCTTCAAATCTTTGAGATGGTTGTTTCGTTTTTTGGAGTACACTGTTATATCATCCAGGTAAATCACTACTGATTTATTGACCAATCCTTTAAACGCGATGTCCATGGCTCTCTGAAAGGTAGCTCCGGCGTTGATCAGACCAAATGGCATCTTCCGATATGCATAAGTGCCCCACTTGGTTCGGAATGTAGTCTTTAACTGATCATCGGGATGCACCAGTACTTGATTGTATCCTGAAAATCCATCCAGGAATGACATTAATTCTGAGCCTGCTACTGCCTGTAGAATTTGCTCCATAGGTGGGAGGAGAAAGTTATCTTTCTGACAGGCTTTGCTGAGATTTCAGAAATCGATACAGATTCTAATGTCTCCGTTTTTCTTCCTAACGGGCACCATATTGGATACCCATTTGGAATGCCTGACGGGGAAAATTATTCTGGCTCTCAACAACTTATTAAGCTCAGTTTTTATCTGATTTTCTAGGTTAGGGTGTATTTTTCTGAGCTTCTGCTGGACAGGTTTTTCATTGTCAATCATAGGGATAACATGCTGAATGATGGAAGTGTTGTAAGTCTTCATCTCATCGTAATTCCAGGCAAAAACGTTTTTGTACTATCTCAGAAGGTGGATATATGCTGATTTTTCTTCAGGGTTAGGCCCTGGCCTAGATTAACGTTTTGCGGCTTTTCGTCGGTTCCTAGGTTGACTGATTCGTAGTTCAGAGTTGAACTGTAAAGCTTGGCATTAGCCGACCTTTTGAACCGACTTTTCAAGTCATATAAGTCTTCTAATTTGACCACCGATTTGGGTATAGCATTATCAGTACTACTTTGTTGTATTTGGTGATCATGACAGTCTTCGTCAATTATCTGGTTTGTGTATGATCCTTCAGAGGTGAGGAAACTTACGATGTCTGGGTCGTCGTTGAACACTCTCCAGTTGGTGATGTTGTCAGGGATGGACAGTTTAAAAATTAATTCTATTGAAAACCTATCCGGACTAAAATCTTCGGAAGGGATAAGTCTAGAGGCTACATTAGCTAACAGGTCTGCGCTCGCGTTTTGAATTCTTGGAATTGACGAGATGTTGAATGCTATGAAATGTGCAGTGAGATCTTGCACTAACGATTGATAATGCTTTAAATGACTTGACAGGCAATGTATGGTGTTACGTACCTGTTTTACGATGATCTCCGAATCTCCAAAGACTTGAAGATACTTAACATTCAATCCGATTGCTTTGTATAGGCCTTGAACCAAGGCTTCGTATTCCGCTGTGTTGTTCGTGCAATCGAACTCAAGTCCGCATGTGAGCATAATCTTGTCCCCGTCTGGGTTGATCAGAACGCATCCTGCTCCTGCCCCCTCGTTGGATTTAGATCCGTCAAAATATAATTTCCAGAATAAAGACGTATTTACAGAATTATCTAAAAAACTAAAACATTTTGAGTCATCAGTTTGGGAGAAATTTTCAATTTGGGATAAAACTGAATTCTCTAAGTATGGTGAAATATGAGCACTGAAATTGCCTAGGAAAGAATCTATTGCGTAATTGCCTACAATGCTGCTATTGTATGTAATGGCTTCATTTTCTCCTTCCAGTTCTGTCACTATGTATTTTTGGTGCAACTCTCGTTCAACCTTTATCTGATTTGGTTTACCATTGTATGGTAACCACATGTGTGACCAGTCGGTTGAGAAATATCCGTGGAGTTTCTCCGACCAATCCCTGCTAAGGATCAAGCCATAGAACTTAGGGATATCAGCAACTAGAATGTCGATAACCTGACAAACTTTTGGGTTAGACGACAATCTTATGGTCACCTGATTAAGTTCACCAATCACTTCGACTTGGGATCGATCAAGTTGAACTATACGTACTGCGGATTTTTGAGGTTGCACATTCAATTTGGCACATATTGACCTGGGTAAAATATTCGTCGAAGCACCAGAATCGACCAAGCAATTGTGCACATTTTTGTTGAAGATTTCATATGTGAGGAGAAAAGGAGGAGTATGAGATCTTGATCTTCCTCCAATCAAGGCGATGTCATTTGGATCAATTTTATTTATCGTATTGGTTGGAGGTCTTCCCAGATTGTGGGAAGCTATAGCTGTAGGTAAAGATGTAGTAGGCACAGCATGTAATTCTTTCATCATGATTTTCTGCTGGTGTTTCAGTTTACTAAATTCATACAGAGTGATATTAGCCCTAGTCTTCTTCATGTCGTCAATGATGTTATACTCCATTTCATCCGACACTATTAGTGTTCTTGATGGAGGTGCTTGATCAGATTGGACTGGGCTAAGCTGGGTCGCTTTAGCAGTTGTCTTTTTGGTTACGACCCTTTCTTTTGTTGCAGGGCTTGCGCCCTTTTGTTTTGGGGTATTTTGGGGAGGATCAAGTTGATTTTTGCTTCTCGTGCTAACAGGAAATGCTTCTTGATCCTCTTCCTGTGGGAGGATGAAGTCCCACATTCCTTGAAGTTCTACAACTTCTTCCTCGTCAGTCTGCCCTTCAATGGTATTCTCTTCTTCTTCGTCTTCTTCATATTCAACGTTTGAGACAACACTGGGTGGTTTTACCTCCATGGGAGGATTTCTTTTAAAAGTCCTAAAGGGCTTTTTCGAAGAAGTCTCTGCTACTTATTTCTTGATATCGACCATCTCATTGGACATGGCTTTCAACACTTTTTGTAACCCTTCCAAATAGAAAGGATCTTTCGCTTGCTTCTTCTTGGTGTTTTCTTTGAAAGAGATCTTCTTTGACTTGCGTTCTTCTATAGCAGATCTCTTTTCTAGGGCTACCACGCGTTTTTCCACTGCTAACGCTTCTGTCAAGTTGTCAACTAAGGTGGTCTTATTTTCCCTATCTACGAAGATAGCCAAGTTTGGAGGTAAAGCCGTGATGTACCATTCACATCTTACTTCCTCACTGGGTTGTGAAGCAGCGGGGATTTTGTTGAGGATCTTATTGAACCGTAAGTTAAAATCTTTAATGGGTTCTCTAGCCTCAGCCTTAAGATTAGATAGGTCATTAATCAATGTCGTCGTGGATCGGTCATCACCAAACTTAGTGAGGAACTGACTTTGAAAACTATCCCAGCTTGTGATGGATCCGGAAGGTAACGAAAAGTACCATGACCTGGCTATTCCTTGCATTGTATAAGGGAAGAGCCGGACAACAGCGTCTTCGTTAGTAACTCCGTTGAGATTAACAGAAAGCATGAAATTATTGATATGTTCTTCGGCTAGCATACCTGCTTCTGGGTTAAATTTAGGTAGCCATTTCTCGGGATGGGCCGATATAGGGCTCAGGGGTGGAGGCATTAAAACCGCCCCAGGATTATTCCATGGAGACTGGGCCATCGTGGAGCTGCTAGCTAATGGAAGTGCAGAAACTGATCCCTGATGCTGAGAAGGTGAAGAAATTAAGATCTTTGATGTTTGAAGAGGAAGGTTTGTGGAAGATGGGTGAGTGAGTTGGAATGGAAAAGTGGGTGGTTGACTTCGCGGTGAGGGAGTTGATATGGACGAAGTGGATGAAGGAGTCTTACCGTTAGACTCTTGAGGTGCTTTCCTTGCTCTTTTTCTAGTAGGAAGAGGGAGTTCACTTGGTTGTATGCCAAATTTTTCACTCTTTAATCTGGTAAGGGGATGAGCAGGGTTGTACTGTGAAGTCACACTACTTTTAGATTTATCAGACTTCTGGTTAAAAATGGAGAATCCCTGGAGTTTACGAATCAAAGTTTGAATTTTAGGGGGTTCAATAATAGATTGGTCTGATATATTCGAATATGTAGCAGTGGTGGATACTCGAGCAACTTCAAATTCCGGGTTTAACCGTGTTGGAGAAGTCGAGGGAGTTGATGAGGGTGTATTACTCTCAGAATGGTATTTGGATATTGCTTTAGCTGCCATTCATAGTTCGTGCCCTCCTTCTAGCGCCAAATATGTTGAGGCCCCTGAAATCGGGTCAACAACAAGGGGGATACCCACCCGGTCGGGAACCTGGTTGGCGGCTCCGTGCCTGTTTGGTGTAGCGGGTCCGACTGGGGATGACGGGACCAACTTCCTGTTCTAAGGGGTGTGTGTGTGTGTAGGAAATGGTGATGTGTGTGTGTGTAGAAAATGGTAATAGAAAATCTGTAATTATTCCTTAACTAATCTAATTCTAAATTCTGAAATGATTTTATACTACTTTAATCTAACAAAAACAATACATCTAATCTACACTAACCCGGGGCAGAATTTTTCCATTATGCAATCTAGAAAGATTTCACAGAATAACTGGTAATGAAGATTATTCAGCTATTATGAGAATATAAATCAATTAAGATGAACCATCTTGTGTAAAAAGTTAAGCAAAACGGTTGTGAACAGCATATTGCATAATCAGCTATTCATGTATTAAGCACAAATCAATGACTCCACTGTACAAAAGTGCCAAATGGTAGTCCACTCATTCATATGTTAACATATAAATAACATCAGCTGTATATTACTCTAAGAATGCAAGCAGAAACTAGTCAAGAGATAAAAGTACCATTTATGACTGATTTTATACTTACAGACCTTAAGCAATAATGATCTATTTCTACTTGCTTCTAATTCCTACTAAGAGTACAGAAGTGCAACATCAGTAGCAGGTATTAAAATGCAAACATAAATAAATTTTGATCCGTCCATTCATCAAAAACCCCCTCTGAGGGTGCAAAAGTGCATGTTCTGAGGACAAGTTTTTTGACAAAATTTCGGACCCTTCTCCAATGCAACGAGAAGGGTTAAATACTAGTAACCGACTAATTTTAATTTACACAAATTTAGGGAACGGCTTCAAATGACCGCCCTTTTACTAAAAACAAATTTATTTCTAAAAACTGAATCTAATTTCTAACCGTTTCTGTATCTGCTCCTTAGTGCTGTAAGCAATGCGCTGTTCGCCTTGAAAGAGTCGGTTGGTTGTCCTTTCCTTTTGTTCGAGCTTGAAAATTAGAAACAACAAGCGCTGACACCTCTTTCTGTCAGACTAGAAGATATTTTCGAAAACCTTTCTCTAGCTGGGTGTATTCGCTGTGCGCACACTTAGTACAACCCAGTTTCTTTTCGAACTGATTTTGCTGTTGCTATTTCGGTTTCCGGTCGTGTGAATGACCCAATGAGTTAGAAGTCGCGCTGTATGGACAATCCCCTATTTCGAGAATTGTTTCCGTTCTTTGTTCCAGGCTTTTCTGGAGCGTCTTTCTTCTCTTGTGCTTCTTTCTCTGCTTTACCAAGTCTGAGCTTCAGGATCTTTTGTAAACACGCTGCTTTTGTGCGCCTTTGACTCTGAGCCTTGGACAGTCTATTTTCATCAGTGCCTGTTGGGCAATACTCTGGAATCCGCAGTTCTGCTGCATGCGGCATCCAATTGCAGAGGCATCCTCTTTCTGTTGTCTTATTGGCGCTCTTCCCTTTTCCTTAGATGTTTCCTGCATATAGATTTATATCAGTCGTGTGTCTTGCAGTTTACGCAAAGAAGAAGGGAAATGACGAAAAGATTGACATGAAAGCATTAAATTCTAATGAATGCGAAGTTAATGACATTTATCATGACTTGACTCTTCGATAAATGCGATGCAATAATTTCTGGATACTCAAGCATGTGGTCATTAATTTCCCTTAAGGCGCGCGTTCAAATTTGGATCTACCGTGTATGTCGGAGAATTCTTGCGATGAGTTTTTTCTGCGATTGGTATCGCAGTATTGATGGCTGCGACGTTATTAAGTGTTATTGTAGATCGCAGATATCACAGATCGCAGATCGCTAATATCGCAGATCGCAGCTTTGCATGGTCGCAGATCGCATATCGCAACATCGCAAGGTTTTCACTTTGTCACTTTGTGCTGCTTCATGCGACATTGCGACGTGCGACGTCGCATATCGGCCGTCGGCGATTCTTTAGGTTCTCCCTTTTCAAATGCTTTCAATGCGTGCGATGTGATGGGTTCTCGTGTCGCTCCTTTTTCCATTTATGCGCTTTGGGCAAGCGCTCCTTTTTCCATTGCGACGCGATATAGCTTTTAGGGAGTTGATACAAAATATTTTTTAAACAAAAATATTTTTTGGATTTTTGGCCAAGGGTCCCCCTTTGCTTGATGTTATTACTAATATCAAATGACGAGGGGGGTTGTTGGTGACCACAACAAGACACAATAAAAGAAGGCCACCACTGAAAGCTGGACCAGGAGACATAGCCCAGGAGGATTGGGTGAAATCCATATTAAATTGTTGTGTTTTGCATTTGCTTGCTGTGTTTCTCTTACTATTTTCCAGTGTCTGTTTATTTTGCAATCTTATCGATCCGTTGCCTAAGATAATAGACACACACACTAGAACATGAGTCTATAATACCTACATTAATAAACTGAGATCACTCAGAAGTTATTTTCAGATCAAGTGGTATCAGAGCTCCCTGGTTGTTAAGGTTAGACAAGCTTGTGCTATATTTAGTTGTTGAATGCTAACTAGATCAAATCTCAAATTAGGAGAAGGAGAGTTGGTCAAAACTAATCCTAAAATTGGAAGATTCTATCCTCAGAAGACAATGTCAGAGGAAGGTTCTATGGGGCCAAACCCTCAATTTATAGATAGTTTCCTTGCCATAAGGTCCATGGTAGAGGAAATGTATGAGGATTTTAGAAAATAAAAGGATGAAGATTCATCAGGCTCCAAACAAGATAAAGGAGAAGAAGAGTCTCTACTCCATGACCACTCAAAAGGCAAAGGGAAGGAAGAAAGCTTTCTCACACCTCCTAATAGCCCTGAACATAAAAATAAGACATCTTTGATTAAACTAGATATTAAATTGATTTACCAATATATGATGGAGAGTTGAATGTAGAAAAGCTGGACAATTAGATTAGAAAAATTGATATTTATTGTAGAGTGTAGAGTATTGATTCAGACAAGAGCAAGATTCAGCTAGCTAGCTTGTTCCTTGGAGGCACTGACTTAGTTTGGTGGAAAGGCAGGACCCAAGCTGACATGAAGAGACATGGTAAGACTATTTTTGTCTGGAGTGAATTTTTTTCTGCAATCAAAAAACAGTTCTATCCATTGGCATACATGCAGCAAGCCATGATGAGCTGGAAAGCTCTTCGACAGTTGAAAGGGCAAAGTGTACAAGGTTACACCCAAGAATTTAGGAAGAGAGCTTTGATTCTAGGAATCTCATTAGACTCACCTGAGACTCTGTTGAAGTACATCGGTGGTCGACACAGCTACATGAGGCACACTGTCCTCATGTTTAATCCCACTAGTATAGATGAGGTATCTGTTCAAGCTACGCATCTAGAAGCTAGAGGAAAAAATGGAAATCCAAAAGTTGGGGGATCATCCCAACCCACTACAAGCAAGAATAAGGAGAAAAGAAAATAGAAATGGAAAGCAAGGAAGGCAAATACTGCATAGAAAAGAAAGTCTTCATGCGCTCACTGTAAGAAGGATGGGCATGATGATGAGCACTGTTGGATTCTGCATCCGGAGCTGAGACCTAAGAAGTTTGTTGGACACCTAATCCTAATGGGTTAGTGTGGAAGTCTAATGGACAAAAGCAGTCCAAGAGACCTTGGGATCTGAAACCCAAGAGTCACATAATGTACTATAAATGTATATCTCCTGTTAATAAAAAAATGCACTTGCATGATTTATCTTTCCTATTCTATGTTTCCCATGTGTGTTTAACATGGTATCAGAGCGGGCGATCTCCTGCCCTGCTCCATTGTGAGCCACCTGTTTCTGTGAGCCACCTATTTCAGCGCTGCCATTTCTCTGTTGTGAGCAGTCCTGGCCCTCTGCCATATTCTTTTCAAGCGCTGCCTTATAACGCCTCTGTCATCAACGCCTCTGCCCTGAGCACTGCGCTGCTCTGTCCTGCGCTGCTCTGCCTCTGCCTGGGATATGCTAGTAATTGAATATCGCTGCTCTGTCCTGCGCTGCTCTGCCTCTGACATGGTCTGACATTCTCTGCGCATCCGTTTTGAACCCTCAACCAACCGTAACCAATGCCTTTGGTATAATCTGCCTTCTCCCCAGCCTGTGTGTTACATTTACCTTAGAGCGAATCTTGTCGGCTATATTTTAGCTGTCTTTTTTGCCCAGTTCTGTAGTACGAATTGCAGCCATTTTATTGTTCTTGACAGAATATTTGAATGTAACCTCCAATTCTGAATACGTTACATCCACCACTCAAGCCATAGGCTATCAATCCAAAGCACAACAGCGCTGCTCTCTCCACGCTGGTCATATGCTCCAAACCGCAACGCATCATTATTCTCCTGCCCTGACGCTTCCACTGGCCTGAAGCCTGCTCCATGCAGATGGTGTCAGTATACGTTTTATTCTCTGAATAGGCCGCCCTCCAACCATTATGCTCAGTGAATATCGCTGGTCCGACTTGCCAAATGGTGGTTACTTGCAATGGACAGCCAACCATGGATGATGGCCTTTCGAGTTTGATTTTGAAGAATTGATTGTTGAAGGTTCTGATAGTGTCGTTGCTGGTTGTGAAAGCAGACTTGTGAAGTCAAATCCCAAGCTCTCTCGGTGAAATTCTGTGCTGGTAGTCCCTGCTTGTTAAACCATTCATTTAGTAGAGACCATGGAATACGAGTCATAATCCCAGCACCATCCCCTGAATCATTGTCTGCACCACATCCTCCACGATGCTCCATGCAACTCAGCGCTGTGAGAGCATCCTGTATAATGCTATGAGATGGATTATTCCGTAGACTTGCAACAAATCCTACACCACAGGCACCTCTCTCAGCCAATATGTCTTCCAGGTTCACTCTCTCGGATGCCTGGGGCCGGCGGTTCGAATCCGGCGATTTGTTGGTCTGCTGAAGCTCGAGAACAGAGCAAACTTTCGTCCACCTGCAATAAAATCTTCTACCGTGGAAAGGCCTTCCCTCCTGAATTCGAGGAATGCATTTGAATATGAGAAGGCTGCAAACAATGAACAAATCCATCAAATGCAGGCAATGAAAAGAACTTGCTTCCTATCATAAGAGAAGTACAGAAACTACGTGCTCAGTTTGCAATTGCTGACAAAAGAATTCATGGTAATTGTTCCATTTGGAAATGCTATGTTCATGAAGATCATAATATCAAATGGTATTGTAGTTTGCACAAATGTATTACTGTTCTAGCTTGAAGCGGTTTCATGGTTATAATAACTACTTCCAGCACTTCAGAGATCGTGCGTGGGAACTTGTGGATTCTATGTGAGCCTGAACTCATTCCGATCGAATCGCGTCCAATTTCAGTAGCTTTTGACCTAGAACCAGCAAAAGATTCGGTTTAAGGTGCGGGCGAATGCCCATTTTAAGATTTCCGAGGAGTGTTTCTGTCTTCGGGCTGTGAGGTCCGTTTTCCAGGAGTTTGTTTCGTCATTTTCACAGGTCTATTATCTCTTATTCTATCCTTCTTTGCATACAAGTAAATAAATCAGATGGAAAGCTAGGCGGATATCGAAAAGCAGGGTAAGATTGCTTCTTTTGTTGAAATAGTTGGGGATTCCACAGACAAAGCACGACAGTTTTTGCAGGCAATCCGGGTAATCGGAGTCACATACCCATGCATATATCTAAATTAATAATAAGGACCTCTAGGTGGTTGGTTGCTCATACGGACACTCAACTCTCGCGGACCCTTTAATCTATAAAGGGATTTGTCACGTCCAAGTGTTTTTTCGAATGTTATAATACAATTTCTGCATCATTCGGATGGGTACAGTATGTTATCTAATTCTCTGATGGTTGTATAGATTGACCCTGATTTTCCACCTGCTCACTTGTAGTTATTTGCAGTTCCCATTTTTTTCATCCACTGAAAACACTGATATCCAATTGCCGCATCACTGCTGGGTGCTCCATCAACATATATTCTGAGATGTATCTGTCATATATTATGTTATCGTATTTGAGTAAATATACGGTGCTGCTCGATACATGATATGTGACTTCGTAAAAATATAAAATAATTTGTTGAAGTTGGATTGTGGGCACATTTTTAAAGGGTTTTATTTGAAAGTCCGGACGCGTTGTCTTGAATTTTAGTCCCACACCCAGTAAAATTGGTGGTCTGCGTTGAAAACTGAAGATATGCCAATGGTTTGATCGTACGCCAAATGCTTTACTTTGAAGAAGTGGCTTCAATGCATGTCAGAAAAATGAAAACTTTGGATTACCTGCTTGCTTAGACCGAGCCATATTTTCAAATTCAGGCTCCTATATTTACAGCTGTCTAGACAAAGAGGAGCCTATTTCAAGAGGAAAAGTTGGTTTCAAAGCATCTTCAAACCAAGATTCTGTGAATTCCATTTGCAACCAAGATTTTGTGCTTCTGTCCCTATAGTTGGATCTGATTTGATTGCTGGTGTCATTCATATTTGTAAATACTTTGCCGAGGTTGATCGATGTAAATTACAGTTCAAAGAATGCCCATGACATGGTGTTATAATTATTGAAGTTTTGATAACCATCATTTATGAAGAAGTACTTGAAGGATCCAAGCAGTTGCTACTACCCCAGTTGTGGAACTATATTTAAAACTCATTATAGTTTCTGTTCCTTGATTCATTTGCTGCACATTTACAAAGGATTTTTCTGTGTCTTTGTACTGTGAGTGGGTGTTACTTTTACTCATTGGGTCATAGTTGTAATCAGTGTTTTAAAGGGGTGTAATTTTGACAATGAAGAATATGCCTCGAATTACTGAAATATTAGAGTTCTTAAAAACTCTGATATATTCCTCTAATCATGAAACATTCCAAATCAGCAAAGGATCTCTCTCAGAAATTCAGACATGTTTACAAAATGCACAGGAAAAGATCGATTTTTTGCAGCTTGAATCACAGCTACAGCAAGAAGAGCTACATCAAAATAGACACCATTCTGAACCTGTTTCTGTTCAGAACATTGAGACAACCACCCATCAGCAGCATGTTAATAATGGTACAGTTCATTCAAATAAAGCAGCAGTTGTATATGCAGATGCAGAAACTCAGTCTGCACTTCCCAAGCCTATCATCAGACCTTGGGAACAGCTTGTCCACAACAAGCACAGAACTGGTCTTGGATATGACAAGGACTTGTCCTTTCATATTCCAGACTACTCAAAGCCCATTCAGTTTCAGAGTGCTGGATTCATTGATGACAGTTCACTTACTCCTCGTGATAGTTCACCTCCAGCTATTCCAGATTCTGCCCCTCTTCCACAGCAACAACAACAACAACAAAAACAACAGATCGTGAAATGCCAACACTGTGACCGAGTTGGCCATCTGAAAGATCACTGTTTTGATCTTCATCCATGTAAGCACTGTCATAAAACCAGCCATTCTTCACACAGATGCTTCAGAAACAAACGTCCTGCAAGAACAAAGATTCATCTTGGATGGATCGCTTCTTGGCAATGGGCATCAACAGCCAAGAAGATATTCCAAACACATGTCAGAACTTGTTCCAGAATATTGAACAGTCTTGCAGTTGAGTTTCCTCCATCATCTCACCTTGTATCTGACAGGGGGGGAAATGATGGTCATCTACAAGCTTCAAAGTCACATCAAGCGAGCCTGAGCCACAACCTGCCACACCAGTTTCAGAGTTGTAGCCAGAGACAAGATGCCTGAACATGCCTTCAGTTGGCAATCTGGGACACTTCCTCTAGTAGAAGACTCCAGCTTCTTGCCAGTTTTGGAAGAGTTCCAGGAATTACAGAGTTGTTGGTCATCCTTAAACCATCACAGATTAAGAACACTTCCTCTAGCAGAAGACTCCAGCTTCTTGCCAGTTTTGGAAGAGTTCCAGGAATTGCATTAAGCATTCCAGGGTTGTTGGTTATCCTTAAACCATCACAGGTTGAGACTTCCCTTTTCAGGTTGAAGTTTTACCTTTTATGTGGGGTGAGACCTCCCTTTTATGGTTGAAGGTTTCCCTCTTTAAATCAATAGGATCACTTCCTCTAGCAGAAAACTTTAGTTTCTTGCCAGTTTTGGAAGAGTTCCGGGAACTGCACTAAGCGTTCCAGTGTTGGTGGTCATCCTTAAACCACTTCCCTTTATACCAACATTTCATAGAGCACATTCAGCCTAGTGCTGACATGTATTTTTTGCACATTTTGTATTACAGCTCTTTTCTTGGACTCATACATAACCCTTCGGATTAAGGGGGGGAATGTTGGACACCTAATCCTAATGGGTTAGTGTGGAAGTCTAATGGACAAAAGCAGTCCAAGAGACCTTGGGATCTGAAACCCAAAAGTCACATAATGTACTATAAATGTATATCTCCTGTTAATAAAAAAATGCACTTGCATGATTTATCTTTCCTATTCTATGTTTCCCATGTGTGTTTAACAAAGTTCAAGGGCAAGAAGAAGAAGACTGATGTAGCTATTCGGAAAGATTTTGGGTCGGAATCAGGAGATGAAACAACCATTGCAGCCACATGTATAAAAGGTAAGAATTCTGAAGCATCTACTAGTAATTCTACATAATCTACTATTGATGAAGAAAGTGAGAGAAAAATACATGAGATTTTCCATATTCGAGTTATTTCCAAACATAAAAAGATTAATACTTTGTTTGATAGTGGCTCACAAGTAAATTTAACTTCTGAAGCAATTGTAAAGAAGTTGGGATTACTAGCCACATCTCACAAGAAACCATACCCATTAGGATGGTTAAATGATAAAGCACAACTACAAGTGACTAGACAATGCAAACTCAAGTTTTCTTTTGGGTCAGCATTTGTAGATGAGGTTGAGTTAGACATAATTCCTTTGGATATATGTGGGATTGTTTTAGGAAGTCCTTACTTGTATGATAGAAAAACTATTTTCTATAGAGCTGAGAACAAGTATCTACTCATTAAAGATGGAATTGAATACTTTGTAAGAGCTCATAAGCTCAAGAATAATTACTCTCTCATAAACTCAGGGTAGATGAAACAAATGATAAATTCATGCAAACAATTCTTACTGATGGTTGTAAAGGAAAAGAAACCTGATAAAACCAATGTATTTGAGGGCTGTGATGCTAAACAGCAAGTTGATTTAGAAAAAGTTGTTTCAGAGTATGATATGTTGTTTCAAAAGCCTAAAGGTCTGCCACCTAAAAAGGAAACAGTGCATGAAATTAATTTGCAGCAAGATGCTCCATTGCCTAACATTGGAATGTACAGGTTGTCCGCTTTAGAGAATGCAAAAATCAAGAAGCAGGTGCAGGAGTTTCTTGAGAAGGGGTTCATCAGACCTAGCACATCACCACGTGGATCTCCAATCATTTTGGTGAGAAAGAAAGATGGCTCGTGGAGAATGTGCATTTGTTACCGAGCATTGAATAAGATAACAATCAAAAATTGTTATCCCCTTCCTCGCATAGATGATCTATTAGATCAATTGAAAGAAGCTGTTTATTTTTCCCAAGTTAGACTTGCATAGTGGATATCATCAAGTCCGAGTTGCAGAACAAGATGCATGGAAGACTGCTTTCCAAACAAAGCATAGATTGTATGAGTGGCTGGTTATGCCTGTTGGCTTAACTAATGCTCCTGCTACTTTCATGAGAATAATGAATGATGTACTCAGACCTTTTCTTGATGATTTTGCTATTTTGTACCTGGATGACATTATGATATTTAGCAAAACATGGGAAGAACATTTAAAGCATGTCAAGCAGAGACTAGATGTTTTGAAAAGAGAAAAACTTTATGTTAAACTCTCAAAATGTGAATTTGGCAAAACATCTTTGAATTATTTGGGACATATAGTAGGGGGTGGTGAATTGAAGATAGATCCCTCTAAGGTGGCAGTCATTGTGAACTGGCCTAAACCCAAATCTGCTATAGAAGTTAGGAGCTTCTTAGAAGTAGCACAATATTGGAGAAAATTCATTTCTAACTTTTCCTTAATTGCAGCTCCCTTACATGCTTTAACAGGATTGAACAAGGTGTTTCAGTGGGGAGGCAAATAGCAAAAAGCCTTCGACACCTTGAAAGAAAAGATTAGTACAGCACCAGTACTAGCACTACCTGATCTTCAAAGACCCTTTGAGATCCAAACGGATGCCAGTGACTATGCCATGGGAGCAGTGTTGATACAGCACGGTAATTCTGAGACATTTAATTTTGTAGTAGTTAACTATCCTACATATGATAAAGAATTGTATGCATTAGTATAGAGTGTGAAAAAGTGGAAACTTTACTTAATGGGAAAAGAGACAGTAGTACATACCGATCATCAACCACTTCAATATCTACACTCCCAAAGTAAGTTGCAACAATGAAGACACTATAGATGGCTGGGTTTTCTACAATAGTTTCATTTAGTCATCAGATATAAAAAGGGCATACACAATAAAGTTGCAGATATGTTATCTAGACCCATTATAAATGCATCTACTATACTTAAGCATAATTTTGTGTTACATGAGAGCTACATCGAACAATATGCTCAAGATATAGACTTTAAAGATGTATATGCAACTTTAAGTCAAGGCAAGCGAATAGAAGAATTGGATTATCATGTAAAGGACTGCCTCCTACATCATTTTGGGAAGTTATTCATTCCACAAACTGAAAGAGTAAAGATAATTCGAGAAGCACACACTTCTCTAATATCAGGTCACTTTGGGGTAAGTAAAATAGTTGCACAGCTGCAAAGATTTTTTTATTAGCCAAAAATGAATGAGACAGTTTCTAGATATGTAAGAGGGTGTACTATGTGTGCTAAAAGCAAGCCCAGCAATAGAAAACTAGGCTTGTACACTCCATTACCAATTCCTTCTCATCCTTGGGAAAGTGTTTCCATGGACTTTGTTGGAGGACTACCTAAATCTAGGAAAGATCATGATTATCTATATGTTTTTGTGGATAGGTTCAGTAAAATGTGTATTTTGATACCTTGTAATAAACAGATTACAGTTGAACAAACTACAAAACTGTTCTTTCAACATGTATGGGTTCATTTTGGATTACCCACTTCCATTATATCTGATCGAGACACCTGATTTGTGGGAAAGTTTTGGTCAAGTCTATGGGAACTAATGGACACCAAACTGAAGAAAAAAACAGCTCTCCATCCACAAACTGATGGCCAGATAGAAGTAGTCAACAGGATAGTGATCCAATTACTCAGGGGATATTGCAGCAAGCATCCTAAGCTTTGGGATGAACATTTGCGTTATGTGCAGCATGCTCACAACCAAGCCAAACGTTCTTCTACACAGAGATCTCCTTTTGAAACCTGTTTTTGTTTCACACCAAGTTCATCTTTGGATTTTGTCTTTGGTAAGGACACAACAGTTGAGCGACACAACGATGTGGACAAGGAAATTAGGTTCATTCAACAAATCCAAGAGATTCACCAGGCAGTATAGGAATAGCTAGAAAAGGGCCAGGCCAAATACAAGGCAAGGAATGACAAGCATCAGATGGAGCATAGTTTCCAAGTTGGTGATCAAGTTTGGCTATATATCAGCAAGGATAGAATACAAGGTGAAGGTAAAAAGCTAAAGCCTATCAGGTATGGACCTTTCAAGATACTTGAGAAAATTTGTGAGAATGCTTTTCGCCTTAATTTACCAGCTTACATGCACATCTACTCAGTCGTAAATGTAGATAGCTTGATATTGTTTGAACCTTCACTAATTAAGGATCTTGAAGAAGAAAGTCAATTGCCTTCTATTGATGACCTGCTACCTGAATATCCTAATGAATTGCGGGAAGACACAGTTCTGGACGGGAAGGTGAGAACAACATGCAGGGGAGATGTTGAGTACCTCAAAGTTGGGCTCAAGGGTTCAAAGCCGAGCAGTGCAAAGTGGATAGAGATTGGACAAGTGAGGCAATTGTACCCTCACTTAGTCGATGCTTGAAAACCAACTTTTGGTGGTCCAAAAGCTTTTTCAGTGGGAAGGCGGTGATCCGAATTGGATCCATGAAAATTATTAGAGTTCTATGACTATTTCAAATCATGACAGACTTCAAGATCTTATGAACAACAAGCTATCAGGAAGGACCTCTGGACAGTGGCAGTTTGTAGCCAGCATGGAACAACGAGGACCTCGGTCAAAGCGTGCTGACCGTTGGCCCATGGAGACCGCACAGTGGCGCAAACTAGCAATTGGGAAGACCAGATCAAAAAACGGAGGCTGTTTCTGATGCGCATGTGCATCGTTGGGAAAAACCCCTCGAAAAGGAAAAGCCCCAAGCGCTCGGTTGCAAGGGAAGCCAAGAAACCGTGGGAAAAGCGCTAAAATGACCGACGAGTCCCACGCTCCAAAACCGGTGGAATATCGGAGGCATTTCGGGCGGTAAGCGGATTTGTTAGAAGACCAAGTGATGCCATACATCGAGTGACGCGTGTCCGATGGATGAGAGAGAAAACCGCTCTCACCACGAGCTAATGTTCGAGCAATTCAACCGTCTAATAAGAGTGATAACCGTAGGATCTGGAGGCCCCCGATCTAACGACGGAGATTGCACCCACCGGGAGACCGGATTTGGAGGGAGAAATAAGCTACGATGCATAAAGTTTTGAAGTCTGATTTGACTGCTGAGCTGGAGAATGAATCATTTCACAAAAGTAACCGAAATAACGAACCGTTCATGGAAGAGCTAGCGCTCAGTTCGTGAGAGGACAAGTGGCCACCTCCTGTGAAATGTTACATAGTGGCGATGACACAGAAGCAGGGAATTCCAAGTGAACAGAGGCAGGCGAACTGAAGGGACAGAAGAGGAAGCGAATAGTAAAGGGATGGATTGGCTTTAAGCCATGGATAAAAGAGAACAAAACAGAGAGAGAAAAGATGAGAAGACAATGAGATAGAAGAGATAGAACAGAGAGTAAAGAAAGAAGCAGAGAATAGAAGTCCAGCTGACCTGCAGAGCTAAGGTAGCGTCGAGCAGACAGAACCAAGAAGGCTTGAGAGGTTCGAGCAATCCTTGTGAGGATATCAGTCGGGAACTGAGTACCAGATTGGACTCATCCCATTAAGACCAATTGAGGTTGAGACTTGGTAAGGGGGAGTCTATGTACTCTAGTGTCTTGGGGAATCCAAGTACCACCCTACTAAGCATCATATGTTCCAGGAGACTCAAATTGAGCTCCTCATTGTAAAAACTTTTCTTAAAGACACAATAAAATAAGGCCACCACTGAAATTTGGACCAGGAGACGTAGCCTAGGAGGATTGGGTGAACTCCTTATTAAATTGTTGTGTTTTGCATTTGTTTACTGTGCTTCTCTTACTGTTTTCCAGTGCCTGTTTATTTTGCAATCTTATCGATCCGTTGCCTAAGATAATAGACACACACACTAGCACATGAGTCTATAATACCTACATTAATAAACTGAGATCACTCACAAGTGATTTTCATATCAGATTTGTGCTCAGACATTTGGTGCATAAAGTGTAAACTAGAAGGTGATTACAAGGACCAGTGTCCTGTCTATCCTAATTATTTGGCTGCTGGAGGTCCTAATCCTCTCGAAATGAAACCTACTGTTGGACCAAGTACCAGATCAAGTGTTTGGTGTAGTATTTGCCAAGTTGCAGGAAAAAACCTGACTGACCATTGTTATTTGCTAAAAAAACATGTGCAGTTGCCAAAGTAGTTATTTTGTAACTTATGCCAGTCAGTAGGACATGACGAGAGAAATTGTCACAACTATGATTTGATGATAGAGAAAACTACAACGTAAAAAATGCAAACTAAAATTTGCACACATGAGGATCATGGTTCACCTTTAGCTGGCGGAGGATTTCAGGGCCGAGGATGTGGTCGAGGAGGGGATGTTGGATGAGGTCAGGTTTAGATTATATTCTATAACTTCATAGACAGTGGACATTTTGCGCGGGATTTTCAAAACCACACTACCCCTTTCTGTAAGTATTTTAGACAGTTCAATCGTGTAATTGAGGATTGTCTTTTTTTTAATGGTTATAATGCAGGAAAAGAAGAATCAGTAGCCTGTGCATAACTTGCAAATGATGAGGGCTGAACCACGCGAAGATGATCCAAGTGTTAGCGTAGTGACATGAAGTGGTGCAACTACAGAAGAAGATAAAATAGAAGGAAAAAAGACTATGATGGATACATGGGTTAGGAAGGCTGGAGAAAAGAGTATTGATTTCAATATGCAGAGAAAGAAAGAAACCTTCATGGAAGTGAAGAAGATTTTCTTGAACCCAGGAGCTTCGACATCAAAGACACAGATGAAACTAGTACCACATAAGAATAATCCTCAAGTAGTTACTGCGACGGAGAACCCTGATCCGACAATTTTGAAGTCCTTTCTGTAGATATGTATGAAGTTGCTAAGGGATCAAAAAGCAGTGGAAGGATTAGAAGAACTAATTGACAACTATGCTTGTAAAGAGAGGCCAGAGCCTGAACAACGTGCAGTAAACAAGTATGCATAAAGAAGAAAAGAATCGGCTGAGAGATGTGATTAATTGTGCATATCGATGAATTCGAAATGAATCAAGTAATTCTTGACTTGGGATTGGAGGCGAATGTATTATCGAAGAAGAATTGAGAATGAATGGGAAAACCAAAGCTACAATGGTCACTAATTCAGCTACGCATGGCCAATCAGCAGAAAATCATCCCAATGGGTTGATTGCATGGCATTGTTGTGGACATTGAAGGAGAAAGCATGGTGGCAGACTTTGAAGTCATTGAGATTATGGACGATATCAAACCATATCAATATTTACTTGGAATCAATTAGGATTTTTATATGGACGCCATAATCAATCTTAAAAGAAGAAGTATGGTATTCAAGAAGAATGTTACTAGGGACGTTGTTCCAATGGACCCTATGAAAGAGTGCGATATACAAAACCTGTCCGTGATGAATATGGGAATGAAGAAGTTGACCATATATATAAGCTAACTGAGCAGGATGAGGATTTAATCAACCCCACCACAAATGGGAGGATAAGCTGCGAATAGGATAGTTTGTGTGTCTCAGACTCTGATGAGAAATTGGAGAACTAGAAGAACTAGTTGCACAAATTTTCTACTCTATGTTGTAACAGACTTATAAAATATCTTCACTACATCTCAATAGAGGTACATAATTTACCTTACTATGATGGGATAGGTGATGTCATCTTATTCCTTTATGAGTTTGAAAGGGATGTACTGAAAGAACATCGATTTCAAGCCTTGGATATAGCTTTGAGGTCTACACCTGTGCGATGGTGGGGCACACATAAAGACAATATAGGAGATTGGAAGGAGTATTGTCAATTGATGAGGCTCAGGTTCAGTCATACAAACACAAGGCTTGCAGAGAAGTATAATGGTAAGTATGACCCTCGAGAACATTTTTCTCATTAGACTACGACATGGGGCAAAGAACCTCAACCCGAATGGGTACACATATTTGTCCACACTTTGGATGTAATACCAATGAATTGGTATCTCAAAATAGAGTGGCGCCATGGTGCCACCGACTGGTACGGTCTGAACGAAAGATTCATATTGAACTTTAGCTTCGAATATGGTTTTTAGTGTATCGATGATGCCCTTCAGGAAATGAAAGCAACAATTTTTTAGACACCAAATGAGCGTACAGCCTGATTGGAACGTGCAGTTGCAACATGCAATAGAATGCTATAATATGACCGTAGAAGAAGGTGAGGAAGATCCACGCAACCTTAACATCCCTGAGTCAAAAGGACAACGCGAGGTTGCAGGACCATAAGTTGAGATACTTGACATAACACAACTTATTATGATAAAGCAAGTCAATATAGGCTCAGAGGCGAAGCCCAAATTTGTGCACATCAAAGATTATAGGATGAGGATACAATAGGTAAGGTCGTTGAATTACTACATGAGTACCAAGAGTTGTTTCTAAATTTCACTGAGTTAAAAGGAATTATAGGTAATATGGGCATAATGAAGATCACTTTGAAGCCAGAAGTGAAACCCGTAAAACAATGACCATATAGGCTAAACCCAAAATACAAAAAGAAGGTGAAGGAGGAGCTTGAGAAGATGGTCATAGCTAGAATAATTGAACTTGTGGAAGAATATGAATGGGTGAGCCTGATGGTAGTGCAAGAGAAAAAGAGTAAGGGAGAAATAAGGATTCGTGTCGATTTAAGAAAGTTGAACTATGCATGCGTACATGACCCGTTCCCAACATTGTTAAGTAATGAAGTTTTGGATAATGTGGGAGGATAGGATGTCATAATTCCTATGGAATACATTGTCTCGAGTCTTAGAATCACTGCAGTCACCAAAAAGGTGGACAACAACATTATGGAGGATAGATTGGAACAACTAAAGGTGGAATTTGCAATCAAAAAGAAGTAATTGTGCTGTAGGGAAGGGTCTGACATAATTCGTCTAGAATATGACCATTGGGGTTGCTACAGTTGATTTGACGGGGAAATTTCCGTTGAAAGGAGCGAGGGGAACACATTTAATGAGCATATCTGGGAAAATATGGCAGCAAAGTCACATTTATGAGGTGGATTTGAAGGATATCATGGAGTTTGAAATCCAAAAAGGTTATAAATATGGAAACCCTCTCTACATTCGAACACTTTTCTCATTGAGATTTCGACTAGTGATTTTCTCTCTAGTGTGAGCTGAGCATTGTGTTCCATGAATTGGGAGGAGATTGAGCAAGAATTTATTAGACGTGGGCTAGGATTTCTCATGGCTGCTACACTACCAATGCATGTCACTAGGCTAAGGTCCCTAAGGAAGCAAACTGTTAGCATAAGCACATATAAGAAGAAGCAGCCTCCAATTAGGAAATCACCAAGAAAAATCACAAAGGAACATAGAACTAAGGAGAGGTTGGACAAGCATAAGCAGCTAATGGAGCCCCAAGATTTAGATGTGGAACAAGTGGCCGACAAAGTAGAAGATATTGATGTAGAAGATGTGGAACCAATCTCTAGGTTTCCACCCTATATGCCACCATGAAAGCCAACCTCAAAGGTTACCAGGGACCTAGATGCTATCAAATTCAAAGTCTTTACACCACTGTTACCAAATGAGGTGTCGATTGAGGGAAAATTATTGGCAAGGGTGCCACAAATGCACATGGAGGACTGGGATCTTAATGATCGGAATAAGTATCCCCAGTTCAAGCCCGACAAGTACCTGAAATCAGTTTACTATGAAGAATGTGGAGTAACGAGCGTCGAATTATTGTTGTGGGAAGCAAGAATTCAAGGAGCTGTGCTACTGAATATGATATATATATTATGTTTGGGCATAATAATATCAACACAATCTATGTGTGCCAGCTGTTGGTGTTGGTACATGATGGATGTCTGTGGCTGGGGACAAAAATCCCCATTGACAATATGTTGATTAGAATAATAACTGTGCTTCCCTACCAAGGAGTGAACCCTGCCAATGCATTTTCCAGAAAGTCTCAAGAGAAAACTTTGGCCAAGATGATGAAGAAGGAGTATGATCTAATCAGGAATTCCCATGGATTTCTCATTAGATACATTAATGATCAGTCTGTGCTCTTTTCTGAGCACATTTGACCCCGAAAATAATGAGGAAGTGTTAGGTGAATGAGGTACCCGCACCAGTCGTATCATTGGTTGCAGTGTAGCAAGGGCATCTAGTTTAACCGGGCAGGCTATTTGTGCCAAGAATTTTTGGATGATTGAAGGGCACAAGAAGAGGGAAATAAATTCCACTATGAAGGATTATTGCTCTTGATAGCATTAACAACATGGAGAAAGCTAGAGGAGTCACAATTCCCCACTATGGACCCTAACATCTACAAGGCTACGAGGTATGCTTTGTTGTGGGCTTCTAAGGAGTCAACCCATGTTACAGAGAACAAACTTTTGTGGGTCTTGTTTGAAATGGATTTGCGCACCATGATCAGCTAGACACTGAGGTTGTCGCTAGTTTTATTTGAACAATACAAAGAGATTGCAGACTTCAAGGTGAACTTCACCATGTACACATCTGTGCCAATAAGGACCTGGAGGAGATATGGTATGAGCTGCCATTCTTGGTCACTAAGGATGACAATGCATGAGTGGTGAGAAACTGGCCAAGTGATTGGCTAACTCCACCAATGGAAGGAGAAGAGAAAAAACAAGTAGGCACAAGTTGACCAATGATATATATTTCAGGTGCGTGGACTAAGAAGAAGAAACTAAGAAGGGAAACAAGAAGGAGACTAAGAAAGTCACAATCGAGCTAGAGAAGGAAACTGTGGCAGAGACAAAGCGCAAAGTCATGTAGGAGGAACAGGCCACCAAAGGTGACAATCAGGGTGGTAAAGACCCTTTTGTTGACATCGAGGAGGTAGATTCCCCCTTCATAATTAAAAGGCAGAAACAATGAGTTGGAGGTGTGCAAAAGAAGCAAAAGTCAGAAAAATTTGCTGGCACATAACCAATGGTCCTCACTTAGGGGGACATTGATGATATTGGAGACACATTCTGAGCTATGATGGAGGAAATGTGGGGGGAAATTGAAGACCAATACAAAGCATTGTTGACAGAGGTCCAACTGGGCCTCAAGAAGCTGGAGGTTCAGGTGAGCATGGTTCAAGCAAGTGTGACTTAGGCGAGCGTAGTTCAAGTGAGTGCAATACCATCAAGCACAACTATAGGTAGCCCACAGACAACAGTAATCACATCCAAGCTCTGGGCTGTGCAACTCCCAGGTGGCACTCTACATTTTGAGATAGCCGAAGATCAAAAGCACATACAACACTGGAAAAATTTGAGTCTCAATCTTACAGCACTCCCCATTCAGACCTTGCACGAGTTACATCAAGGACTCACTGATGAACTAAAGATACGGGAGCAGCGCGCTCTGTTGGTGATTAAAGAAGTAAAAAATGACAAGCAACAGATGTTTGAGGATAAAAATCAGGCCATCAAGGATCGTGATGAGGTAGTTGTGCATATGTAGAAGCTAGAAGTGGCCATCACCAAATCTTGCAGCGAGCTACCAGAGCTCCATATCCAAATAAGGGAAACACCTGAAGAGAAGCTTTAAAATCTTGCGAAAACAATAAAATAATCAAAGGCAGAAGTCGACAAAGTCAAATTCGAGCTGGAAATGTAGATCACAGATTTGTAGATGAGGATGCAGATGACAACTCAACCCAAGGTTCACGAACATCACACAACAAATATCAGGGCTATTATGGAAGATATCGCTACAACAGTCAAGGACTATAGCCAGAACTTTGAAGACACTATGGAGGTATGGGCCTCATTGCAGGAGGACCGACATGTATAAAAGATATAGGTAGAGATCTGCAACAAGAAGCAACAGTTAGATGGAATCAAAATGATGGCACAGACCTTGGCACTTGCCCAATGGCTTTCTCATCTCCAAGAAGAAATGTTTTTGAAGGGACAGATAAATGAGCTACGATGAAAGGAGAAGATCATTTCAGCATGGATGCAACCATGGGTCGATGAATCCATTCAAATCTCACAAATAGTGGAGAGAAAGATGAAGCTCATAAGACAGACACAAATAACTATCGGTTTGGCGAAAGCAGGGCCGACGATATAGAAGTTGGTCAAGGAAGTACGACAGGCTGCCACGTAGTGCACAAAGACACTTCAACCTTTGAAGGATGCATATAGCGGCCTTAGAGTGAATATTCAGTACATAACATCCGAGTGACTCGAGACGAGTCACATCCTTATGTTGGGGGCATGTTGGGTCGAGTCCCCCTAGGTCAAAATTTTGTCAAAGTTTTGTAAAAAGCCTAAATTCTGAGGAGCGGAACATGCTTCACATAGTGTTTTAAGAGTCATAGGGGTTTTAGGGTGGGACAAAGCCCCTTATTTTGTAAAAGGATGGGATTAATTTGTATGTTTTGAGTTCTTCCCATGGTTAGTAGACTGTGGTATTGTAAGAGGAAAAGATATATAAAGGGTTGTCTTAGTAAGTGAAAGGTCATTTAATAATTGATTAATTGATCTTGTTTTTGGGTCTGTAATTGTCATATATTTCTATGTTAGGGTGAAGGGGAAGGCTCCTGCAGTTGTGTGCATGAACACCTTGGTAAGTCTGCAGCTATGTGCGCAGGCTCCTGCAGCTAGGTGTGCCGGGTAAGAAGGATTGTAATTGAGAATGTCTTAAGATAATGAAGAAGATTTTGGAGGCATATCTATGTACTTACATTTTTCTCTTTACTTTATGCAATTACTATTTACTTTTTTATTGCACAATAAAAGATAAGATCAAAATTCACATATGAATGTAGTTATAGTTAATTACAGTTAAGATCCATTGATTTATGCACAGTAGATAGAGTTTAGATCTGCGAGTAGTTTTTTTGTATGAATAGGTCATATTCAGTATAATACTAATTAAGATCGCATAATGGATACATAAATATGTAAGAAAGTTAGATTGAGTCAAGATCCACACTCCATATCCTTTTGGATGTGGAAACCTGGTTATAGCATCCCCCAATATCGCCTCGAGTGAGACTGCAATTTGCACAAGAAGATCATTGTCAAAAGGGCTAGTGATAAAGGGTTTTGTGGTTAGCGCAAAAAAATTTGAACCTGGGTATGATCCCCTCAAGCCAACGATATGTTTCCATCCTTAATCCTCAAATGTTGGTATCTACATCACAGATCAATTTTCAAAAAAATTGTTGCTCCCTTCATTTGGTCGAAGAGCTCATCTATTCCAAGTATTGGGTACCTGTTCTTTACTATGGCTTGATTCAAGTCCCTATAATCTATTCACAATCATAAGGAAACATCATTAATCTTGATGAAAATCATTGGCACCCCCTAAGGTGAAATACTAGGTCTAATAAATCCCAAATCTAATAGCTCTTTTAACTAAATCTATCACCTACAAAGTTTTGGATCCGCCAATCAGTAGGGTTTATTGGATATTATCTCTACATCAAGTTTTAGGTCAATTTTGAAATAAATCTCCCTCATGGGGGGTAATCTTAGCAAATATTTTTGGAATACATTCTCAAATTCGAACAAAACTCGGTGTTGACTTGGGGAGAGTCCCTTCTAATCACTTACAACCTTGGCCACATTTAGTTTTCATCCTTTCTAGAGATACCATTTTACCTTCATCATGGAGATGAATCATAGGGTCACTCCTCTCTTGATACCATAAATCTCAATTGATCTACCTTCATCATCTAAACAAATCACCTTCTTTTTTAAATAATCTACCCAAGCTCGATGACCTTCTAGCTAATACATTATGATGATTATGTCATACATCCCCAGTTGCATGGCATATTCCTTTAGCTTAGTTGTACACAACTCAATTTTTACCCAACAATAGTAAATTCTAGGTCCTATCACTTTTTTTTACCCCAAAATCCATTTCAACTTGTTAAAAGTCATCAAGCTCATAAGGTGCAAACCCATACTTTTCTAGTGCAACTAGTGAAACGAAACTATCTATAGCACTAGAATAAACAAATAAATAAATAACTTACATGGTTTATTATATCCTAGGTTTATACCATGGTGGATTGGTGTTCATCTTTGAGGTTATAAACCATTGCAAAGATCTAATGGTGGCTTCTTGTTCCTCCAATCAATGCTTTTCCTTCTCTATAGTTGTTACCAATTTGTAACTTAGGATAGTCACATTGGTAATGAGGTCTCCCACATCTCGAACAAGTGATGCAAGGTAAACTATGAATATAATTTTTGGGGGTTCTTTAGAAAGAGCTCCTTCCCTTGGGACCTCTGCCCCTATTTGTAGCTCCACGTGTTTGACCTCAACTTGCACGAATCGTTGAAGTTTCTAGTGAAGTTGTCCTAACAACCACTGAAATCTATGTTGGTGGTGTTCTAGGTACAACCCTGTGTCCATATGGTGGTGGCCTTGAACTTCCTCCCCTGGAGAAGGTTTGAGGGTAATTTCCCACAAACCTTGGATGTTGTGGAAACATTTCTCTATTTCCCCCTTTTAGGTCCAAGTGTTGTTCTACATAGCAAGTATTTTCAATAGCTTTTGCAGCTCAGGATGGTTTCAACATCCAAACTATTTCCCTAATCTTAGGTTTCAATCCATAAACAAATAAATCTACCTAGCGTTGATCAACATCCATGTATGAGACATATTTAACCAATTCTATGAATCTGATCTCATATTCTTCTACCATGTAGTTTCCCTATACCAAAGCATGGAAAGCCCCAACTTGTTGTTCTTCATAATATGCTCATAGGTACTTCTTACTAAATATTTCCTCAAATAACTCCTAGGTAAATTTGTGAGGAGTGAGGTTTATTTGTCACTCCAAGTTACCCAACCAATTTACAGAATCATGTTTGAGTTGCAATATCACTATCTTACCCTTCAAATTGAAAGTATGCACTCTAAGTGTGAAACATCTTGTCATTCCATCCAACCAAGGCTTCTGCTCGTTTTCTAGTACAACCTCCAACAAATTCTAAGAGCTTAATCTTTTGGATCTCCCTAGTAATTTCCTAAATTGGAGGTCCTCTATTAGAGTCCCTTGTTTCATCGGGATTTCTTACAATTGATGGAGGGTGTTCTACTTCCACCTCAGTTTTTTGGCACCCTCTTAATGCCTCATTAATTTCCTCTAGGGAGTGTAAGATGAGAGAACTTGGATGATGGATCAGGGTTATTTGTAGGAGGTGATCCTTGTGACGACCCTCCCCAACTTTGACTTCCTAAGATTCTCACCACTATGAACTATTCAATTATCTACATAAAACAAAATATTTAATCACAACTTTGGACTTGTGAGCTCTTAGTCTACTCACACACATATATAAAATGATAGGTGTAAGTTTTCCTTTTAATATGATCATAAATGATTTTTACTGATATTGAGTAGATCCTCATGGATCTACTAAATCCTATACCCTTGCTAACTAAGTAAGCATTGTGACATGTTTCTAATCACTATCAAACATCTTTCTAGAATCAAGTCTCTCCCTTATAACAACCTTAATTCATTAAATAGATCATTAACCTTATTTTAGACATCATTAGTATTTAATTGATTTATTATATGATTACTTGCTAGAATTTATTAATTAATATTATCCACCATATTATTCTTTTTTTTTGTAAGCTACTGAGTCTTTGACTAATCAAAAAATCATATACATCTAGAGCCTTTTCCTACCATGATCTACTACAAGGGAAACTAGACCAACAACACTAGAAAAGTTTATTTTTCTCCAGGAAAAGTGCCATAAAATACTAGACTAATTATGAGAATGATGGTCATATGTTATGCATCTGACTATATACACCTGTGTGAAAGGTAGTTGAAATAATTGGTAATCATACACATTGACAATTCTTAAGAAAAGTAAATATATCATAGTTGAGCAAAGGAGAGCTAGTGAAAATTCCTCGATACTTATAGATTCCCTTGGCTAGATCATTACCTTTGGTAGATGAAAGTGGTGGAGGTATGACCTCTCGAATCCTTGGTTTAGCTAGAATATCTAGTTTTTTCCCATGAGAAACCTTCTCAAGCCGTGGAATTTGGACAGGGGGTGATAGTTGTAAGAGAGACCTGGATATAATTCATCTATGGTTGGGTGAAAAATTAGAGTCTCCATCTCATTTTTTAGATCCCTCATTAGAGATAGGTATTTCCTCATACTTGTGTGTCACTAAACATCGTTCATTTAATGTCTTAGCATGGTTTCATCATCTGGATAGTTTCCAGGTTGTAGTTGTGAGTGTAAATAACCTTATGTTGAGCTACAAGGTTATTAACATGTCTTGAAGCTATAGAGAATAGAACCTTGCATGGATGATTGAACATGGTTGATATCTTCACTAAAATTCAAGGTTTCATTGTCGAATAAATTTACATGAATAGGAAAACATTGTTTCAGGAAAAATAGGGTATTGATACTCTCACTACTTGCAAGTGAAAGAGTTTCTAATGTGTCCTTCAATGTTGTGATGTTTGTTGTCATTTAAGTTCATAACACAATGATGATATAAGATCTCGCCTAGTGCTATGAACAAGAGGAACACTCCTACCCATTGATATAATAGTATCGTCATAACCCTTTTCACCATATACCAGTAAATTTGATACATGCTTTTACCAATCACGAGGATTATATTTTATATATGTACCCATCATGGTCATGTTTGTGTTAAATGAATATAGTTCTTGAATTTTTGATATTTGGTTGATTAGAATTTGAATGCATTCCTGAATGGCATGTGTGTGATATACATAGAAATCATCAACTCCTAAACTTGTATACTTAACATATGCATAAATATCTATGTAAATTACATGATGTATTTTTGAATCTATAGGGTTGATGATCATAAGGCATGGGTGTTAGGAAACCATGAATAACATTAATAGAATATTACATATCTCACATGGTTACTCCAATGTCAATGAATGGTTGACTTCAATCAAGATGTTTAATCATATGACTATTGGAACATGTATATCTAGCTACTCTAACAAAGCCTCTTAAGCACCTAAGGATGTAAGGCCTCATTGCCAATATAATTTAAAATTGGTTCAAGCAATCATATGTGAAACTCTAGGCATTAATTCCCACTTTCCTATGGTTATCTATGCAAGATACCATGTTAATTTGTCAGGATGCATGCTAAATACTCAGGGTGGTCTTTATGGGCTTGCTTGTAGTTATTACAATGAATATGAATAAGATATTGCTATGGAAACCTTCTTCACATGATAGTATGTTAAGAGTATATATATATATATATATATATATATATATATATATATATATATATATATATATATATATATATGTATATATATATATATATATATATATGTATATGTATATGTATATATGTATATGTATATGTATATGTATATATATATATATATATATATATATATATATATATATATATATATATATATATATAGATATATGAGTGCCCACATGCTTTAACAAGTAGTGCCAACCCTGTAAACATAAATTTGATTATATTCCATGTTGGAGTATCACATAAGAAAATTAATTCAATGCAGTCATGATTTCATTGTGCAAACAATTTCGTCAGAATTTGGCTACACTCCTACAGAACATTGCACTTGCAGGGAAATTAGATGCATGCAAAAAAATGGGTAGGAATAGAATACATTCAAATGAATGTTGTGTTTGTTGCAAACTATTAAATTTGAACTTCATGAGTCATGAGATTAAATTCATGCAAAACATCATCAAGTCAATAACCAAAAGGATTGTTTAGAGAGAATGCTTAGTGACTAGTCACAATCTAGTTACACAAAAACATGCTTCTTAGGTCATAGAAACAATATAACTCTAAAACTTGAAAGATAATTCCAAACACTTCTTTTATATATTTGGGTGATTGTCTCTTTTTTATTTATTGTTCCTACTTATCATATGGTTATGTGACATAATCACTACATATTATTCAACACACAAATATGACACTATGCTTCCACATCCTCATATCACATCACTTCTACTCAATTGTGTTGGTGTTCACAATAATGTCTCCCATTGCCACTAATGATTGTGGTGATTTTGCTAGAAACTCCCTTCAATGAAACATAAGTTGTTGGTTTGAAAATATTTACTAGAAGATGAAGGGATTGTGCCTCAAGGTTAGTGATCTTAGCTCTGGAATAGATTAGCTAATGAATTATCAATTCACTAGAATTCACTCTTAAATGTAAATGTAGAGAGTGCCATGTTTGTTGATGAAAATCCAGAAAATTTTATAGTTTCCCTCTGGAGTTTGGCCTCCTCCAGACCTTCACTTGTGTGATGTTCAAGTGATATTTTAGTATTTTTTGTAAAAAAATTGATTTTACTGTGAAAGTTGACATCCCATAAATGCTATACAATAAACTAGGTTTGAATATGGCTATGAGACTCGATACTATCATCATAATATGAAACATAATTAAGTGTTAGTAGAATAGTATTTTAAAATTGATATTTACATATTAATACTCCTATGTTGTTAAAAAAAATTGACTTCATTATTCAATTAAAAACATCTTTACCAATTACAAACTTTTGAAATAACTATTTAGTCTCATATTCTACTTTAGTTTTTGTGATCCTTCTAGTGACAAGGCACCTTTGTAATGAAAATTTTCCTTTATGACATATCATGCTTGTAATTTAATCCTAAATCTGAGGATTGGGTTTACTTAAGGTTCATGATGGGTAGTTCCAATAAGGGAAATGTTTATTAGGTTGCAGTGTTTATCCTATTTAGATAGGATTGAACTTTGATAGGATTGAATTTTGATAATAGTGTTTGGGTCACTAGTATGAACATGCTTAGTGGAGAAGGCTTAGTGTTATAGACATATTTGGGCACTGCAACCCCAATCACATATGTAAATAAACCAAGGGCTCTCAAACCCCTAAAAGTGGTGTTTCATACCCTAAAGGATCAAGGTCAACTGATTACATCATTTCCCAGAAGTTCTCCCTGAAAAACTGCTCAGAACTAGTCAAAACTGGACCATACAGACTGCTCCATGGTGATGGTGCGATGCATCTCACCTGCAGCACACAAAGGGTGCGATGTATACTAAAAATCCCTTCTGTAGGGTGTGATGAGCGAGAGCGGACAAATGGCAGAAGCAGTTTGCTAGGTTGAAACTCAAATAATCTTCTAGAAACTGCTCATATGACACTTGCCTCTCTGAATTCGCCCAGGGATGAGTAAGAGATCATGAAATCTCCAAGTGGAACCAAGAACTATCAGTGAAATGAAATTAATCAAAATCCCAGAAGCTGACTCACTCCCCTGCAAACATCTATATATGGATCCCTCATCCTAGAGATTCGAAGGTTCGAATTTTGTAATTTGTAAGGAAGTGGTATTGGTTTCTATTTGAGACATTTTATTGTTAGGTGATCTAGCTTTTCATGAGGTGAAGAGGGCTTTCATGCTGGGAGGATGATGCTGGATCAGATAGCTGGGTTGTACTCCTCTCTTCTACTACTTCTATCAATAAAGCTATTTGAGTTTTCCTCCATATACTTGTATATTTCTGAATCTTGTATTTGTGTATGCATTTGTATGGTTAATTTACATCTAATTCCACATTGTTTATGGTTATAGATCTCTATGCTTTGATGGTATTTTGCTGCTTTGACTCTACAGGTGTTCTTTGAAGCGGGACAAGTGAGAAGCGAGTGGCGAAGCTCTATCAAAGGGGAGAGGAAACAAGCAAGGAGCCAAAAGAAAGACTGAGGTTGGTACTCTCTGCTCCTCTCTCATCTATCTCTCATAAAGGAAAACACAAGTTACTTTGAATTGTTTGTTTCTAAGATAACTACCCGTCTTAGTGGGACTAGCAGCTCTGAATGGACACTAGTTTTCCTGGAAAAAAAATGGCGATTCCACTGGGAAGCGAATATTTTGTTTTTTTTTTACTGTTGCTTTCTTTATAAACTACAGATGGAGCCTGAGGTTAAGCTAGCTAGCCTTCGAATTGCTTTTGCTATGCAACTGCAAAGTAGATCAACGCTGCTTCAGTCAATCTCTGGGTTGGTTTATGAACTGAACATTTGACTTGCAAACATCCTAATTGCCTTGGTGGTAGCTCAATAACCTCATTAGATCAGCCCCTATACTTTGTGTTTACTGTCTATCATAAACTCGGCCTAAATCCTTGAACTTAGCTGCAAACTGTGGGTGAAAACCAAGCTCAGTCTCGTCCCTGGACCATCGCACTGTCTCTCATTAGCAGTCTGGATGCATCACACCTCTCATGTGCTGCAGGTGAGATGCATCCCTATTTCCCTTAAGGACAGGTGCGATGATTGAATGAGACTGTTTCTGCCTCCATATTTTGGTTTTTTCTTCATTTTTTTTAGCTCTATTCAGTAGTTTTGTTGTCTATGATTAGTATATCACTGTTGAAACCTTATTCCCTCACATTATTTAGTCTCCATTGATAAGGAATTGTGAATGTTTTTTTATGTATTTTCCATCATTTACAGTCCTCCTTTGCAAACAGTAGCTTAATCGAACTGTCGTCTTTTGATTCAAAAGTGTCGCAACTGTCGTTTTCAGTCAAGAAAAAGAGTGTCGTAAAGTCTTCCTCTTTTAGATAGTCGATTACACTTTTGCCATTGTATTTGATTTGAATTATCAATTCTTTGAAGTGTCGAAAATAGTTTCCATTCAAAAGAGAAAGTGTCATCTTAGTCTTCCTTTCGTTTTTTGAAAATAAATTGTTAAAGTGTCGCTTTGAAGAAAAGTAGTTCAGATTTGTACTTAGTTTTCTTTTTTTCATTCTCACATTAAGGGAACTAAAAAACAAATACATGCATGTGCATTTGCATTTAGACTGCATGTGGAAATTGATTTAGGAAAAGTGCATTTAGTGTGTGCTCTCTACTCTACGTTAAAAGGATCATATTTTCATTTCCTTAGTAGCTATGATTTTCATTGCTAAAAGAAAATAAATGATTGTTTATCATTTTAGATTGCATATTTAGGAGTTGTACATCTACATCACATGGTGAACCTTGAAAGGAAAACTTCTTAAGAAAGATCAACTATAAAATAAACCTCAATGAACATAAAAATGCTTTGGAACCTAACGCACAACATCTAGAAGTCTGGGCTAGAGACGTATTCCGACGTCGTAAAGCCCGGTAACTATCATTTTCATCATAGGTTGGGTGATTCCTCCTCTTTGATACGACAAGTGCCAGTATGGACTTGCGCTCCCATGTACCGTCAAGTATATATTTGGAGACCACAATAGGCTAATATCCTTTATCCTTAGGAAGTCGTGTCTACCGCCCTATCGATCACAATGCACTGAACACAAAATTCGAGAAGATCGACTATCGTACATAAAGTCCTCGGTAATTTCTCTATAATTTACCACCAAGGTGTATATTGCAATTTTGCGATTGGTTTGGTAATCCCTCTGTCTAGATTTCCAGAGTAGTCACTTTCATTCCTTTTAAGACTCCTTAAAAGAAAAGGTCCATCTGAGCACTTTTCACTTCAAGCTCATTAAAAATCGAAGGTGACTAGAGTCATCTTTAGCTTTTTCTCGACTCTTAAAAATTGAAAAAGCAAGTTGTGTCAAAGCATCATAAAATTCATTTAATTCGGAATAACATTTTCCCTTTTTATTTTGAGTTGATCGAGTAATCCACAATCGTGGAAGAAAGTCAATCAAAACCCCATCGTTCGCAGAGACTAATGAATCAACCATATTTGAGTCTGGAAATGAAACCATTCCGGGCCAAGCGATCTCATTTAATTGGGTTGAAGTCTCCTGGTTTATTCGAAACTTGTGTTTCAACATCCTTAGAGACTCCAGTTACTCCAATTATTTTTGGTACCCCTGCCTCTACAGAAGAAGTTCCGAAGTTACAAGAGGACATTAGAACTGATCCTAGTGTAATGGTAAACACTTCTATTCCTGAACTAGCTTCATCTAAGGCTGATTCGAAAGGTGTCACCCCTCCAACATCTGTCGCTGCAGAGTCTATACCTTCTTCGGCACCAGAAATATTTTACGGACTTGACGGTCTACCTCTTCCACCTGGATTGATTGCTATAGAAGAGATAGTGGAGGATCTTCCACCCAGTACTCCAATGCATTTTGGAACTGGTATCCACTTACATCCTTATACTACAGAAGTTAATTCTTTTTCATCGCAAGTTTCTGTCGAATCGCTAGGAAATCTTTTGGATAGACTCAATATGTCTGAACAAACATCGACATCTATGACCGTGTCCTCTGATACAGCAACAACAAAACTTCTTGCCGCTACTCCGACAATGTTCGCTGGTATACCATCTGTCCCAACTAGTTCTCAACCACTAGATGGAGTCCACCCAGGGACTATTTCGACAACATGGTCTGTTCCTATTTGTTCATCTGGAATCTTATCTAGAATTTCTTATGTTGAGACTCAGCAAATTGATCCTTCACATCAGTATCAATTTGGGCAGTCCAGTCTCCAAAGACCGATTTACCCTTTGAACACTAGATTGCCGCCATATGGAGGTCAGTATGCCTTTTCATTGTTCCCTCCGGGGGAGAAACCATATGAGAGTTTACAACAAAGTTCGGGTCAAGTTGGAATTACATCCAGTGGTTGGGTGCCAATACTGCCTCAATAGCCAAGAGTTGTATATTCAATGCAACAAAATCAACCTGTGTCAAACATTCCAACTACACCGGCTATTGTGACGGTGTCGCAAGTACAAGCGCTACCTATTGTATGTCAACCTCAAGTCTCTCAGGTCGTAATACAATAGCCTCTTGTCCCCGCAACTCAATCACAACCGCCGATTAGTGGCTCAAACGGGTACTATCACCCCTCATCTTGGTCAAACATCCAGTATTGGACAACAGCAAATGGTCTCACAACCATGGCTAGTGCAATATCAACAACCACAATTCCAGCAAGCTTACCGAAGGCCTGAGCAACAAAGCTTTGTAGGTAATGGGCAGCCATATATTCAAAACGGTTACCAAAAATCATATTAGAATGGTTATGCCCATCAACCTAATCAAAGTTATGAGCATCAAATACATTATGCTGGTATGCAAAGACCCACTACTCAAGCAATCCCATCTTATCCTGGGTATGCTTCACCAAACCTGAATCAACAGTTGCCCTTCGTAGCAACTTTAGAATTACCAAATCTGAATCATCTAACAAATGATCCAATTGCTTATGCCCCTTGGTGGCCAGCAATTCCTCATAAACTTCTGTCAAATATTCCTAAATTCAATGGAAATCCGGGTGAAGATCCGTCGAATCATGTGATGACATTTCATCTATTGTGTTCATCCAACACCCTCAATGATAATTTGATTATGCTTCAACCTTTTCAGCGAACACTAACTGGTCCATCAACGAAATGGTACATCAAATTTCCTAGAGCTTCATTCGATAACTTTAGCGCCCTTGCCACCACCTTTTTAACCCATTTTCAGTTACCCGTAACGTACGAAACAAGAACGGAACTCCTTACCAATTTTAAACAGACAACAACCACTCACATATATGATCATATTCATGAGTGGCGACAACGTCGTCGAATGGTAAAGACATATGTTCCTGATCAGCTTCTAGCTGAATGGTTTATTAAGTCATTATTACCTTCTATTACAGAAGATGTGGCCAAGGGAGGAGTCATCACTGAAGAGCAAGTCATTGCTCATGCACAATATCTAGACTTGATCTATACTCAGTCTGGCATGCTCTATGAAAAAAGTTTTGATGCTCCTAGCCCAAAATTTTCCATTCCTCCCCCTCCTAAATCGAATAGGGACTCTCATGCTGGCGATGGCGTGATTGGCACCTCAAGTACGCAAACCGAAAAGGCCCCATCTAGTAAATCCCTTGCAGTTTCCAGTAAAAAGGAAAATGACAAACTTCTTGCCTCGAAGGTTAATGTTGTGTCGACCGATAAAGGCAAAGAACCGAAGCAACCAGGGGGCAAGAAGAAAGGGGAAAACAAAAAGAAGAAACAGGAAGATTCAACTCCTGAAAAATCTTCTGAAAACCATTCTAGGCAAAAGAAACCTAAGCCATGTCACATATGCGATGAGGACCTCTAGACGAGAGATTGTTCGCATAAAGCTGAGATTAAGAAATTCTTTAAGAGTTCAAATACCTCAGTGGTGTTGACTGATCCATTTCCAAACCCAGAAACCAATCTGGTTTCTAGTGACAATGCTTCCCCATCCCAAGTGCTTATGTTGTCCATTTCGAAACAACAAAATGATGCTTTGATATCGACAAGGAATAAAGATTATGGGAATCCACAGATGTCGAACAACAAGGCTACAGATCAACCTAGTAGTTCGACAACAACTTCGACAGAAGTTGTGCCACCCATCATTCCTGAGCTAACAATAAAGCCGCCAAAGGGAGTAGTACACAAATCAACATTTAATCCTCATGCTTGAGCAGCACAAAATTATAATATAGTAGAGGATCTGGCCCAATCACCATCTGCTATGTCGATGCTTGAAGTACTGCAAAAGTGCCCCTCCCAAAAGCAGGCTCTATTATTAGCAATAGGTGGGATTGACCCAACAGATTCCAATCTTGTGGCCTTTAATCATAAAGGATATGAACCTCATTTACTAGCTCAACTCACTTTCCTCATACAAGTGAAAGCCCTCAACAAAACTGTTCATCGAACAATTATTGATGAGGGGGCATCTACTTGCATCATGTCGATGAGTTGCTGGAAAACTTTAGGCTCACCACCCTTGTCAAGATCATCAATGACATTAAAAGCATTCGATGGACAAACATACACCCTGTACGGGATTTTAAGTAACTTGCAAGTTGAACTGGGGGGAAAGACAGTAGAAATTGACATCGAAGTTATCGATGGAAACCTCGATTACAATATCCTACTAGGAGGGCCCTAGATTTATGCTATGGCTGCTGTTGTGTCAACATAATTTAGAAAGATTGCATTTCCCTTTCAAGGAGGAAATACAATCATTGATCAACAAACCTTCCTCCCCAACAGTTCACAAGTTACAGGAAGCATTCCAATGATCCATGGAAGCTCTCATTCGCTTCAAAATGTCGGAGTAGGCCTCCTAAAAGACCCTTCTTTAATGGGTACTTTTGCCCTACAACCTCCGAGTAATCTCGCGGAAGTGGCCACAGTGGAAATCTGCAATATGATATCTTCCATATCTACACAGATTGAGAAGATTTCCGAACATTTTGTTAGCATGGATCATCAATAGGTTTTTCCTCCAAGCCCAATAGAAATTTTGTAGCAATCAATTTTCTTGGCCTGGGCGGCAAACCCAAATCAACACTCATCGAGTGTTTGGATAGATAGGTCTAAGGAATATGGCACCTCTTCAAATCCTTGGTCACATGTACATTCTACAGACAAAGGAATTATTCAGTCAATAATGATAGAAGAGGCACCATGTGAAGATTACCACCATCATTCCCATCTTCCGGATTACAAAAAGATTATTCCAGTGACCTTAATCATCCTTCAGCTTTTGATTTTCTATCAAATACTGTAAATACGGTGGATTTCAAGCGAAATATGTCCAATATTGAAGAAACTATCACCATAAATATCTCGACCAAACCTAATGTTGTAGAGAATATTCATGTCGGAAAATCTTGTTCTTCTGCAGAACTAGAAATATATTGTGCTCTCTTACACGAATTCAGAGATGTCTTTGCATGGTCATACGAAGAAATGCCAGGCATAGACTCGAGTATAGTTGAACACGAAATCAAGATGTATCTAGATGGCAAACTAGTACGACAATGGCTTCAGCAGGTACACCCGAAGAAAGATGCTGCCATCAAGGTAGAAGTTGAAAAACTTTTACATGTTGGTTTTATTTACCCAGTTCCTCTAACTGATTGGGTATCGAATATTGTTCCTGTGATGAAAAAGCAAGGAACAATTAGAGTGTGTCTCGATTACAGGGATGTAAATCAAGCTCGTCCAAAGGACAACTACCCTACACCCTTCATCGACTAGATAATTGATGAATGCGCCGGATGCGAAATCTTTTCATTCATGGATGGATTTTCCGGGTATAATAAAATAAATATCCACCCACAGGACCAGTCGAAGACTGCATTTATATGTCCGTGGGGTACATTCGTGTACCACAAACTACCTTTTGGTTTAAAGAATCCAGGAGCAACTTTTCAGAGGGCTATGAACTATGCCTTCCATGACATCAAGAACATCGTTCAACCATATCTCGATGATCTACCAGCTCATTTGCGAAAGCGGACTGACCATCCATAGCGTTTGAGAGCTATATTTCTACGTTTATGACACTACAAGATACGACTCAATCCGCACAAGTGTGTGCTTTGTGTTGGTTCTGGTCGTTTACTTGGTTTTGTGGTTTCTAAGGAAGGGATTCGACTTGACCCATGTAAGGTTTAGGCAATCATCGACATGCCTCCACCTTCAAATTTTCTTCAGATTCAGAAACTCCAAGGGAAAGAAAACTTTCTGAGGAGGTTCATTTCGAATTACTCCGAACTTGCTAAAGGTTATACGCGTCTTTTGAAAAAAGAAATACCCTTTAACTAGGATCAGGTTGCGCAAGCTTCCTTTGATGCTCTAAAGGAATCCCTAATAAAATCATCATTAATGTACACTCCTGACTATCAAAAAGACTTTAACCTGTATCTAGCTGCAGCAGATATGACCATTGCAATGGTTTTAGTTCAAGAAGACAATGGAATCAAACATCGTGTCTATTATTTAAGTCAAAACTTAAATGATACAGAAAGCAAGTACTCCTATGTTGAAAGGCTGGCTCTTGCAGCTGTTCAAGAAGTACAAATATTTCGACACTATATCCTCTTTCGCAAAACTACCATTTTGTCATATTGCAACCCTATGACTTACATTCTATCACGTTAGTTACTTGGGGGAAATATTCGAAATGGATAGCCATTTTGAAAGAGTTTGATCTGGAATTCGTAAAATCCAATCAAAGAAATATCTAGTATTCGTGGAGTTACTATGCGACTTACCATCATCGTCCAACGATTCAAAATCCAAAGCATCAATCTTGGATGAATCTTTTTTTCTGATATCGTAAAGTGATCCATGGTATGGAGATATATTAATCTATCACCAAACCCAAACATTTAGGCCTAATACCTCTCGCTCTGAACAACGATGTACTCAATACCAAGCAAAAGACTACGTGATCGTTGGTGATACACTTTACCATCGTGGTATCGATATAGTTCTGTGAAGGTGCCTCACCCATGAGGAGGCCGATAAGTCCTTAATGATTGCCATTCAGGCACGTGTGGGGGGCATCAATCTGGTTACGCTACGACCCAAAATATCTTACGAGTAGGTTACTTTTGGCCTACTATGTTCAAACATTGTATAATCATAGTCATAAGTTGCCATGCTTGTCAAATCTTCGACCGCAAAACCAGAATACCACCTGCACCTTTGCATCCAGTAGTTTCTATTGGGCCATTCGCCAAATGGGGCATAAATTTCATGACATGTAACCCCACCTTGGCCGAGGGGCATGGGTATATCATAGTCGCAGTTGACTATTTTACAAAATGGGCCGAGGCGATGCCTACATTAAACAACAACAACAAAATGATTGCTCTTTTCTTTTTCAATCATGTAGTCTCTAGGTTCGGTGTTCCACAGGCTATAGTCACAGATCATGGATCGCATTTTCGCAATCACATGATGATTGAATTGACTACCAAATTAGGATTGTCTCACGATATTTCTACTCCATATTATCCGCAGGCTAATGGACAAGTTGAAGTGATCAACAAAGTCCTCAAGCACATGCTATAGATAATGATTGGAGCCCACAAACGGGATTGGCATTTAATCCTATACTCAGCTCTATGGGCATACAGAACCTTAGTAAGAAATGTGACTGGGTTTAAACCCTTTCAGTTGGTGTACGTCCTGGAAGCTGTCTTACCGATTCAGTGTGAGATTTCATCTCTTAGGCTCGCAGTCGACCTTCTCCCCAGAACGAGGAAGAGGCTCGTTTCTTGGAACTAATCCAACTGGATGAAACCTTCGTGACCTCACCTTGGCTAATGAAGCTCATAAGAAATGAGTCAAGGCACAATTTGACAAAAATGTCAAACCCCGTGTCTTCTCATAAGGTGACCTGGTCTTACTTTACGATCAGGAATCCGATAAATTGGGAGTAGGTAAGTTCCAATCATTGTGGATAGGGCCCTATATTGTTAAGCGAGTATTAGCAAAAGGAGCCTATGAGCTAGTAGATTACGATGGGATTCCACTGTCACAACCTTGAAATGGGTTGTACCTTAAGCATTACTATGCTTGACTAAGTGTAGTAATCTCTTTATATGCTTTTGTTACATTTTTGTTTTCGTCAAGAGTGATCGTTTTGGTTAGGTAATCCACTTTTGCATTTATTGCAGATGTCAAACCTATTGGAATCATTTCTTGGATATGCCGACAGAGCTAGTCGTAGTACGCGGAACCTATCTTCTACAGCCTGGGCCATTTTTGATCTAAGCGGCAAGTTAGTGAGTTTCAGAGGGGTATGTATTAGTTGGTCAACGAACAACATTACTGAATACAACGCGTTGATAGAGCTTCTCTCTGATGCCATCACACATGCCATATGCCAAATTGTTATCAGGCTAGACTCACAACTCATCATCCTACAGCTTATTGGCATCTATTCCGTTCAGAATCCAGCTATCTATCGTATGTTCCTAAGGGTCAGGATTTTGGAAAGGCAGTTTGATTCTATTCAATATCAACACATTTCCAGAAACTTAAACACATTAACTGATTCATTAGAAAATTATGTGTTAGATAGACATTTGCAACATTTATAAAAGAAAAACATGTCAATCAACATTTGCATCAGGATCATATAACTTAACCAAAATAAAGCTCCGAAAATCAAATATATATATATAACTGTTTATAGTCTTTTACAAAATGTTCTGTGTCCAGGACAAGATCGGTCATACGACCCAAAAACTCAAAAATGCAGGGAAGCACCCTAGACTAATGGTGCTAGTGATAACAAGTCACCGCCTGTGCGATCATACGTAAGAGCCTAGTCCATCGACTCAGCACGCCAGTGGTATGGCGCTGTAATCTCAGAGGTAACTCGTAGGTCCTCACATCTTGAATACCATGGGTGAGACCCTCGATATGATCCTGCAATACTACAAGGGTCTCAGCTACGTCCAGATCATGAAGGACAACCCTCCCTACAGCCTCTCATGCTGGAACGACAGCTGCTACCCTTGGGTGCGCTGCTGGTCATACTGATCCAATATCTGCATAAACATATGAGTTTGATTAGTCTTGATAACATTTAATAAACACAAGAACATTATAAAAGCAATAAACAAAGATATGGTCAGATCTTTTTACCTATAACACCCCACTGCTCACCAGTTGACAGCACCAAATCTGGGTCACCCCAGAAATCCATCCCAACATATGGGTACTCGGCAAAAACCATCTCCTGACAGTCAAACCACTCAAAGAAGGCATCAGAGAATGAAATCTGTGACTGACCAGCGTGTCTGGCCATGAGATTGACCCATCTCTGCATCCGTGGTTCAGTTGATGCTAGCAGTCTGAGTGAAATGTACTGTGGTTGCATCAGTGGGATCCTCTCCAAGGTGAAAGTGGTCAGAATAGAACCATAACCAAAGTTCTTTGATCTTCTATTCCTCACCTTGATGAGCTGTTCTTTTATAACCGGAAGTACTGCATCACACCAGTTGAATACCTTTGGTTCAAGGCATTCCAGAGCATATTGCAAATAGGAGCTGTTGGCCAAATGAAGAGCCGCACTACCAACCAATCTAGCAAAGGTGAATAAGACAGTCCTCAAGGACCGATCAGTGACATCTCGAATACTGATCTTGCCATCCTGCTCGGTTGTGATCCATCTCTACAGAACCAGCGAATATAATCCCTCGTGGATTCACCCCCACGGGCAGATCCTGATAGTTAGAGAGGGGCACCATGCCTCGATAAATGGGTGAAGAAGTAGATATCCTCAACTGTCAAATGGATGTATTTACCTTGAATCTGGAACACTTGGTTGGTAGGATCCCATGCATCGAGAAAATATTGCAACAAATTGATTTGTTGCCTCATGCTGGATATGCGGAAGAATTTGAGCAAGCCACAATTCCGCAATGCAGTCACCGTACCCGGATCATGTAAGGAAATCATATCCTCTTCTTCATGCTTGCGTTCATACCATGTAACGACCATCTTGATCTGATGAATCTCTGAAAAACAAACAAGAGAAGAATTAGGATCCTGATTTGGGAAAAAACAGGCAAAATTTTCATGTAAAAACAGTGCATAAACTTTCCTCCTTGCATCCATCGCACCCTAGCTATGTACTAGGTGGGATGCATACTGACTGGCCAATGGCCAACTCAGTATGCATTGCACCTTTCGATGTATACTAGGTGCGACGGGGAGAGAACGAATTGTTCAAACCCCTGAGGCCCAAAAAAACAGGAAAAGATACTCAAAATCAGAAAAGGAAAGAATGCAATTGAAGAGCTCAGGGTTAGCTCCTACCTGGTTCAGATGGCACCGAAAATAGTCCACCAAATCTCCCGGAATTGGCTGATGAAAATCGAGGGGGAAAACACCTCTAGAGCTCCAACAATCCAAAATTTGAATGAAATGGTAAAAATGAGAGGTAAAAACTACTTTTATGTTACTATTCACGTAATTCAAGTAAGATGTTGGTGCTTAACTCATTTTTCAAGCATGTATTTACATTTCTAATCAATTTGATGGAGAAATTGAACAAGCAGTACGACCATCAAGAGAACATAATGTTAATGGTGAATTGAACATCTCTAACTATTATCACGAGCAGGTTTACGCGAAGTTCAAGCTCGTTAAAAAATAAACCTAGCAATGAGCATATGTTCCCCCAGAGTTCAAGCTCATTAAAAAATGAACCCACCTTCGGTAAATAACCTTTGTGATTGCATAGCTATCAGCTTTTGAGCCTTGGTCGTGGTCTTACCATCACCTCCACTCTTTTTTAGCCGATCATACGCCTCTGCTTGATTGTTTTTCCTTTTGAGAAACAGCTGCGACAAGTGATTCTATTAGCCACCTTCTTTACACTGCCATGATTGAAAAGTTCCAAACCTTACCTGGAACTAGTTGCTATTCAAAAACATCACTCGTTCCTCAAAAACGAGTCTCATTTAAGCTCTTTTTAGACTCGTAAAATATGAAAAGATTTCCGAGCAATTGGCCTCTCCATCCTGTTAAAGTGATTGGAAGTGCCATCCCTCCTCTATATTTTAACCTTTTTGGACCTGAGGAATCATTACAAAAAAATATCGAGCGCTTGTCTTTTTCGGCTCGCTAAAGTGATCGGAAAAGTCATCCCTTTCATATTATTTTATACTTTTTCGGACTTAAGGGATTATACTACAAAACAAGACTACTGGAGTTTCCTTTCCGTCTCTTTTTAGACTCTCTAAAGCTGAAATGGATCGAGTTTATCTTTGTCGTTAAACTCGTTAAAACAATAGCGACAAACTTGTCCATACGAACAAGAGCGAGTTTCACTGTCTTTAAGCTCGCTAAAACATAGCGTCAGTTTTGCTCGAAGGGAAAATTATAGAACAAGCATATGTTATCCTCCTCAAGCTTGACAAAAGTAAAGAGGTACTGGTCAGCAATGACTCAGGAAAAAGGGAAAAAAACTTGAAGAACTTCATTAGTAGCAGGTTGCTCTTGAACATGACACTTTCACTCCATCACCATGATTGAGTCGGGTTGGGTTATTCCGTTCACCGGTCATATCACCATTGGTCCTCTGTACCATCCATTTTGGGGTTAACACTACCAATCCATTCGAGTGTCAGTGATATGTTCAAGAGAAGTCGCTCAGAGAATTCACCAACCCAGCTAATGCCTCATCCGCTGCAATACCTTCACACTCCATTTTTTCATGACCGCCACCCTGAACCTTGTATAATCAGATCTTTTTCACCTCCACAAAATCATTTGCTCCGTTCCGTGTCGTAGATGTGGGATTCATTAAGGCCCTCCTATAATGGGTCACTTCTTATCGACATCATCTCATTATCCAAGAAGTTGAGTTAGGAACAACCCTTTCAGTACTTTGAAGCTTGCATGCCTCAATGGCAAGTTTCTCACTTTCGGTGACAGGTTTGCATCAATGACTTTCGACTGAAAGATTTTGCATGGTGTTCGACATCGACTCATGTATTCACACAACGTGAATTGTACTGCAGTACCTTGAGGGTCATTATCATTATCGATGATTCCTCTCACGCCTATTAACAACTTACATCATTGGCTGGTAATCAGGCGATGTCTTTCCATGTTCAACATCAGAACATCTTTTCACATGGATCAACTTGTACTTTGGGTGAAGATTGAATGAGTTTGAAGACCCTGGATCTAGTTTCATCCATCCGAGCTGTGATATATTCAGGAAAATAAAGACATCAAATGTACACATAGCTGCACAGATAATCATCCATGCTAAGGGATGATGTCTCTACCAAAATCATCAGTCTGCCACGCAGACGGTTGCCTGTCCTATGTACATGAAAATGAATTTATAACGCTGAGCATGGGAATGCCCACCTCAGCTAGATCATGAAAATATTATGAAGATAATGTATTGTATTGTATCTTATTACAGGTCACCTTCCAGTTCAAAAAACCTCGGATCCTCATGATAAAGAATTTCACCCGACATCAGAAGATTTACGACCTCATGCTTTAGGGGGAAACTATTATAGACATATTTGGGAACTGCAATCCCAATCACATATGTCAATAAACCAAGGGCTCTCAAACCCCTAAAAGCGTTGTTTCATACCCTAAAGGATCAAGGTCAACTGATTACATCATTTCCCAGAAGTTCTCCCTGAAAAACTGCTCAGAACTAGTCAAAACTAGACCATACAGACTGCTCCATGTTGATGGTGCGATGCATCTCACCTACAGCACACAAAGGGTGCGATGTATACTGAAAATCCCTTCTGTAGGGTGTGATGAGCGAGAGCAGACAAATGGTAGAAGCAGTTTGCTAGGTTGAAACTAAAAGAATCTTCTAGAAACTGCTCATATGACACTTGCCTCTCTGAATTCGCCCAGGGATGAGTAAGAGATCATGAAATCTCCAAGTGGAACCAAGAACTATCAGTGAAATGAAACTAATCAAAATCCCAGAAGTTGACTCACTGCCCTGCAAACATCTATATATGGATCCCTCATCCTAGAGATTCGAAGGTTGGAATTTTGTAATTTGTAAGGAAGTGGTATTGGTTTCTATTTGAGACATTTTATTGTTAGGTGATCTAGCTTTTCATGAGGTGAAGAGGGCTTTCATGATGGGAGGATGATGTTGGATCAGATAGCTGGGTTGTAATCCTCTCTTCTACTACTTCTATCAATAAATCTATTTGAGTTTTCCTCCATATACTAGTATATTTCTGAATCTTGTATTTGTGTATGCATTTGTATGGTTAATGTACATCTGATTCTACATTGTTTATGGTTATAGATCTCTACGCTTTGATGGTATTTTTCTTCTTTGACTCTATAGGTGTTCTTTGAAGCAGGACAAGTGAGAAGCGAGTGACGAAGCTCTATCAAAGGGGAGACGAAACAAGCAAGGAGCCAAACGAAAGACTGAGGTTGGTACTCTCTACTTCTCTCTCATCTATCTCTCATAAAGGAAAACACAAGTTACTTTGAATTGTTTGTTTCTAAGATAGCTACCAGTCTTAGTGGGACTAGTAGCTCTGAATGGACACTAGTTGTCCCAGAAACACTTAGTGTCATTGTTGTGAATGTGCATTGTAACTCTTTGTAAAATATACAATGTTAAATTATAATTTTCACTTCATCGATCTCATTGTGCGCTATTTGGATTTCTATTGAGGTTTCCTACATTGTTTTTTAATAGAAAGTAAAAAATGAATATTTCTGCTTTTCTATATCATGGGGATGCTAGGAAGCCATAAGAAACACATATAGTTAAGCTTGAGTTTAATTTAGGGCACAAGTGAAGGAAGAAGATATGTGGAAAAGAAGCTTCCAAACTTTACCATGGTTGTATGGATACTGGTAATGGCATTTGAACTCACTAATGTGCCAAAAACATTCCATAGATTAATGAATGATGTATCAAGAGATTATATGGGTTACTTTATCAATGTGTATTGTGATACCATTCTCCTCTACAAAAAATATTGACATAACATTTATAAGATGTCAAAGTTGTATTATGAAAATATGTAAGAGAGAAGAAACCTTTGATGAATTTGAAGAAGAGTTTATTTTCCATGGACTTGATAACTTATTTGGGCTATATGGTAGGTGTAGATGGATTGTATATCAACCTAGAGATGATACGGGTTATAAACTAAGTGGTCAATTCCAACCTATCTCAATTACCAATCACAAGTCTACCTCACATTGCTTTGACATCTCATTGTGTTTCAATTCCTTAACCAAGGAAATTACAGACAATAAATGGCAAGATGAATAATGATCTTTTGATAAACCCAAGTCAAAAATCTACATTGCACCTATGCTAATAGTACTAGGCAAATTACCATTAGAAGTGGAGCTTGATATTGATATGTCCCAAGGGAGCCATGCATAGTGGTTCAGTAGACACTTGAAGACATTCATTGAAGTGATGATCAAGTATCCAACCATAAGGAGTTGCATGGAGTTGTAGATACACTATAGTGAGGCTATATATTAGCTAAGGAGTTGTATTACAGTGATTATTTCAACAAAAATACTAAGTACAAAGACTCAAGTACCCTCACACGAGATGATACCTCCCTTTCTCTAATTGTGATGGAACCTCCCTCAAGGTTGTAAGGATGACTTTCCCTAGGCATGAGTAGAATTATGCCAATGGACATGCCCTAAGGTAAAATGACACTTGGAACCACATGGGGTCCATGTGGGTGCCACGAGGCATGATTGATAAAACTTAAAAAATGAAGATGGAAACCCTAGGATGACATAAATTCTGAACCCGAAATCTGAATAGAGAAGAAGAAAAAATTTAGACCTCGTTCTCATGAATGCACACTGGTAGATGGACCAACCTAATATCCATATCCTTAGTATCAATTGGTAAGGGGGTGTGTTACAAATATGATTGTTCAAGCATAGCCATTTGTACCTCAGAAATTGAAATGGGTCGTTGGCTGTACAACAACTCTAGTATCTCGAAGAGGATTTTCTACTCTAATTCCATTTCATCCAAATATTATATGCCTACTTGAGAACTTGTCTCCATTGTGATTTCTTCCAACATTGTCTATTCATCATGCATTTCATGATCCATATCCATTGTTTCCTCCAATGTGTTATTAGGGCTTTTCATTTTCCTTGTAGAAGTGCCTTGCATGGGCTCGGGTTGCAGTCCCAAGGATTCCTCAATGTGACTTCTAATCCTATTGTAGTGGATCTTGGTCTAATAGGGCTTCAATTTTTTTTTTTGGATTGAAGGGGCTCCTTAGGGTTAGGGTTTTTGGGCCTAAGGTTCCTCCTCCTTCTCACTTATTTTTGAAACCTTTCACATTGGTGCTTATGACTATCTCCTTCAAGTTGGGGGGGATTGGTTGGGGGGGGGGGGGGTTTCTTGTACATGTATCCATGTTCATGGAAACTTTTGGAACAAAAAGGGATATGCTCATAATCGATGGGTTGGATGATATCCTCATCATGGGGGAAGATAAATATGGATACTGACATTGGCTCCAATAAATTCATGTACATGCATATCCTATCATATGTAGTGCACCTCTTGGATTTGGTTATTTTTAAGGCTTATACATAGTTTCTAGTGGTATTTCTAATGCCCACTAGGATATATTCTTGACAATATTTAATTGGTATAGTGTACAATATTACACATACATGAGAAACCAGAAAAATTTCTTAGTTTGGGTTGAAACAAGGCATCCAAATTTGGATGAAGAGACTAGCATTGTTAAGAAAATAAGGGCCATTCACAAAGACCCTTGAAAAATCCTCTAAATTAGTGAAGATCATCATAATAAAACCTTTGGCTCCAATCTTTAAATCAACATGCACTTTTGGCCACCATTTAGCCTTGATCCATGCTACAAGATCCCGATTTGGTGGCCAAGCACCAATAATATTGAAGATTAAAGCATGGTATTGCACAAATTCTATGTGCTCAAAGATTTTATTTTACTTGACCTTGTATCTAAGGTTTAGAAGGAATTTTGGAATACAACAACTTGATCTATTGTTTTTTCATACAATGCCCAAGATTAGGGCATATTTTTTACCTCCTTTGATGAATTTCATAGTGGGGGGATTGATGAGGTGCTCTTGTTGCCACCTTCTTCCTAGATTTCGCATCTTAGCAGACTACATTGCAGTAGGTTGGGGATGCACCCCCTCCCCCATATGAGGAGGACATAGGTTGATCATAATCAAGCTAAAAACGAAGTCCTATAAAAAAAATAGAGTCAATCGTGGAAATGTTTTAGGGTTATAATGTATGTAAACACTAAACCTAGCTCATCAACGTTGCAAAGAATTATTTCTTGGGATCTCCACCACATTAATCTTGACTCTTATCAGTTGATTTGATTAATTAATAAATCCGACTTCTTTTCTTTGTATATGTAACATTAATTATAGCATTGTACCTAACAATATTTGTAATATTTATATAGCATTATTTAATACATTTTATACAACACTAATTATGAGAACTATTTAAATAAAATAATAATAATAATAATAGATAAATTAATTACAAAATTTAACCTAATAATGAATGCAAGACAGAGAAAACTCGAAGCCATAAGCGCCCACTTATGTTCGCAAGTCGCTCCTCCTTAAATAAAAGAGCACATTAGGTTACACATTGAGCTCAAGATGTCTTTCAGTACAACTGGGACCAAAATTTTGTATTTTGGGAGCAACTAAAGCAACAATTTGAGGAGAACTAATCTTCCTAGAAAATGTAAGGCTCTAAAGGTCCAATTGTTTAATTTGGAGGAACATCTATCCAAACTATCTATCCAGCAAATAGTTTTCAAGGAATTCTCTTTTATGGGAGCTCCCAAATAAATGATCGAGAGAGAGGCTCAGGAGAAACCCAAGAGATGGGTGAGATGGGCTTGAAAGATAGGATGGGTATTGAAGAAGAATATTTGGGACTTGTTGGGGTTTATTTTATTACGAGAGGCTAGCATAAATTCATTCAAAATGTGCTTGAAGGCCAAGTCTTCTTCAATTAAGGGTTCGATCATCAACATAGTGTCATCCACAAACTGTTGTTGGGTTATTGGTGACAACCAGTTGTTGAGACAAATGCCCCATAACACACCATTGAGCATAGAAAGTCCGAGATAATGCTTGAGGCCTTCAATGACTAGGACAAAAGTAAAAGGGGAGAGTGGGTCACCTTGGAAAATACCTCGAGAAGCACTAAAGGCGGAGGGGGGGGAGCCATTGATAAGGATAGAGAAGAAAGGGGAAGAAAATAGGGAAGCCACCCATTTAGCCTAATCATCAAAGAAACTAAAGGCTTCCAAATTTTGGAAAATATAAGCCCAATTCAATTTATCAAATGCTTTTGAGAAATCCAATTAGATTACCATACCTCATTTTCTAAATTGTTTCATAATGTTTATAAGTTGACATGCTACTATGACCCCATCTAGGATTTTCCAACCCTCAATGTATCCCAACTTCTCCTTGGAGATTAGCAAAGGAAACAAGAGTTTGAATCTATCGAGAACGATCTTCGAAAGGAATTTGTACACCACGCTACAAAATGCGATAAGTTTGAAGCTACTTGGGTTTGCTTACCCATGCTGATTTTGAAGAAAGAGTGAGGAAAGTGGCATTTAGAGTGGGTCGGATAGATAATATTCTTCATGATTCCTCCAATAAAGCTACTATATCCTCACCCAAGAATTCCCAACCTACTTGAATTATATGAGGTGAAGCCATCTGGTCTAGTGGCGTTATTTTTTGGGAGGCGCATCACTGCTTCCTCAACCCCCTGTAAGGTAATTTACTTCATCAAAGCTACATTTTGGTATTTAGTGACCAATGTAGGAATCTGGGTGATTATTTTCCCCATGGCTTATAATATGGTAGGGTTAGGCTCTTTAAGGAGATTCTCGTAGAATGAAGTAAGTCCATTTTCAATATCCATGTGATCAGAGAGCCACTAACCATTATGACTACTAAGTGAGAAGATATGGTTATGATTCTCATGTTTTAGCATTGATTTGTCAAAAAACCAAGTGCTCTTATCCCCCTCCCTAAACCGTGAGATCCTAGATTTTTGCCTCCAGAAAGATTGCCCTCCTTCCATCTATCCTCTAGTTTCTTAAGAACCTTTTGTGCCTTCTTCGATAGATCTTCAGAGTTCCCTTCAAGTATCATTTTTTTTTGGATGCATTCTATTTTAGTTTCCAAATTTTGTTTTTCCTCGAATATGCTTCCAAATTATTCATGATTCCACTTTTTAATTAAACCTTTTAGAGATTTTAAATTATGTTGAAAGTTGAACATGGGGGAAAGGCTCGAATTATCCATGTCCTACCACCACTGCTTGGATTTATCAAGGAAGGTTGGATCTATTAACCAAAAACTCACAAATATGAATGGTCGGTTTTTAGCAGTTTCTTTGAGGTCCAATTCTAGAACTATTGGCCAGTGGTATGAGCCTACACTAAGAAGGATCGAAGCTTCCATAAGGAGGTCTTTTTCCAATAATGATTCTAATATAAGAAATATTTCCATAATACATGTTATCTTGTGCCTACCTCCTCTGTAGTTGTCCAATTATAGATTCCATTTACTGTCTCTATCTCAGTGAAGTGCATGTGACTAATTGCATCTTTGAAGGATTGCACTTCAATGTTTAATCTATGAACTCCCCCATTTTTTTCCTCTAGTGAGGTAATCATGTTGATTTCCCCTCCAACAATGAATTTTTCATTCAAATGCAGTTGTTGGAGATGAATGAGGTTGTGGAGAAAATAAATCTTATCCCCTAGCAGGTGTGGCCCATATACCATTGTTGAGAAACCCATCTCCTTCGATTTGATTGGTTGAAATTTTCGAGACAGGATCCTAGGGGATGTCAACCAGTCATGAAAAATTACTTCCAGGGGGTTTAATAGGATATGTAAACCCCCCGTTGTTCCCTGAGAAACAAGAGACATCAACTCACACCTTTTCTAACATTACTCCACTAGAGCCTCCATGTTGGCTCCACTAACATTTACTTCCTTCAAGACGATAATGCTAGGTTTTTCCTTTTTAATTTTTTTCTTTAAGGAGTCTCTATTTTCCCTAGCTATTGAGACCCCTTATGTTCCACAAAATAACTTTCATTGAAAAGGAGGGATGGGGTGAAACACCCTTGAAAGCAAAGTAATCTTACGTATATTGGTCAGAAGATTTCCTACGTGTTGTATTAACTCCTATGCAATTTTCCTCTCCCATTGTTTGTCTCCCTTAATTTGTTTGACGGGGTCTCTCGAATTTGAAGAAAGAGAACACTGATGAGGAGTTGTGAGAGTCAACATTGTCTCCAAAAGGGTGAATTGAATTCTGAGATATGATTGTTCAAGAAGAGCCATTGACGCGTCGAAAACATAATTGGGTCCTTGTCATAGCAGTTTCTTAGGTATCTCAAAGAGGGTTTTCTCCTCTACTTCCATTTCATTCAAGCCTTCTATGCTTATGACATTTCATCCAAGCCTTCTATGCTTATGAGGAGGCCATAAGTTGATTAGAATCAAGCTAAAAACGAAGTCTTAGCAAAATATTAGAGTCAACAGTGGAAAATCTACAAAGGTTTCAGGGTTGTAACGCATGTAAACCCTAAACCTAGCTCGTGAGAGTTGAAGAGGGCTATTTCGCGAGATCTCCACCATATTATTCTTAACTCTTATTAGTTGATTTGATTAATTAATTAAGCCTTTTTTTATATATAAAATTAGTATGACCTAAACCATGGACTCAGAGCCTCATTATCCCTATTTTTAAAAGTGAGGATACAAATAACCCCTCTAATTATCAGATAATTATGATTAGCCCTCTCTCAGCCAAGTTATATGGTATTATTTTGGAAAAGAAGTTGAGCATATGGATTGAAAGTGAAGGTAAGCGTGCTAAAGGCCAAGTGGGTTTTAGAAGGCAGCACTCAACAAAGGACCACCTCGTTACGCTTAGGATCATTGTGGACGAATGTCGCAATGATAAATCCAATCTCTTTTCTTTCTTTGTGGACTTTAGAAAGGCTTTTGATATGGTTCCTAGAAACAACCTATGGAATAGATTAGAAGAGCTAAAGGTTCCTTTCGAGTTCAGAGCTATCGCTATAAGGTTATACGAGAATGTAATTGCCATGTTAAAGAGAAATGAGGGGTGGTCGAAAGATATTAAGTGTAATATCGAAGTTAAACAAGGTTGCCCCCTCTCCCTACCCTATTTGGCATTTACATTGACAAGCTAGAAGGTTGTTTAGAGGAAGCAGGATGTGCTAGCATGATTTTAGTTGGGATAGTCATCATCCTTCTTCTCTATGCTGACAATATTGTTCTTCTCGCAGGGTGCCCATCTAATCTTGATAAGCAACTTAGACTTCTTAAGGATTTTTGCTCTACCATGGGTATGACTGTTAACACTGACAAAACAGAAGTTATGATTATCAAATCCAAGAAGGACACTTACACTAATTTTATGTATGGCAATAGTAACTTGGAGGAAGTGTCTTCTTACAAGTACCTAGGAATTTATATTTATCACAAGCTCAACTGGAACTATAGCATTGAGAAAAGGATTAATATGGGGTGGAAAGCCTATTTTGGTCTTGAAAATAATTGTAAAATGACAAACTTCGTAGTGTGGGATAGAAAGAAGTTCCTCTTGGAAACTTTATTCACTTCTGTTATCTTATATGGATGTGAGGTTTGGGGTTACAGCATCTCTAGAGAATCCTAGAGAAAGATTGAGCAAATCCAAAAGCGTTTTATAACGTATAACTTCAAAATTAAAAGCAATACACCCTATCCTATTCTCCTTATAGAAGTGGGTCTTTCCCCTATCGAGAGCCTAGCCATGACTAGACTTCTATTGTACAAGCACAAACTTAATAACATAGGAGACCATAGACTTCTTAAGTTAGCTTTAAATTCCAACCAAAAACACCTAAGGCTCAAATGAGGTTGGTATAAGGACACTAGGGCCTGGTTAAACCATTGGGAGATCGATGAGAATGTTGCATTGCAAAACATTAATAACATTAAAAATATTGTTATTTCTAAGTTCAAAGAAAAAATGGGTGTGAGAAATATTTAGGAGCTAAAAGAAAATTAAGATATTATAAGGAGGTCATCAACCCCACCCTAGAAGATCAAAAGTATCTCTCTATTTTAACTAGCTCAAAGAAGAAAATTAATATAGCCAACATTAGAACGAACTCTCATGAGCTCCATAGTGAAATGGGTTGTTGGGCAGTTCCTAAAACACCATGGATGGAAATGATCTGCCATCTCTGTGAGAATATGAACATTGAGGATGAAAATCACTTCCTCTTAGAGTGCCCCATGTACAACCACATTAGATCTCAGTTTCATAATCTTTGTTGCAATACTGACCTTCCTAGTTTTTTACGATGTCAAAATTATAGTGAGCTCGGGAGGCTTCTCTCCAAGCTTTTTGAGCATAGGAATAAAATCTTAAATCAAACTAAATAATCTGTTTCTTTAAATCCAATAAACCAAAATTTGATCTCAATGGACGTGAACGATCATCATCATTATCATATAATATTTATATAAAATTATTTAATACATCTTGTTTATTATTATTTTCTTTGTATATATAACCTTAATATTACATTATATATAATATTTATATAGAATTATTTAATACATTCTATTTATTATTATTTTTAAATTATGGTGTGATATGAAAATAAAAAATAAAAAATTTACCTAATTCTATAGTATAATAAAACATTATATATATGAAATCTCTCACTCTACATCATCAACATCATATAAAATAATGATCAACATTATATAAAATAGTAAAACATTATATATATAAAATCTCTAACTCTATATCGTCAACCTCATATAAAATAATGAAAAATGGCACCTGGCCTTCATCGGGCTCGCCAGATGAATGAGAAAGTAGAGCGACCTACGGCCAGGCTTCTGCCATAGTTGGTTCTCCCATATCTCACGCTTCCAGTATAAAATAATGAAAAATGGCACGTGGCCTTCATGCGGGTCGCCAGATGAATGAGAAAGCAGAGCGAACTACGGTCAGGATTCTGCCATTGGTGATTCTCCCATATCTCAGGCTTCCAGGTATACCCTTAGATTGGAGATTCAATCACGCTTCCAGCTATACCCTTATATTGGAGATTCACTCACTATTGATGTAGCTCTCCCTCCCTTAGATTGGAGATTCATTCACCATTGATGTTTGCAGCTCTCCCTCCCTGCTATCAGTGGTATGGAATGTTTTGAGCCTGAATCAAGGCTTCTGCCTTTCGGTGGTTGTCCCATTTCTCACGCTTCTGCCATAGGTGGTTTTCCCATATCTCACGCTTCTGCCATAGGTGGTTGTCCCATATCTCACGCTAGTAAATTGGAGATTCATTCACCATTTATGTTTGCAGCTCTCCCTCCCTGTTTCGGTCTTGCTTGCCCATTCGAGCCTTAATCGAGTCCCCAAGTTTGGTCAACGGAATGAATGAATGAGGTAATTCATTTTCTTGACAAGAAAGAAGGCCGACCGAATGAATGAATGAGGTAATTCATTTTCTTGACAAGAAAGAAGGCCGACCGTAATTAGGAGGAGTGGGTCGATTCTTTGGAGAGAAGGAGCAGCAGAAGGACGATTTGACATTTTGATATGCATGTGGAGTTGCACAGGTGATTGTTTTATATTTTCAGCGTTTTTACGAATCCGGGTGATCTTCTGTTGTTGCTGTTAAAATATACTTTATACTTTATGGTGTTCATTTGAGAGAATTGTAAGTTGATTTCATATAATTACTGGGCGGGGCAGTCATGGCAGACGCGGGGAGCAGCAGGTGTGAGACGTTATTGGCATTCAAACAGGGTGGTAGCGGTCTAATTTGGGTCAATGAATATCTTGCCTGGTATGTGTATTCTTTGTAGCCGCACATGAGAAAGTGCCATTGACATGTATTTCAGACCATATATATTATATTTGAGTCTAATGACCATGACTGCTGAGAGTAATTTGTATTTGTGAGCAAATTCTCACAATTACCGCTTTCTGCGAATCTTTTAGCGGCCGCACAGTGTTTGGGTTATAGTAACTTATCCTCCTGTGTTTGGGTAGAATTACCGTAGCAAAAATTTGGGTAATAGTCAGTAAATTAATCCTCCGTGTTTGGCTCATTATCAGAATAATAACTGTTGCTATGTCATATGGACGTTCATTGTGGAAATATTGATAGACCACGTATTATTCATTATAAGCGCTGTGTATTCATAGGTGAGTCATTCCCTATCAACGCGCTACTATAGGTGAGTTATTCCTTATCAACGCGCTACTGATACCTCGGTTATTCGCAGGATACGCGGCCAGATATGCCAAATGCCTCCGCCGATATGCGAATTTTGGCTAACACTAACCATTTCTGGTAGGTATCTCCTTGAATATGCGAGTTCATTTATGGCTATCGGAGCATTCTTTGCCGGATATGCTAGTTATTTCTTGGCAATGCGGGGCAATGCGGGTTAGTTAGACCCAATATGTGAATTATCTACCTGAAACGCGACTTATCTCCGCTTGATATGCCACTTATGGTCGCCGTATACGCGTGTTAGCTAGCCGGAGATAACCGGAATGATAACTCGTATATCCGGCATATAACCGGAATGATAAATGGCATATCCAGCCTATCATGCCTGCTTGCCCGGAAATACCTCACGTAACCGGCCATGATTAGCCCGGAATGAACTCGCGTATACGGCGTCCGGAATGGTTTGCCCCACAGGCGAATCAATGTCCTCAGTTGCACATTATTACACATTTCCCTCCTTGCCAGAGGCACGGGGTTCGATTCCCCGCATCTCCAAATCCTCTGGATATCTAGGGTTTCGATATATCTGTTTTATCTGCGCTGTTTCGTCGCTTCATACAACTACTTTAGAATGTAGATGTAGGAAGTTTTGTGGCTCGTTCCAGTGAATTCAAATCTAGGTTTTGTTGTTCTGACTTGAAATCTTGGTTTTCTGAATTCAAATCTTAATTTCCAAAATTGAAATCTAGGTTTCAAATCTTAATTCAAATCTAGGTTTGAAATCTTAATTTCCAAAATCGTAAAGTGAGAAATGTGTGATCTGCTGTGTAGCTTAAGCTGAGTAGAGAGCCTACCAGAGACAACATAATGTTGCTTGCTTGTTTGGAGTTGTGGTTGTTGAATATCTAGTGAGTATGAGTAGAGAGCCTACCAGAGACAACATAATGTTGCTTGCTTGTTTGGAGTTGTGGTTGTTGAATATCTAGTGAGTATGAGTACACAATATTTGATTCTCAACACATTAGTTTTTATATCATTAAATTTTGTGAAAAATACTGAATGCAGCAACTAAACAATTCTGAGTAGAGTATACAATATTTCTAGGTAGAGAGCCTACTTGAAACAACATAATGTTGCTTGCTTGTTTGAAGTTGTGGTTGTTGAATATCTTGTGAGTATTGAGTACACAATATTTCGATAAGATTCTCAATTTCCAAAATTGAAATCTAGCTTTCAAATCTTAATTCAAATCTAGCTTTCAAATCTTAATTTCCAAAATTATAAATTGTAAAGTGAGAAATGTATGATCTGGTGTGTAGTGTAAGTTCAGTAGAGAGCCTACGAATTAAAATTTTGTGAAAAATACACTAAATGCAGCAACTAAATAACTCTGAGTAGAGTAGGCAATATTTCTAGGTAGAGAGCCTACTAGAGACAACATAATGTTGCTTGCTTGTTAGAAGTCGTGGTTGTTGAATATCTTATGAGTACACAATATTTCAATAAGATTCAATAAGATTCTCAACGCATTAGTTTTTATATCATTAAAATTTTGTGAAAAATAAACTGAATGCGGCAACTAAACAATTCTGAGTAGAGTACACAATATTTAAAATTTGTGAAAAATAAACTGAATGTAGCAACTAAACAATTCTGAGTAGAGTACACAATATCTCTGGGTAGAGAGCCTACTAGAAACAACATAATGTTGCTTTCTTGTTTGAAGAGTTGTGGTTGTTGAATATCTAGTGAGTATGAGTACACAATATTTCAATGAGATTCTCAACACATTAGTTTTTATATTATTAAAATTTTGTGCAAAATAAACTGAATGCAGCAACTAAACAATTCTGAGTAGAGTATACAATATTTCTGGGTAGAGAGCCTACTAGAGACAACACAATGTTGCTTGCTTGTTTCAAGTTGTGGTTGTTGAATATCTTGTGAGTATGAGTACACAATATTTCAATAAGATTCTCAACACATTAGTTTTTATACCATCAACACATTAGTTTTTATATCATTAAAATTTTGTGAAAAATAAACTAAATGCAGCAACTAAACAATTCTGAGTAGAGTACACAGTATTTATAATTTTGTGAAAAATAAACTGAATGCAGCAACTAAACAATTCTGAGTAGAGGACACAATATCTCTGGGCAGAGAGCCTACTAGAGACAACATAATGTTGCTTGCTTGTTTGAAGTTTTATACCATCAACACATTAGTTTTTATATCATTAAAATTTTGTGAAAAATAAACTAAATGCAGCAACTAAACAATTCTGAGTAGAGTACACAGTATTTATAATTTTGTGAAAAATAAACTGAATGCAGCAACTAAACAATTCTGAGTAGAGGACACAATATCTCTGGGCAGAGAGCCTACTAGAGACAACATAATGTTGCTTGCTTGTTTGAAGTTGTGGTTGTTGAATATCTAGTGAGTATGCGTACACAATATTTCAATAAGATTCTCAACACATTAGTTTTTATATCATTAAAATTTTGTGAAAAAAAAACTGAATGCAGCAACTAAACAATTCCGAAAAGCTAGTTCCATGCCAAATCCCAGTTACACACATCAAATGCTTTACAAAAGTTCAAGTATGGAAAAATTGAACATAATTAAGGATGGTTAAGTACTTATTTCAATCATCTTGGTGATTTCAATCATCAGTGTTAACTTGTATTGAAATCTTGGTGATTTCAATCATCGGTGTTAACTTGTGTGGTATGTCTGATATGCTATACTTGAAAATGTTTTTATAATAAAAGCAATCTTTATATTTTCAAGAAACCATAGAATGTACTTCCAAGAATAAAAAAAATCTTTATATTTTCAAGAAACCATAGAATGCACTTCCAGGAGAATAAATAGAGAGGTGAATGCCTAGTGGTCATGCAATGCTTAGATGTAAATTTCAAGTATCAAGTTTGAAAACCTTAGTTTACACCATTGATAGCCTCCCTTTTTCCTGGTAGCTATACAGGTGGCAATACCCAGTGAGGTCTTTGTCCTCTGACTTGTGAATAGAGCCCCAAAATTGACAGGTTTCCTTTGGGGTGCTTGCATCTAGCATCTCTTAACCATTTTTCTTGTGATGCATCTCTTAACCATTTTTCTTCTGAAGGATCTTTTTCTTCTGTTGTTGCCATCTGTGAAAGTTGACTTGGGATATGCTGGTGCATGGATTCCAACATAGCGAGAAGCCCTATTGCAAGCATTTTCTCTTTGTGCTTAACTTCCCTGTACTGATTTGTCAATTCTTTTGCCCCTTCCCAGCCCCTATGGTTGTACCCAGTCTTTTGACAATTCTTTGGTTTTGGAAGTTTTAGTGCTACGGTTTTCAAGAACCTACAAATAATTCAGGTCTGTCGCAGTAGATTTATTTGATGACTTTTTTATTTTTCTTCACTGTTTTTGAATATTTATTCCTTATTTCCTGTGAATCTGAGGGGTTTTCTATTTTTCTTCTATTAACTATTCTTCTTCATGTTATACTGCCATGGTATTTTCATTTTGGATTATAATCATCTCTGTCCCTATTCATTTCCATTTGGATCTCCAAAATTTGTTGATAGGATAATATGTTTATATCATAATAAAATATTCTACATCTCATGTATTTACTTGATTTGGCGATAAAATTATTCTACATCTCATGTATTTACTTGATTTCGAGATAAAATTAATCCTTTGCATGCTTGCAATTGTTCTGATTTGGATTCTGATTTGGATGGTGTGAGCATACAATGGATTGGATTATGGTCCTTCAACACCAATGCACCAAACACCAAGCTGGAACATTATACCTACAGATACATCAGAGTCTATATATTCTCAACCTTCTCTTTTGCTAGCGACAGGTTCAACTTCCCCAGGGGACAAGGAGGTCTTGTAGAAGTTACACAGATTCCAACATGGAATCTACTTTGGAAGGTCCAATGCATCATGAATGCAGAAAAATAATATTTGAAGTGGAGCAAAAGATATCAGATCCTAATAAAAAAAAATTTCTAACTCTCTCTTTAGCTAAGCCTAATAGGGAGCAGTAGTGAGTGAAGAAGTCTGACAGCGAAGTGGGAAATTTAAGTGCATAAAAGCATCACTCCAGAATATGTATCCAGCGAGCAGTAGTGAGTGAAGAAGTCTGACAGCGAAGTGGGCAATTTAAGTGCATAAAAACATCACTCCAGAATATGTATCCAGCATCATCTTAGGCATGCATATCTCTGCACTGTGTCACAGAAAGTATGGGTGGTAGTCTAGAATCTTCAAGAAGCATGTCTAAAGAAATAGATTCTGACAAGTGTCCCCATTCACCTAAGGAAAATGGGAAGAAGATATTGTGTACAAATAACTTACAAGAGGAAGAAATCATAGGATTCACAAGGATTATTCTCAGATCAACAAAAGAAGGGCCAAGCACGCCTTAGCATCCTGTAACACATGCCTTAAGTGTTTTCAACATGCCTTGAGTGTTTTGAAATGTGAAGATACACTATAAAGCACTTTCAGACAAGAGTATAATTCACCATCTTGTGGAAATTTTTTTCCTGATGCCACTAATAACTTTCCAATGAAGGGTCTTAAGGTAAATTCCAATCACCAGGAACTAACAAGAAACAAAGCCAACCTATGCCTAAATCTGGGTGATCGTGGTTCTACCCACGACAAGAAAAGGAAATAAGATTCTTCCCAGCAACAAAAAGTAGATTTGGAGGATATTCCCATGATTCATTGTCTATATCTTTCTTAAAGAAGCACAAAGTATTTGCTGACAAAGTTTAAACAGGTCTTGCAGACTTGAAAGATTTCAAAGAATAGAAATATCCAAAATTCAGGATTGTTTCCACCAAAGGTTTTGGCATTGTAGTTGAATGGAAATAGTGCAACCAATTCATCCATTAATTTGTTTCAAGGCTATCCAAGACTATGGTACAAGAATTGTGACTCAAAGCGTCAAACATCAAACATCTGCAACAGTATCACTAGTCCAAGCAAATGTTAAGGATCTTCCAAAATGGCCAAGCCTAACAAATTCTATTGAATTATCAACTCACTAGTCCAAGCAAATGTTAAGGATCTTCCAAAATGGCCAAGCCTAACAAATTCTATTGAATTATCAACTCACTAGTCCAAGCAAATGTTAAGGATCTTCCAAAATGGCCAAACCTAACAAATTCTATTGAATTATGAACTCTGTTAAAGAGAGATTCCATGAACTCTGTTAAAGAGAGATTCTTCCAAAATGGCCAAACCTAACAAATTCTATTGAATTATGAACTCTGTTAAAGAGAGATTCCATGAACTCTGTTAAAGAGAGATTCCATACAGGCTGGCAGAATTTTTTATGTTAATGGAAAAAACCTGTGAGCAATTTATGAAACCAACGTTTCGGACTAGCTAGGTGAGTCCATCATCAGGGCAATGAGATCTGTATTTTGAGAAGAGAGAGTCGAGAAATTGACATTCTCATCTTCTCAAAATTTAGAGCATTGTTCAGTATGTCCCTTCCATGGTGGGACTTAATGGTGTTAAAGAGAGATTCCATACAGGCTGGCAGAATTTTTTATGTTAATGGAAAAAACCTGTGAGCAATGTCCGAAACCAACGTTTCGGACTAGCTAGGTGAGTCCATCATCAGGGCAATGAGATCTATATTTTGAGAAGAGAGAGTTGAGAAAATTACTCTTGACATTCTCATCTTCTCAAAATTTAGAGCATTGTTCAGTATGTCCCTTCCATGGTGGGACTTAATGGTGTTAGAGAGAGATTCCATACAGGCTGGCAGAATTTTTTATGTTAATGGAAAAAGCCTGTGAGCAATTTATGAAACCAACGTTTCTGACTAGCTAGGTGAGTCCATCATCAGGGCAATGAGATCTGTATTTTGAGAAGAGAGAGTCGAGAAAATTACTCTTTGACATTCTCATCTTCTCAAAATTTAGAGCATTGTTCAGTATGTCCCTTCCATGGTGGGACTTAATGGTGTTAAAAGAGAGATTCCATACAGGTTGGCAGAATTTTTTATGTTAATGGAAAAAACCTGTGAGCAATTTATGAAATCAAGAGTAATTTTCTCGACTCTCTCTTCTCAAAATACAGATCTCATTGCCCTGATGATGGACTCACCTAGCTAGTCCGAAACTTTGGTTTCATAAATTGCTCACAGGTTTTTTCCATTAACATAAAAAATTATGAACTCTGCATGATAGTTTCCAAACATTTTCAAACATCTGCAACAGTATCACTAGTCCAAGCAAATGTTAAGGATCTTCCAAAATCGCTAAACCTAACAAATTCTATTGAATTATCAACTCTGCATGGTAGTTTCCAAACATTTTCAGCTAATGCTCAGAGGCAAGTAGCTCCGATGAAAAGAGCACCTCAAAGGATGTCATCTATAAAGTCAGAATGAGGCAAGTTTCTGTTGTCTGCTACACTGCAAACTGCTAGTCAAGGCGATTACTCAACGAAAGAAATTCTTGCACATTATAACCATCGGTTCAAAAGCCTGCAAGCCTTTCTAAAATGATGTGATGAATCTGAGTAGTACTATTGCGAAAGTAAACCCCCAACTACTAATTCTTTATGATACATAGTTGCACATTAAAGGGATTCTCATGATTTTGACTAGTTTCCCTGATTAGATTTGTTCAAAATTGTTAACCCATATTCTCTATGTAATTCTAGGTCTCTGGCCTCTATCAGTGGTTGCTGAAAGCACATTTGCCATTAAGCTGGAACAGAGAGCTATTATGCTTGCATTGGAGGAGGGTAAGGCATCATATCATAGGATACGAGTGGTATTTGAATCTGTCTTAATCTAAATAATACACTCCCTACGATTAACTGAAATAAGAAGGAAAGCTCAAAATCCTAACGCAATTTAGCACCTGTAAAAGGAAAGCTCAAAATCCTAACGCAATTTAGCACTCTTTACAGGTGCAAATGTACCCAAAAATTATTCATCTAGACACTTGAGGGGAAAATTAAAAATCACATATAAAATTAGTTATAATAGATAGGAAGATATTAGAAAATAAAGAATATTAACGAATATCTGACCCTTAGTACTCAGGCTCTTTTTATCTTGCTGCTTGAAGTAAAATCTACGATGATCAAATGATTTCTGATAGTTCTTAGCATAACCTTCAGCCCAGACTTAGCCATGTCTGTACAACATCTTGACCGTTCTTCCTGCGTTCTTCCTGCTTTTGCTTTAGGCAGAACAATATGACAGGCAAAGCAACAGTTAGGATTTTTCCAAAGTAGATCAATTACATCGAGCCCATGATCACCATAAATGTGTTCTGTGCACCATAAATTTAGAGCTATAAATAAGTAAAAAAAATGTGAGTATATTGTGCAAGGCCAGCTACTACTACTTGCAATTCATAAAGCTCACTGCAAAAGATATTTGCAGAATTACAAAAACCTGTCATGCCGTCTTCAATTCTAATTTGACCATCTTGCTTGGCAGCACCATTCTTCATGTGAGTATATTGTGCGAGGCCAGCTACTACTAGCAATTCATAAGGCTCACTGCAAGTGATATTTGCAGAATTAAAAAAACCTGTCGAGTGGTCTTCAATTCTAATTTGACCGTTTGCTTGGTAGTACCATCCTTCATATTTTCTAGCAACTCCTCTACGCACTTTCTTCTAACATAAGTAGACTGCAGCAACATATCCAGTTCAAATATGATAATAGAAAACACAACATATCCGGTTCAAATATGATAATAGAAAACACAAGGATGTAAATTTTCACCATCGTTCAATACTAAATATCCCATGATAAAGAGCAAGAGCATAGTAATGACACTATTTCACCTAAAACACTTTCAAATATGATAATAGAAAACACAAGGATGTAAATTTTCACTATCAAATATGATAATAGAAAACACAAGGATGTAAATTTTCACTATCGTTCAATACTAAATATCCCACTATAAAGAGTATAGTAATGACACTATTTCACCTAAAACACTTTTTACATAAAATATTTTTACATAAAATATCCCATGATAAAGAGCATAGTAATGACACTATTTCACCTAAAACACTTTGTACACCTAAAACATTTTGTACATAAAGAAATAACACTACAAATCTCAATTAACTACACACATGTCATCTTCATCTTCACAGTGGAAGAAGTCTTTCCTCATATTGGTGCTGGTGCTTGTGCGTATGCTTGAAGGTGTAATCCTCACTACCAGATGTCACTCATACCCAAATATCATTTAACATAGATGCTGCAAGATCAATGTGATGAATTGAAAGAGGCTTGGGATACTCCAATATAATTGGAGATGCTGCAAGATCAACAATGTGATGAATTGAAGGAGGCTCGGTATACTCCAATATAATTGGACGTTCAGTTTATTATAAAATAAAATCAAACCTAACAGCAAGTTCATAATCTAAAATGAAAAATGTTGAGATAGATGCTGCAAGATCAATGTGATGAATTGAAGGAGGCTTGGGATACTCCAATATAATTGGACATTCAGTTTATTATAAAATCAAACCTAACACCAAGTTCACAATCTAAAATGAAAAATGTTACAATAAGTTAAAGAAGATGTCCTTATTTAAAGAAAATGTCCTTATTTTTTGGAAATGTCCTTATTTAAAGAAAATGTCCTTATTTTTTGGAAATGTCCTTATTTTTTGGAAGCAAATGGCAGCTGGGAGTACACTATTCACAGTTTGACAAATCCAACTCAGAAATTGGGAAATTTATATACTTATTCATATACTTCTCCTCCTTTGGGAGTAAGGAGTGTATATTGTAGATTTATCAATCTTTGATTTATTATAAAATCAAACCTAACACCAAGTTCACAATCTAAAATGAAAAATGTTACAATATCTTAAAGAAGATGTCCTTATTTAAAGAAAATGTCCTTATTTTTTGGAAGCAAATGGCAGCTGGGAGTACACTATTCACAGTTTGACAAATCCAACTCAGAAATTGGTTTATTCATATACTTCTCCTCCTTTGGGAGTAAGGAGTGTATATTGTAGATTTATCAATTCTCTCCCTTTCTTTTTCCTTGTCTTTTTCACAATTTTTATCTTTCTCCCCCTCTTCCCCATCTTCTTTCTCCCTCTCCGGATCATGTTCTTTATCTTTTTCCATATTTACAGGCCTTTCTTTTTCCTTGTCTTTTTCACAATTTTTATCTTTCTCCCCCTCTTCCCATCTTCTTTCTCCCTCTCCGGATCATGTTCTTTATCTTTTTCCATATTTACAGGCCTTTGAAGAGATCCATTTTCCCACAATGAGAGGACACAATCACTTTTGGTGGAGTCTAGCTTGATCAGATTTTACTCTCTGGGAGTAAGGAGTGTATATTGTAGATTTATCAATTCTCTCCCTTTCTTTTTCCTTGTCTCTTTCACAATTTTTATCTTTCTCCCCCTTTTCCCATCTTCTTTCTCCCTCTCCGGATCATGTTCTTTATCTTTTTCCATATTTACAGGCCTTTGAAGAGATCCATTTTACCACAATGAGAGGACATAATCACTTTTGGTGGAGTCTAGCTTGATCAGATTTTACTCGGCATAAGAGTTGCCAAAATAACAACTAATATATGCAAACCATATTTCTTTTCCGTACATTCAACATTTAATGGTTGATGGTTGAACCATATTTCTTTTCCGTGCATTCAACGTTTAATGGTTGATGGTTGATTATAAATGCATTATGAGAATTATTGATTTGATTTATTTTAGGTGCCATGCATCTGGGTGCTTCTCCATGTTGATTGCGTTCCCACTAAGTCTATGAGGTTTAGATAGCTGATTTTGGTTTTTTATGTAAGTGTGGTTATCCTTTTACATTGCATTTATTTTCTATTGAGAGAAGTTAGGATACACCATTTGTAAGGGGCTACAACTTTGAGGTATTTTGCATTCAAATAATAAATTTGAATTATATGACTCTTGGTTTTAGAAAACCAATATTGATCTTGATTTCATTGGGAGGAACTCATATGCAGGTCTAGTCCGAGAGAATGTTGATTCCCATGATGTGAGTGAATCTTGTTGAGTATTTTCAATGCATTTTTTGGAACTACATGAGTGATTTCAAGCCACTTTATAACTATTATTAAAGACTATAGTGCAAGACCTATATGACATTCAAGCACCATGGAAAATTCATTGCATGATATAAGAGAGATATGCGCTCCTATTTCCATGGAACATGTTGTCAAGGTATCACATTGCATCTTGGTTATAAATGAGATTTTAGAGAGGGAAAACTTGGAAATTTGAATATTTGTTGAGCATATCTTTTTTTGTTAAAGGTAGGAATGTGAAAAAATGCCCTCCAAAAGGGAAGCAAAGTAAATTTTTTGCATTTCTAGAAATAAAGTCAATAGGTTCATTTTTGCATTTCTAGAAATTCAATAGGAATACTCACTTACAAGAATAGAAAACCCTAAGAGATCAAACATGGTAGTGGAGAGACAAGATTTTTGCAATGTGCACATGGTACACTCTTCATTGTATTAGGTATTTAATAGAAGTACAAAATTGATAAAGTGTGATCATTTTTTATGAAGCGGCCTATGGTTATCCAAAATAGGTATTTAATGGAAGTACAAAATAGGTATTTAATAGAAGTACAAAATTAATGAAGTGTGATTATCTTTGATGAAGCCTCCTAGGGTTATCTAAAATATACATATTTTGGTGGGAGATTGGAAAGATAAAGTGAAAAGTGAAAATTACAATCATAATACATATAACAACTAAGTCCATTGGAAGTGGAAGTGGAACTTAGTGACTAAATCTCATCAACTTCTCCCTTATAAGAGAAAATCATTCGCAATTTATGTTTATGAGAAAATCATTCGCAATTTATGTTTATGCTAACCTACTTTCCAGTGAAGGAGACCACATAATTGGTAAGTGCTATGTGTGGGTTGGATTTTCTTAACAATACACACTGAAGGAGACTGCATAATTGGTAAGTGCTATGTGTGGGTTGAATTTTCCTAATAGAACGCAGTGAAGGAAACTACATAATTGGTAAGTGCTATGTGTGTGGGTTGGATTTTCCTAACAAAACAATCGAAGGTAAACCACTATTGAAATGTGAGCTCATGTAACCACTAGTGCTTGGTTGGAAGAAGAAATGTCCTTCCTAGTTGTTGAAGGCTAGGCTGAAAAGATATAACCTATAGATCTGTGTGGAGAGGGGAACAATTAACAGGGTGTCCATGAGAAAGATTAGTAACATTTGTAGTCTCTTGTCGCTTGGTTGTGAGTGGGATTTTGTCAACGCTTACATCATTCATACTTACATGCCATTCGGCTTTATGGCATGTCATCATCCCTTCATCATATCATATCATGTTGTATATATTCATATAAATATAAATTGTTTTAATCTAAAAAAAATATATTATCTTAAGCACCTAGGTTCAAAACTATATAAATCCTCATTCTATCATAAGATTGGAAAAAATCAACAATCCTCGCATCATTTACCAGATTTTCCATTCATTCAAAAACAAAGTTTTCCCGACACACACATAGTGCTTTGTATACTACTATAATAGGGTTTGGTTGCTTGCTTAGATCTCCACGAACAATGCATAATCGAACAAATAATTTTGTCTCATGAAATGTTTTCTTGTCAATGTGCCATTGACAATCCAATATGAATCACATGTTTTCTGGTCAATGTGCCATTGATAGTCTAGTATGAATCACATGCAATGTGTTTTGATTGTGGCAGAGAAGATACAAAATTCCCTGAATGGATACTATGTGGTGGTTGGATGAATTACTCCTACTCTTTTTAGGGAAGGGAAATCCACCACAATTGTCGGCCTATATTAAGCACTTGGTTCCCACTTGGGCCAAAAGGTCACCTTTCTGAACTTCTCGTTTCGTCTCATATAGGAAAAGTCTTTGGTTGAAAAATTGATTGAATGACATGCTTTTCATTGATTGAACACCCCACATTACTGGGTGGTTTTATTTATTTGATTGAAATATAGAATCCAAAATAGTATATCGAATTGAAAAGAGGAATCTAAAGGGCATTAAATTCAATAGTTTGTCTTTTGGGTCAACAATTAAATTTTCTAGAAGAACATCATAGAAAAGTCACAACAATAATATAGTATTGCAGATCACAAATTTTTTATATTTAATGGGACTATTGATGTGGATGTGATGTGGATGTGACAGAGTTTCGGAGCAATCTTGTACCATATCCTCAAATTCATTTCAAATTCATTTTATGTATGTTTTCTTCCTATGCTCTAGTAATCTCTACAAAGAAAACCTATCATGAGCAACTATTTGTGCCTGAGATTACAAATGCAATGTTTGAACCATTCAGCATGATGGCCAAGTATGGCCCAAGGCATGGGAAATACACGGCTTGTTGTCTCACGTATTGAGGGGACGTTGTGGTAAAAGATGTGAATGTAGCAATAACAACCATCAAGATTAAATGGGTTGTTCAGTTTGTGGATGAGTAGGTGAAATTTTATTTTTGTTTTCACTTTGAAGCCTCACTAGACCTATGAAGTTTATTCCTCTGTTTCTCACAATGTGCCATTGGTGGTTACTAGGTAACCCATAGGTTTCAAATTTGGCATCAGATACCAACCACATTTATTCCTCTGTTTCTCACAATGTGCCATTGGTGGTTACCAGGTGTCCCATAGGTTTCAAATTTGGCATTAGTTACCAACCACCCAAAGTGGTGCCTCAGGGGGACCTTTCCAAGGTGCAACATGTTGTTTGCATGATCAACAACAATATTGTTGTGGCTAAAGTCTTTTCTTAGATTGAGCACATGTTTGATTTTGGTTCCATTGTGTTAGATATGATTTACATTCTCCAGTTGCCACATTTATCATTATCTACGATATATAGATATACTCGTACACTAAAAAGGCATCACGCATTTATAATTGGCATACTTCCAGGAATGTGCAAGCATAAATAAGGTAAGCAATGACTATTGATACACTAATTTTGGGTCAGATTACTATATGAGCAGGAAAATCTCAATATTTAGTCCCCTGCATGATAATTACAATGCTATTTTTTTAGCCTTGGAAATGCTACATTAATGGAGGCATTGAACTGGACATGCCATCCTCAAGTTGTTCATGTTTTTTTTTTTTTTTTTTTTTGGGCTTCTGAATTCAAAGAGGTTTAAGGTCTCTCAAAGACCAACAATCCATTCTCAGTTAAAAGTTCAGCTGTTATAGCTTCATTGAATAAGGATTTTGGGTATTTGAAGGCCATTTAGCTCAAATTTCTGCAATTGTGGCACTGCTTTCTCACGCTGGGGAATTCTATTTGTATACATTTTTCTCACAAGACTCAGGAACTCAGAATGTCGTAAATCAACTAGCTTAGCCTCATTTTTCTCTGTTATGGCCTTGGAAGACCCAAGATCCTTGTTGAGAGAATCCAAGATTGTTTCTAACTCTGTTAATATGCCCATAAGGCTTACCTTTTCTTCTTTTGAAATTAATGTTCCTTTATTCAATTTAGTTTGTACTAGCTTACCCTATTTTTCCTTTGTTGTGGCCATGGAAGACTCAAGATCCTTGTTGACATAATCCAAGGTTTTTTCCATCTCTCTTAATATGCCCAAAGGCTTACCTTCTCTTCTTTTTAAATTAATGTTTTCTTATTCAATTCAGTTTGTAAAGAAGTGTTCTCCTCGTCAAGGAACATTGTTGCAGCAACAAGCAATGAAAGTTGAAGTAATGCAAGTTGATCCTGTAAACCAACTAATTGGAATCCTTTCTCCTCTACTGTAGCTAGAAGATAACTCTCTAGACCAATGATTTGAACATATTTTTACTTTGCAACAACTAAAATAGTTGAGTTATTTACGGTTCACCCAAGGAAACAAATTCTTTCATTTCTTCCAAAGAAGACTTTGTGGACAACAAATCTTCTTCAAGTGCTTCATAATAGATATTTCTAACAACAATTTTGCATGTAAAGACTATTTTTATTTCTAGATCTGGAATGAATCATTTGTTACTCTTTTCATATCTTTTTTGATCTTGTTCAGTTTAGCACTTATCCCATCACACTTTAACTTTGTTGCCGCCAATTCTGTTTGCAATCCCAATAACTGGCTCTCTAGGTCCAGAACTCTCTAATCGTTATTGAAATATTTCTTTGAAATTTCTTTAGATCTCTTAGTTTCCTCCTTGAGACTCTGAAGAAGAAGAAAATTCTCACTCCCAAAAGAGGCATTTTCTCCTTGCAATTACTTGAACATCTTACCTTGTTCTTCATTGTCTTTCAATAATTTAAAGTGTTTTTGCTGAACCTGTCTATACCTGTTGGAAACCTCTGCATGTAATGATTCAAATACATCCTCTACTCTTCCATTACATGCCCTAGCTTGATATGTGTTGCCTAGAACTCTACAAGTCTCTAACTCAACTCCTCAACCTCCTTGTTAAAACTAGTTTTTTCGACAATCAATTCTTCAACTCTTTGATTTTGTGTTTCAATGAAACACCTGGTACTGCCCACCTCTTCTTGTAGTATTTCATTCTATTATTTAAGAGAATGTTGTTAACCAAAATGAGGATTGTTAAGTATCCCAATATTGTATACATGCTTGAGATTGTTTTTGAACTTTAGTTGAACAAAAAATAGGCTTTTGGGTATATATTGGTGATAAGTATTAACTAAGAATGAATACTATCATTATGTAATGAATGACAAGGCATACTAGTTAAGCATTGGAACATTGATTTTAACGGTGAAATGTAGGTTTTTGACAACAAGAAGAGGATTTATCTCATCATGGAATATGTGAGCGGGGGTGACCTGTATGAAAAAATTGTGAGCTACTCTCATGGCTTAAGTTCAACCATTATGTGTGTTCTAAGTGTTACTAAAATTTATACTAGGAGTGTACAAACCCAGGTAAAGATCTAGTTATTGTTTGTATGATGTCCTGTAATCTAGAACTTGTTAAGTGTCGACATAGTAGTTTGTTGTTATCATATGGCATTTCAAAAATCAGAGTTACAAGTGCCCGACTATAAAAATAGCACGCAAAATTGAATATCATTGAGGATTTGCTAGTTTTTATACATGCTTATCTTCAGAAAATAACTGAAGATGAGACAAGGAAGTATTTCCATCAGCTTATTGACACTGTAAATTATTGTCATAGTAGGAATGTATACGAGAGAGACCTCAAGGTATGTAGTTTTTCTCTATAAAAATTATGACAATTAATCTTTATATATGGACTCAATATTATCTTAGAAGAGTTTAGTTAATGTTATATGCTGAGATGAAATTTGCTGTTAAATTGGCTTTGGTTCGGTGAGCAACCTCAAAACCTACTCCATTTTGCTCCAGGTATCATATTTTATTAATACATTTGAATAGTCCCCAATTACTTGACGTTTCATAATCATATTTTTTTAGCTATGAAAACATGTTCACCGATTGTAACAGTAGCTAAATAGTCAACAAATATATGCTTATCAGGCGGGACATAAACAATACCAGATGATATGAAAGTGAGGCAGCAATTTAGATACAATTTTTTTGGCCCAGGTATGTAAGTTTAGAAGTTAAACACCAAATGAGGTCAAATTTGTTATTGATGTTTACCTTAACTGAGAAGGTAAACACCAATAACAAACTTAATCCTTTCATGACTAGTCTCACTTGGCCCCCAAGTCCAGCAAATCCACGAGACTCTCACTTGTATTCAAGTTTACTAACTTAATCCTTTCATGACTAGTCTCACTTGGCCTCTCACAAGTCCAGCAAATCCACGAGACTCTCACTTGTATTCAAGTTTACTAAGAAGGAAAACTTTAGTAACAAACTTGATTCTTTTATGGTGTTGTCACTTACCCCTTAGTCCAGCCAGGTAAAGATACTTTGACTTTCACCCAAGCCCAGCCAAACCAAGATATATTAGGACAGTAAAAACTTAACAATCATCAATCCTTCTATACTCATCTTCCAATGACTCCCATGGATATAGTTTCCAAATCCCCACTTCAAAAGCACAACACATTTCAGAGTAACATACAACCATGCTTAGAAAGCATTCAAAGCTCTTATTTTTGCATTTCTTGATACAACCAACACTATCAACACTTTCACTGCCCCAAGCTTAGCAAACTCTCTGCGATAAATTCCATTCAAATAGATGGAAATAGACTATGCCCAAAGTAATACCATTTGCACTTGTAGCAACTATGGGGCAACTCTATCCTTAGAGAGTGTCGAGGAGTCCTTATTAGACTTTGTGCCAATTCCTGTTCCAAATTCAGTTTCCACAACCCCACATGATAGAGCAGATGAACATCTCCTTATCTAGATGATAAAGCTCTGACGTGCAGAAGAGGACAACATTTAGACAATAGTTAGAAACAATGGTTGTTTCTGGCACTTGTGTTGTCTAGAGAACACATTGGCAACACTTAAACTCTTATAGTCATTGCCCTTTTTGTGTATTTTCTAGAGAACATGTTAGCAACAATTAAATTCTTATAGTTATTTCCATTTTTTCTAATATAAAGCTATGTAAAACTTTTAGATATATACCAGCCAATTAGTACAAGATTGATTAATTGTTTCATGAGCCTTTTTCACTATTAAGAAGCATCATAAGGGAAAGCACGCATCATAAGGGAAAGCACGTCTGGTACTGTGATCTCTTTTAGGTGTGGTTTGTTCCATGCACTCACAAACTTCTATAGAGACTACTATAGATTTCAAAGGAAAGCATTGCAGAAGTCTGATTATGGAATCTATGTTACAGGCATTGGATATATATATGTCATAAATGTATTGCCTTGACTTGCATTGCCTTCTGGAATTATAATAGCACAAGAAACCTGCAGATGGTTATTGATGTACCCAATCCAACTCATTTAGCCCTCCAATTAGTCTTGTAGTATTCTAGTGAGTATTGTAGTTTATGTGCATTACTAAGCATTATTTTCTAACCTTCTCACCAAAGTTCAAGGTCTACATGGGAAACTAAAAAAAATCATAGGAATGCGCTATAGGTGGATTTGTTAGTGGTATATTCGACATTGAATGTGCTATAGGTGGATTAGTTAGTGGTATATTTGACATTAATCTATAAACCAACTGATTTTTTATAAGAATTAATGAATTGGATTAATCAACATCGTAAATTGACAAGTATAGTTATGTGATTTTGGACTATCTTATAAATCAATATCAATTGTTTCTAACTTTCGAGGAAATCCAAGAGTAATCCATGACGAATCAGCAACGATAGCACAACATTTGCAAGCCAGGTTATTGTTTATTGCAACTATATTCGAAACAATTACCAAAATATTAGTAGTTTTAAATTTTAGTGTACAAGCATTGAAATAGCTTTCTAGATTAGATGAGGCTATTTACTAGGAAATTGTATGTATAGTTCTACCAGAAAATTTGCAAAAAGAACCTTAAAAGCATAATTTTTTTCATGCATATCCCCAACCTTATGAGGACACTTGTTTCTCTTATTTCATTGAAGGAAATGAATACTCTTATTGATCCTACAATGAAAAAATGATGCTTCCATTGATTACATATGGATTTTAGGGGTTCTTTACTTGTCATTTATTTTCACAAATTATAGTCCATGATTCTTTGTTCATTTCTTTGGATGCTACATGAGCTTGTATTCATCTAGACCTTACATAAACAGAGGGGCCATTGGTATGTAGTTTTACTCTATAAATCTATGACAATTAATCTTTATATATGGAGTCCATATGATGTTAGAAGAGTTTAGTTAATGTTCTGTGCTAAGATGAAATTTGGTGTTAAATTGGATTTCGTTTGGTGAGAAACCTAAAAACCTAATCCTAGATGAGATAGGAAATATGAAGGTTTCTGATTTTGGGTCGAGTGTTTTGCACTAGGTATCATATTTTATTAATACATTTTAATAGTCCCCAATTACTTAACGTTTCAAAATCATATCTTTTAGCTATGAAAACATGTTCACCGATTGTAATAATAACTAAATAGTTAAAAAATATATGCTTATCAAGAGGGACATAAGAGGGACATAAGCACTACCAGTTGATATGAAGCTGAGGCAACAATTTAGATATAATTTTTTTGGCCCAAGCATGCAATCTGAGAAGCTAAACACCAAATGAGCTCAATTTGTTATTGGTGTTTACCTTAGCGAAGAAGGTAAACATCAATAACAAACTTGATCCTTTCATGACTACTCTCACTTGGCCCCCAAGTCCAACAAATCCATGATATTCTCACTTGTGTTCAAGTTTACTGAGAAGGTAAACACTTTCTAAGTAACAAACTTGATTCTTTCATGGTGCTATCACTTATCCCTTAGTCCAGCCTAGTAACAAACTTGATTCTTTCATGGTTCTATCACTTACCCATTAGTCAAACCAAGCAAAGATACTCTCACTTCCCCCCAGCCCAACCAATCCAAGATATATTAGGACAGTAAAAACTTAACAATCATCAATCCTTATAGGCCCATCTTCCAACGACTCTCGGGAATATAGTTGGCAAATACCCTCTCCAAAAGCACAATGCATTGCAGAGAAACATAAAACCGTGCTTAGAAAGTGTTCAAAGCTATTATTTTTGCATTTCCTAATACAACCAAAACTATCAACCCCAAGATTAGTAGACTCTCTACAATAAATTCCATTCAAATAGATGGAAATAGACTATGGCCAAAGTAATACCAATTACAATTACAACAAATATGGGGCAACTCCAGCCTTATAAGGTGTCAGGGAGTCCTTATCAGATTTTGTGCCAATGCTTGCTCCAAATGAAATTGCCACAACCCCATAGGATAGAGCAGATGAACATCTCATTATCTAGACGATAAAGATCTGACGCCCAAAAGACGACAACATTTAGACAACAATTAGAAACAATGGGTGTTTCTCACACTTGTGTTGTCTATAGAACACATTGGAAATAATTAAACTCTTATAGTCATTTCCCCATTTTTGTATTTTCTAGAGAATATGTCAACAACAATTAAACTCTTATAGTTATTTCCCTTTTTACTAACATAAAGTTAGAGAAAACTTTAGATTTATACCAGCCAATTAGTAAAAGATTGATTAATTGTTTCATTATCCTTTCTCACTATTAAGAAGCATCATAAGGGAAAGAATGTCTAAGACTGTGATCTCTTTTAGGCATGGTTTGTTCCATGCATTTTGCAAACTTCTGTAGAGACTACTGTAGATTTCAAAGGAAAGCATTGTAGAAGTATGAGTATGGAATCTCTGTTACAGGAATTGGATATATATGTCACACGTGCATTGTCTTTCCTTATGGAATTACAATAGTAGAAGCATCTTGCAAATGGTTACTGATGTACCCAATCCAACTCATTTAGCCCTCCAATTAGTCTTGTACCCAATCCAACTCATTTAGCCCTCCAATTAGTCTTGTAGTATTTCAGTGATTCTTTTAGTTTGTGTGCATCTAAGCATTATTTTCTAACTTCAATAAATTCCATTCAAATAGCAGACTCTCTTCAATAAATTCCATTCAAATAGATGGAAATAGACTATGCCCAAAGTAATACCAATTACAATTACAACAACTATGGGGTAACTCTAGCCTTATAGGGTGTCAGGGAGTCCTTATCAGACTTTGTGCCAATTCTTGTTCCAAATGAAATTGCCGCAACCCCATAGGATAGAGCAGATGGACATCTCATTATCTAGATGATAAAGCTCTGACACCCAGAAGAGGACAAAATTTAGACAACAATTAGAAACAATGGGTGTCTCTCGCACTTTTGTTGTCTAAAGAACACATTGGAAACAATTAAACTCTTATAGTCATTTCCCTATTTTGGTATTTTCTAAAGAATATGTCAACAACAATTAAACTCTTATAGTTATTTCCCTTTTTGCTAACATGAAGTTAGAGAAACCTTTAGATTTATACCAGCCAATTAGTAAAAGATTGATTAATTGTTTCATTATCCTTTTTCACTATTAAGAAGCATCATAAGGGAAAGAATGTCTAAGACTGTGATCTCTTTCAGGCATGGTTTTTTCCATGCATTTTGCAAACTTCTGTAGAGACTACTGTAGATTTCAAATGAAAGCATTGTAGAAGTCTAAGTATGGAATCTCTGTTACAGGAATTGGATATATATGTCACATGTGCATTGTATTTCCTTATGGAATTACAATAGTAGGAGCATCTTGCAAATGATTATTAATGCACCCAATCCAACTCATTTAGCCCTCCAATTAATCTTGTAGTCTTTTAGTGAGTGTTGTAGTTTGTGTGCATCTCTGCATTATTTTCTAACTTTTTCACCAAAGTTCAAGATCTGCATGGGAAACTCAAAAAAAATCATAGGGATGTGCTATAGGTGGATTAGTTAGTGGTATATTCGACATTGAATGTTCTATAGGTGGGTTAGTTAGTGGTATATTTGACATTAATTTATAAGCCAATTGATTTTTAATAAGCATCAATGAATTGGATTAATCGACACCATAAACTGACAAGTATAGTTATGTGATTTTAGACATAGAAGTTCAAAAAAAGCAAATTACATAAGTGCTACCCTTGTTCTTCATGCCAAAATTTGAAATAGTTAATATGTGTCAGTACAGTTTCTTTGGGGAAAATCAATTCAAGGAGTAACTATTATGGCAACTTAAAATATGTTCTTTCCTAGCCTAGAAGAAAATTCATTATCATGCTCGGCAGTGAAGAAATTAAATTTGAATAACCAATTTTGTATTAGAAACTTAGTTGGGCTAGACATATATTATGGGTACTTTAGTATTCAAATAGGATAGCTCTATTATAGAAGCTTATAATATGCAGTATGCACTATTTCTATCCTAGAAGAAAGTCATTATCATGCTCAACAGTGAAGAAACTAAGTTTGAACACCCAATTTTATGTTAGATGGTCTAAGTGTAGCTTAAGGGTTCTTTAGTCTTATATCATGATAGTTTAGTGATAATATTGGTCACCTTATTGGGACCACCTACCCAACTACCCATTTGTAGAAAATATTTTATATGTTTTTTGGATAAGCTTGTTGGCAAAGTATGTGATTATTGGCCTCTTGTTTGGAGCTAGCCATGGACTTTGAATTAGAAATTTCATGTATCTCTTCACCTATTTATAGATATTAAGAAAAAAATGACAGTATGTATAGTTTTGATCTTGCAGGTATTGGTAAGGAGACTAAGTTGGGCTTAGGGCAACATTCCCTTAAAGTACAAAAAATCATGCAAGAGATTGCCTGACCATTATATCCCATAAGTGGTGCCTTAACTGAGAAGCTACTTAGGTTGGAGTACCATGGAGGGATGAAAATGCAACGAAAATTCAGTTGACGTTAGTAGTGTCTATTGTTGAAAATCTTAGCGAAGAAGGTTATTCTTTGACTTGTGCCTTAGTCAAAGAGACCACAAACAATGTTTGTTTAACATGTACAATTCCTATAAGTTAGCATGAGTCATGGAGTAGTTTGAATTAAGAGCAAGAATTGGAGGCTTAGTTTGTTTGTCTCATAGTGCGAGTTATCTTTGAAGAAGGACAATCAAGCAAGTTACAATTTCTATTTGAGGCAAGATGAGTTACATGAGTCAATTAGACTCAATTAACTTAGAAATCACAAGTCTGAACTTCCAAAATAAATTGGTGTAGGGGACTGTTATTTGTTTGAAGACCACATAGAGATTAGAATTTATGGGTGTGAGATTCCCCCCTACTACCTACTTGTTTTCATTCCTATGAGGATATTTTCTTTAGAATTAATTATGCAAAGTCTATATACAGATCAAATTCGTTTTGTCCCTGGAAAGAAGGGAAATCTGTTCAAATTGAAAAGGCTTGTGGGGCCTTTTGTTGTTAATTCCAGGCAAGCCTTTGAGGCAGTTGAGGCCTTGGTCAAAGAGATGAAATTTGGCCTAGGAGAGGTTTGGTACTATGACCCTTATGGTGTCATTTCTCAAAGGAGAGAAAATATAAAGACTTTGACTTATTTACATGAGTCTAAACCTGAGGTGGAATGGAAAGCTAGCATTGAATTGTGGCCTCTTGATATAGATATGGAGATTGAGACTCTGGCACCTAAAGAAAAAGCACAAAATAGACCCATGGGCCAGATTGGAGATACCAAGATGGTAGATGCACCCTCATCTAAAAATGCCAAGACTCAAGAAACAGGGGAAGAAGGATTGGAAACCAGGCTAGTGGAGACAGGTTTAGGCAAACTAGATTTTCATGTCTCATTGGAAGATATGCCATAGTATACTACCTCATATTCTTCACAAGTATTTGTTTTAGGTACCTAAAATAGTACATTAGTCACATAATCAAACTAGCCTGTTGGAGAGGCCATTGAAGAAAGAAATAAGAAAGAGGGAGAAGATGTAGCTGCAAATGGAATCTCATTCAGCCCCATATCAAACCAGGTTGTTGGATGCAATGGATTTGGAGAGGAACCAAATGAAATTCTCCTTGCAGCATGCTCTAGCCAAGTATTTACCTTCAAAGTCCACAATTCAGAACTCTCGCTTTGTCTTTGGATTTGGCAAGTGTTCCCCTCCCAGACAAAATCAATTTCCATAGACAGGTTGGGGAAATGTTTTATAGTGAGCTAAATAGGAATGCCTTGACCATTAGCAAGGAAGAAACATTGCTCAAGAAATATGCAAATAGGCTGAAGCAAGAGAAAGACAACTCCCATGCCCTTCACATACAAAATGAAAGCTTCAAATAGCTAGTGATAAAACTTGGGGTGAATCCTCATGATAGCTCATCTTTTGAGGGTCTGCTCAAGAGCTATGAAACAAATATTCAGGAGCTAAGGAATAAGCTAAAGATGTTAGGAAGCGATCATTTCCAATTCAAGGAGCTAGCACTAGAAGAAGAAAAAGAGATCCTAGCCAATGAGATCATTGACATGAACAATGAGGTTGTAGCCCTCAACTAGAAGATAGTTGAGTTGCAGCAGAAGATTGAGTAAGAGACATGTATAGACATTGATGAGCCCCAAAAATGGGTAACTTATTGGGCTCATTTTTCTTATTGTTCTTCATCAATCCACCATCTTTCATAGTTTATGCATGTTTTTTTGACTATATTTATGTTAGTTGAACGAATGAGAATAGTCACTTGACCAAGAGGGCTAACACGTGGTTATTGCAGATTTTTGGACAAATTTTGGACCAAGGCCAAGCATTTATGAGCCAGATGACAGCCAAGCATGAAGGAACAAGGGTGAGGATTCGTAGGAAGGGTTTCTCCTACACTAAATGGCCCCTTCCTCGAATTCTCCACCCTTAGCTTGGAGTTCAGCAGGCCATCGAAAAAGATTCCCAAGGGCAACCGAGCAGTTTTGTGTGAAGTGACTGATCACTGGAAGTTCAAGCAGCCGAGCCCCTCAAGTTAAGGAGGGCTGTTGGAGACCCTCATAGTGTATAAATAGGAAGGCTTCCAGCCTTCGTAGGTTACTTTTTTGAACAGTTTTATTCTGCACTATAGTGCTGCTAGTTTCTCAACTCATTTTGTAGCTTCTGTTGTACAACTTTCTTTGTGACATGGTTATTTTTGAATAATGGAAAGCAGTTTCACTTGGCATCAGTTTTGAGCTTTTTCTTAGGAGCCTGTATCTCTTGGGGTTGGGCCCAACCCAAGTGCCAAGGCCTCCTTCGTGTACTGTTATATGTTTTAATGTTTTTTCAAAATAATTTCTGTTAAGTAGATTACGGTCTAGCTTGGTTACCTAGATCATTGTTGATGATTAGAAAGGCTTTTCATGTTCAGATTGATTTGATAGGTTAATAACAGAGAAGATCTTTAGAAAAATGCCATCAAGCACCCTGATCTCACCTCTCCCTCTGTGGAACCATGAGCTGAGACCAAGGTGTCCTTGCTACCCCCAAAAACACTGTCTTTGCTTCATCATGCAATTGTTAGTGTTAAATTCTCATTTGCAGAAGTTGATACCAGTTGTGGTTACATGTTCAGGTTCATGATTTCTTAGTTTGCACAGCTATTTCACATGATTTTGTTGCAATAAACTTCTGTTCATTTTCTTTGCTGATATTTAGGTTAGATTAGGTTAAAGTAGCTAGGTCTTTGGTTTTTCCGAGTCTTTGTTTGAATAGTTTGGAAAATAACTTGCAGAGCACCTGTAATACCTCTTTTCCTACCCCTACTCCCTCAATACTGCCTGCTCCGTCCTCCAACTCTGATTCTTACCTCACATTTTCCATGTTCCGTCACTTTGACCTAAATTTCATATTTTTGTGCAACACTGCTCTAACCCTCCTTGAACAAATCCAGCCATCCTTATCACTCACTCGCTTCGTTTGCCAAGTTCTAGACCTCATCACACCCTCATCTTACCTCCATACCCACTTATTCACCTTTTTTCCACCATCATCTCTTCAAAATTCCCTTTCGGAACATCCTGTAGAAGCCACAGAACATCCTGTAGAACCCCTGCAGACTTCCTGTAGAAGCTCACGAAAGCGGTTTCTTGAGATCCGAGCACTGTGAAATTCTTTGGAAGGGTGCTAGGGACCCCTTAGGCCCTATTCTAACCTTCCCAACCTCCTGCAAGTGCCTACTCCATTTCCTTTCGCCAATCAACCTCTGCACAGTCGAAAAAAATTAAAGCACATGCAAAATAATTCTGACAAATTACTCAAAAATGCAAAAAGATGTTTTCTTCAAATTTCTCTTCAGAAGTAGCTTAGTCACATGCATTTTACTTTTTTAGAAGTCAATGGCATCCATTTCTGTAGCTTTTATCCTTTCACTTGCACCAGTAGGGTTAGTCGGTACAACTAGGGTTTGCTAGGGTTTGCGTTCCTTTCTAGCTCTCAACTTCTTTCTGCAAGTAGAATAGCCTCTGGTTGAGTTATTTTTCATCCATCATAGTTAAAAGCTTCTTCTAAGAACTCATAGAAATTGGCTTAAGCTCCTAGCGGACTTGTGCCAGCTGATCAAGTGACAGCCTGCGGCAAGAGCTAGTACTTGTGCATATAGCACCGTCGCTTCCAAGTTTGTTACGAACTACCGGGTTGATAAAAGTAAAGAAGGGAGTCCCAGGAGTTGCAGCATTATTGCTGCAATACTGGAGCCCACCACCTTTTTAGCGCTGTTGCCGGGGAAGCATCAGAGTATTTGTGATTGCTGCTTTTCTTCTATTTTCTACTACAATCTTCTGCTAAGTAGTTTATTTCATTTCCATTCTGCAATTTCATTCCTGCAAAAGTAGATTAGACATTTCCTGCTTTCATAGATTATAATTTCAATTCTGCAAGCGTAGATTAGCATTTCAATTCCGTAATTTCAATTCTGCAAGCGTAGACTAGCATTTCAATTCCGCAATTTCAATTCTGCAAGCGTAGCCTAGCATTTCATTCCTGCAATTTCATTCGAAAAAATAGATTAGTCCTTTCCTACTTTCATTTCAATTCCGCATTTTCATTTCAGCAAGATAAATTTTAGCTAGTTTCACTTCACTCTCTTTCAGTTTTGCAGGTACAAGCAGAAAAAAGCACAAAAGCAAACAAAAATATTCCATTTTCATGCCTCGTAGGAACAGAGACAATACCAGAAAATTCCTACCCAACACCCCCACCACATCACTGAGTCACCCTTCTCTCTTCTTTGGTGGCAGTGATCCAGAAGAACCTATAGGTGAACCTCCTGAGATATACGAAGATCCTATAACATAAGAAGAGCAAGAAAACATTCCTTTTGAGACCATGGCTGAAAACAGAAACAGTAGAGAAGATGAAGAGAGAATAAAAGGTGCCTTTCCCATCCGAGAGACCAACAGGGACACAAAGATGAAAAACATAAGTCCCTCAGCCTTACCTCATTTCCATGGATTGACCGCTGAAGACCCTGATACCTTCCTGTTTGAGTTTGCTGTCCTTTGTCGAACTTATGACTATGCAGAAGACGAGCAAAAGTTGAAACTCTTTCCCTCTACCCTCAAGGATGCATCACTACGCTGGTTCATGGGGCTACCTGGAAACAGTATCACAACTTGGGCTCAAATGCAGCAAGCCTTTAACAACAAATATAAGGACTATTGTAGGTCAAAGGAAACAAAGGGAGAGATCTTTCGGATGACCATGGGAAGTGATGAGTCTTTAGAAGACTACGAGGAAAGGTTCCAACTTAGCTATAAACGGGCTAGGTGCATGCTTGACCTTGAATCTCTAAAGCTGGTTCTGCTCCGAGGAGTCCTCGAAGACCTTCTAGATACCCTCCATTTGCTAGCTAGAGGAGACATCTACCAACTACCTTATGAGGACATAAAGACTGTGTTTAGAAACCACTCTAGGGCAGCCCGGAAACGAGGTAAGGGGAATTCACTCTCAGCTAGTACCACCTTCTCTAAGCATGAGTTTGCTAATCAGCTGGAAGACCTCAAAAGTGAGATGAGACAGACCATTGCTATGCAACTGGATACCTTCTGAATCCAACAGAAGAAAGAGGAAGCTGAGAGGGCTTTGGCCATTTTTTGTCCCAGATGTACAAGGAAGCATCCTAAGAACGAATGTCCATTGCACTCAGTGGAGGTATGTTTCGTTTGTGAGGAAGACCACCCCACAAACCAGTGCCCAACCTTACCTAGACTTAAAGCCATGTACCAAGGGGCTGAAGGGGCCACTGAGCCACTCTACTTCCTCAACCAAAGGAGGCCGCATGGGTCCAGACCTTACCAGCAGGGGATGCAAGGAACATCCCAAACTTATTACAACCCCAACCAATCCGCTCACATGCCTTCTTGGGGGCCCCCTGCTCATCCTTCCTGGTCCACACCTCCTCCTTGGTCTTATCCATCTCAATACCATACTCAACCTGCTGCTCATTCGTTTCACTCTCATGTCCAGCCACACCCTCAGTGGAATGCACCTCAACCGGGGTGGAGGCCCCAATACAACTCTCCTCTCGCTATTTTGCCTCCACCTCCTACTCAACCACAACCATTACCTCCTGCTCCTCCAAGACAACCCCAGATGCCTGCTCAACTGAACCCGAACCCCAACAATAGACAGGCCCAATAGGTATACACTGGAGAGACAACATGCCCTACCTATGCTGTGGAGATTCAAGAGATCAATCTACGATCTGGAAAGGTCCTTCCAGATCGCTAGCCTCCTCCCCTAGAGGAAGAGGAAGAGAAACAGGAAAGTGAACCCAAAGCCATTCCACCCTTTCCTGAGAGACTAACAGTAGCCACGCAACCAAACCTAGAGGAGACTGAACTTCTGGGAGAACTTAAACAGTTGTGTGTGAAAATCCCACTTCTCCAGGCCATAAAAGATGTACCAATCTACAACAAATTGATCAAGGAGAAGTGTTTCAGGCACCCAGGCAGGCATAAGAGAGATGCCCCGACTATCAATGTCATAGGACAACTGTCCGATCTGATGTTGGGACAAGTAATCTGTCCAAAATATTTGGACCCTGGGAGTCTTGTAGTTGATGTCCACATCAATGGCACCATAATCCCCCACACCTTGATTGATCTAGGGGCTGCCATTAATGTGATGACCAGGGACACTATGCTTAAACTTAACCTTCAGAGTTCCTTAAGAAATACTTCGACAGTACTGCAGTTGGCAGACCGCTCCACCGTGACTCCCGAAGGGATTGTGGAGGATGTCCTGGTCTCTGTTGATTCTTGGGAGTACCCTGCGGACTTCTTGGTCCTTCAACCAAAGGCAAAACTCACTGGATACCCCCTCATTTTGGGAAGGCCTTGGTTAGCTACTGCGGATGCTTACATCAATTGTCGAGATGGAAGCATGACCATCAAGAATGGGCCTATGTCCAAACAGCTAGTCCTATACCCTCCTGCCCAACCTCTGTTAGAACATGACTTACCGCTCTGGTTGGAGGAGGAAGATGAGGGTGAAGTCTACTCTGCACCATTGTGCACAGTAGAAGCCACCAGGGGAGGTCCTCTGACCGAGGATGACTTGATCGAGAATTTGATTCAAAATCCACCTCCTAGTGCACTATCATTAGAGGAGTTAGTGGAAGGTACCCAAGCTAGCGCTTTATTGGACCTTTGTGTGGCCGATCCGACCTCACCCAGAGTTAAAAATGTGCAATTTGGCCCTGAAAGAACCTTAAAGATCAGCTCATCCCTATCTTCCTCTCAGGAGAAGGAGCTCTGTAGCTTATTGAGCCACCATTTGGATGCTTTCGCCTGGAGCTATAAGGAAATGAAAGGAGTCCATCCGTCGGTCTGTACCCATCACATTTACATTAAAGAGGATTGTAAACCAGTCAGGCAGCCTCAGAGGAGAATGAATCCAGCCCTTAAGGACATCGTTAAAGAAGAATTGCAAAAGTTGTTGGATGCAGGATTCATCTACCCCATCTCGGACAGCGAATGGGTTTCTCCTCTGGTGCTTGTACCCAAGAAAAATGGGAAGTGGAGAATCTGTGTAGATTATCGAGAACTTAACAAAGCCACCAAGAAGGACCATTTTCCTTTACCATTCATAGATCAAGTGCTAGATGGGCTGGCAAGGAAGAAGTTCTTTTCTTTCCTAGATGGGTTCAGTGGGTATAATCAAATCCAAATTAGCTCGGAAGACCAAGATAAGACCACCTTCACTTACCCTTGGGGAACCTTTGCCTACTGGGTCCTTCCATTTGGGCTATGCAACACTCCTGCCAATTTCTAGAGAGCAGTATTGAGCATATTTGCTGAGTTGGTTCACAATTCAGTGGAAATCTATATGGATGACTTTACTCCTTATGGGTCTAACTTCCAAGAAGCATTGTCTAACCTGGGAAAAGTTTTAACCAAGTGTATTGAGATGAACCTGTCCCTCAGTCCTGAAAAATGTGAATTCCTGATGACTGAAGGGACCGTGTTAGGTCATACCATTTCTCAGCAAGGATTACAGGTGGATCCTAACAAAATTGCTATCATCCAAAAGGTTCCACCTCCTCAAAAGGTGAGAGATGTTCAGAGTTTTCTAGGCTTAGCAGGATATTATAGAAGATTCATTAAAGATTTCAGTAAGCTAGCCTCGCCATTGTTTGGCCTCTTAGGGAAAGATGTTGAGTTTAAATGGACTAACGATTGTCAAGGGGCTCTGGATGAGTTGAAAGATAAGCTGGTGTCCGCCCCGATCTTGAGAGGTCCAAACTGGGCCCTACCTTTCCACATCCATACCGATGCCTCGAACAGAGCCATAGGGGCAGCCTTAGGACAAGTTGAGGAGAAACTACCATATGCCATATACTTTGTCAGCAAAAACCTGTCCAAGGTAGAGATGAACTATACTGTAACCGAAAAAGAGTTCCTGGCTATAGTCCATTCCCTAAACAAGTTCAGACACTACATCACTGGTTATCAAACATTCGTACACACTGATCATGCCGCGTTTAGATATTTAATGAATAAGCCTGATGTAAATGCTCGTATCATTATATGGTTACTTTTGTTGCAGCAATTTGATTTGACCATTGTGGAGAAGCTAGGAAAGGAAAATGTTGTTGCTGACTTTCTGTCTAGATTGGATTTGCCTGCAGGTGAAGAAGGGACAATGGATGACCAAATGCCAGAAGAACACCTGTTTTCTATTTCAGTACTCTCTCCATGGTTTTCTGATATAGCAAATTACTTGGTCTCAGCACAGTTCCCTCCACACCTATCCTCAAGAGAGAAGAGCAAAATTGTGAGGAAAAGTGCCCCATTCACTTGGATCGGGGGCAACCTCTTTAAACTTGGCCCATATTAGATCTTGAGGTGTTGTGTTAGGGAGGAGGAAGTTTTTGACATCCTCCTGACCTGTCACGATGGGCCCTGTGGAGGTCACTTTGCAGCGAAAAGGATTGCCTTCAAAATTCTACAGGCAGGCTACTATTGGCCCACTCTTCATCAAGATGTCAGAAGATACATCAGCCAATGTGACAGATGTCAAAGGATGGGGAAACCGAATCCAAGGGATGAAATGCCTCTCCAACCTCAAGTGACCTTCAAGCCATTTGAGAAGTGGAGCATGGATTTTGTGGGTCCTATCAACCCTCTTTCAAAGCAAAGGTCTTACATCATAGTCTGCACAGACTACCTGACAAAGTGGGTAGAAACCAAGGCAATCAAGGAAGCGACAGAAGGAAAAGTGGCTGAGTTTTTAAGGGAAAATATTTTCTACAAATTTGGCTACCCAAGAGAGCTGGTCACCGATCAAGGAAGTCAGTGCACCTCTAACCTGATTGAAGACCTGCTCGCTCATCACAAGATCAAGCACAAAACTTCCACCCCTTATCATCCGCAAGCTAATGGGCAAGTGGAAGTTACTAATATATCGTTGGAAGAGATTTTGACTAAAGTGGTGAGCAGCAGCAGGAAGGATTGGGCAGATCGCTTGGTTGAGGCCACCTGGGCCTACAACACCACTTGGAAAACTACAACAGGTTTCACACCTTATGAGCTGGTCTACGGGAAGAAGGCTCTGCTGTCCATAGAATTTGAGTACAACACATTGAGGATGGCAGCTCAGCTGGACCTAGATCTCAGCCATGCACAACGAGAAAGATTACTGCAGCTGAATGGATTAGATGAACAGAGAATGCAGGCCCTCCTCCACTCAGAAGTAGTTCAACTCCAGAGGAAGATATGGCATGATCGGCACCTTAATGAAAAGCAATTCCAGCCAGGAGATTGGGCGCTGCTGTATGACTCAAGATACAAGGATTTCAAAGGGAAACTGAGGACAAGGTGGTTAGGACCATATACAGTGGAGAAATGCAATGACAATGGTTCAGTCCTCATCAGGACCATTGATGAAGAAGCCATCCCCATGCTCGTCAATGGGCATCGATTGAAAATCTACAGGAAACCCCTTTCAAGGCAGGATTTCATTGAAACTTTGGACAAATCAGTGCTGGTAATGGAGCAGGGCCCTGTCTCTACTCCACCCACACCTTGAGCATAAAAAAAAAGAAAAAAAAAAAGAAAAAGAAAAAAAATAGAAATGAAATAAAAAGATCCCTGGGTGAAAAATTCTTAGAAGCGCTCGGGGCAGACAGTGAGGGTGAAAACCTCATGGAGGTGCCCCCGCTGTCTCTCGCTCAAAAAAAAAAAAAAAAAAAAACAGGCCTAATCTCTGTGGAATAATTGCAGGTTGCAGGGAATATATTACAGGTTAAGAAGGTCGCGCAAAACAAGGACATGGGTCCACACCAGGCTACAGGACACCCTCACAGACACTTTCTCCATGACCACTCGCCTCTCCTAGGATTTGATCACATTCGGGGGCAGATTTCACCTTCTACAGGATGTTCTGCCTATTCTACAGGCAGTTTATGTCTTCTACAGGAAACATCCTATAGAACCTTAGGGCAAGCCAAAATCAATCTGGGAGGGGAATCTGAAGGTTGGAATCTATTTGTTAGGCCTGCAGACACCCCTATTTCCACACATCACCATATGGCACCATGTTCCATCTCTTTACACCTCCGTCACCCACCTGGTTATGTGTTCCTGCATAGTCATACAAGAAACCCTGTTTTCCTCAGATTGACAACAACAATTTTTAGTGACAAGTCAAGTAACAAAGTCTCACTCACCTTGCCTATCCAAACTCCATCTAGATCCATCGTCCGCAATATAGCCCTGCTCGTTTAGCTTGCATCCCAGGAGGAGAAGTAGCTACAAGACATCCTACAGGAATCCTGTAGTAGCTGATCCCTCTGGAAGACATACTCTGGAGGCAGGGACAGCCGAGATCAACAAAGGGAACATGCAAAAGGCTCCTCTTGGACGTGAAAACATCCTCGGCAGTCGAAACCCAGCAGAACCTGTGCATGCAGCGTTGATAACCGAAGGATCGAGTTCCAAAACCCCTGCATACAACATCAACAAATGGAGGAATGGGTTCTAACACCCGTGCACGAGGTAGCAGCAAGCGAAGTAGTGGTTCTAAGACCCGAAGTCTTCATAACACGTCCATGGCTGCGCAGGTAAGTGTCTAACCTCATTCGTCGATTGCATAAACTATATTTCGAAAACTGCATGACTGTGAAAATGGTTCGGATTGAACGGGATCGGTGGCCAGTCAAATTGGCCACCCTCAGAAAGTTACAAAGCTTCGTGGGATCCGAACAAGCTCAGTTACGTTTAAATTTTCCGCCAAGACATGCAGCTGACATGTGTGGAGTGTCTAGTGGGGGAAAATCAACGGGACTGGTAATGGTGGCGACGGTTAATGGCAGAGGGGAGGTGATGGTGGTCAGAGACACGCAGAAAAATGATGGCTGTGATGCTGGATCAACGGTTCGATCCGGCGACCTCATCCCCTCGCCACGAATTGCGCCGCAGTTAAAAGAAACTCGGCTGAAGACTCTCACCACCCACTCTTCATTTGCACTTGCAACGTCCTCGACCGAAGTACCCATCCTCTGCTTCTGAAATCTGTTAACCCGTCGTCCTCCACTGAGTTTTTTAGCCTGTTCAAAAAAATCTCCTGCGTATCGAGCTCGTTCAGAGGCACAGTGACATCCTACAAAAGCCGGCAAGAGTTCTACAAGAAGCGGCTCTACAGGAAGTTCGGCACAGCTTTCTGGAGCAGAGAAGCCTGGACTTTTCTTTGTCGAATCTGGAGTTTCGAGAGAGGTAGGCTCGAAAAACACTCTTCCATGCAGGTTATGTTTCGAAAAGGTGGTGAATTGAACTATTTCAAATTGGGGAGTCCGAGAAAAATCTGCTTGTGAGTTGAAAATAGCAGTTTACCTGTGTGTTGAACGATATTCCCCAGTTTTTCTGCATCGAAATTCTTCTCCATGTTTCCTGTTGCTAAAATTCTCTTTTAAGGAAGGCATATGCAGCTGCGAGAGCCAGCCTGTGGATGAAAATTTTAAAATTTGCATATCTAAATGTGCCCTAAGAAGAAAACTCTGTCTCTGTCCTCTGTCTGTAGAAGCAAAACTCTTCCTTTCATAACCAGATAGCTGAGAGCTGAGTCACAGCAGTCTTGAAACCAGGGAATTGTTGCTCATTGATATTAAACAACCGAGGAATTCTTCCTTGAGTCCAGGGAGAAATCCATAGACAACATTTCCTTTTCTGACCAAAGCATAAAAAAGGGAGCACTCTCACCATGCCAGGAGGGTTTATCAGGAAAGAACCTTCAAATCCCAGCAAGCTGCGTGAGCATCCAGAGGTGGTAGACCTCTTCACCCGTGCCAATTGGATGACCTTTAGTGACAAAATTCAGGGTCATGACGATGAAATAACGGAGGAATTCTTAATGTCTCTGAAACCTAAAGCAAAGACACAGGCCACAGTGAATTTTAGGGGTTTGACCCTAGAAGTTACCCTTGAGCTCATCAGTCGTGTTACTGGTCTCCCATTAGGGCTCCCTTGGAGCAAAGAAGAAAGGTCATTGGGCCAGGCAGCCAAGAAAGCATTCTTCCTGCCTGAAGAACATCCTGTAGAAGACAAAAACGGGGTCCGGAGAACCAGCTTACCTCCTCTTTGGAGCGAAGTTAGCTTCCAAATCATGAAATACATTACCTATGAAGGGAGGTTCAACATTGTCTACAACTATCATTTTAGGTTGTTGAATGAACTAAGATATGGAATGGATTTACCTCCGGAAGAGAAGTTGTGCATCCCCTATTTTCTTATGCAGTCATTAAGTGAATGTGGCACAAAATTGAAAGAAGGGACACCGGATCAGTTAGCCCATCATGGGCTCATCAAACTTTTAGTGGAATATGCCCTCCACACCTACATTGTTCCCCTCTCTTGGGAAATTTTCCGAAACATGACCAAAGATGACGATATTAGAATTCTGGCCGAGGAGCTCACCTCATCCAGCAGTGAAGAAGGGGAATGCACTAAAGCAGGAGAGAAAAATAGCGGTAAAGAAACACAAGATAAACAAGCACAAGCAAGACAAAAAGAGAAAGAGGGGGAGGGCCAAATTGCTGAGCCTAAAACAGAGCAAGGAACAGTAGCAAAAACACCAAGGGAAAAGAGACTGCAGAGGAGAGCAGAGAAGGCAGAAACATCCCATGTAAAGGCTGGCACAGCCACAACAGTCACACCAAAACAGAAGGCAAAGACAGATCTTAAAATGACCTCAATACAGGCAGAAACAATTGACACAGAGGTTTCTATAGGAAGCATGGAAACAGAACAGCCAAGAGGGAAATCACCGGAAATATTGGAAAGAGAGGCAGCAACTATGCTGGCCGCCCTAAAAACACCTCCAAAACAAAAAGGGAAGCAAAAAAGGCAAACCTCCATGTACTTTAGAGCAAGAAGGAGCACTCGGATCAAAGTAGGCAGACCCCAACCACAGTCAAAGGAGCCAATTATTATTGAGGACACAACCCCTAAACCAAAGGAAGGGTTTCCCTCAAAGATTTCCGTCACCTATGAGCGAGGAAGCCCAAAAACTTCCACCTGGAGAGAAAGACTGAAGACAATGGACACAAAGACAATTCTTCAGGAAGCTGAGAAAGCTCTACAGGAAACTTAGGCTAAGCTAAAAGAGACTGAGAAGTTGGAGGAAAAGGCGGCCAAACAACCACAGGAAGAAGAAAGGACGGAGGAAATATTGGAACCAAGTCCTCAGCCCAGTTTGGGCACATACTATAACTTGTTAGAAGCTGGGAAAATAATTCCCCAGAAATTTGCAGTGCCACTATTTTTTGCATTGGAGGAAGAAAGGATTAGGACTCAATACTTGGATGAGGATCGCCAAGTCCAAGGGTATGGCTGACACAGGCCCCCTAGAAGAACAACTCAGAGAGTCAAGGAAAGAATTGGCCATGGTAAAGCATGTGGAAAGCATTCAGAGGGCCAGACTACAAGAAGAGAATGAGCTGCTAAAACAGCAGCTACAGCTACATGGAATCCATAAGGAAGACAAGCCCTCCATTCTAGGAGAACAATAGCAGCGGGAAAAGCCTCCAACAGACAAAGAAACCTTGGATGAACAACAAAGAAAGGATGGGCTGCAAGTTGATATTGAGGCACTAACAAAACAGCTACAGGAAAATGAGTTGCAGGTAGCAGAAGAGGTACAATCTCTAAGGCAACAGGTACATGAGAAGGAAGCCCAACTGGCCTGCATGGCCAGCTGGGCAATAGAGGCCGTACATTGTAGGTAGCCTGCCAAGTCATACGCTTTGTACCTTAAATATCAATGGTTGCAGTTCCAAATTAACACCTTGGCCCAAAGGGGCACTACTCCATTTCAAAACTATCATTAATTTATGGCTTTATGTGACAATAGCTCATCAGAGGACAAGGCTAAATTATCAGAGTTTTATTTGCACAACTTGGCCCTTCCAAATATGAATTCATGGGACTCCAACACTGTGGTAGGAGATGTCCAACTTATGGACATGGCCTCTTGGCTGAATCATGAGGAAAAAAGGGTAGCAAAGGTCCGAGATATTATGAACAGGGAACTCAGTGAACCACTAATGATCAGAGCAGAGCCGGAGGATCCCTTAGCATTGATAAATTCCCACCAGCACTTGGCCAACAATCCTCAGGAGTTACTAGATTACATTGAGCGACAAGCTCAAGCTATTTCCCACTTTGAGGACATGGAGAGACTGTTGGGGGATAACTGCCTTCATGCTTGCACAAGGAGGTGGAACACACTGCCCCACAGTTTGAAGATAAGGGAATACCACTCTCCAACTAGGATGAGGGAGGCCTTGGCAAGGGTACCCCTCTATAAACAGTCAATGCAAAATCTGCAGGCCAATTGGATCGGCCTAAAGTTTAGTCCTCCCTTGCTTTTGGGATTGCTGGAAGGAGTTAAGGAAGAAGAGGAAAACAGGCAGTGGGAGGAAGTGGAAAGAAAATCAGGATTTCATGATCGGGAAGAAGACATCACCTCGGAGGCCTGGGACGTGAGAGAGGCAGTCAAAGCTATCAAGGATGACGAGATAGATTAGTTGCTCAGAGCATGAGCAACCCATTTAGCAGGGGGGCGATGATGAGCCCCAAAAATGGGTAACTTATTGGGCTCATTTTGCCTATTGTTCTTCATCAATCCACCATCTTTCATAGTTTGTGCATGTTTTTCGAGTATATTTATGTTAGTTGAACGAATGAGAATAATCACTTGACCAAGAGGGCTAACACGTGGTTATTGCATATTTTTGGACAAATTTTGGACCAAGGCCAAGCATTTATGAGCCAGATGACAGCCAAGCATGAAGGAACAAGGGTGAGGATTCGTAGGAAGGGTGTCTCCTGCACTAAATGGCCCCTTCCTCGAATTCTCCACCCTCAGCTCAGAGTTTAGCAGGCCACCGAAAAGGATTCCCAAGGGCAGCCGAGCAGCTTTGTGTGAAGTGACTGATCACTGGCAGTTCAAGCAGCCGAGCCCCTCGAGTTAAGGAGGGCTATTGGAGACCCTCGTAGTGTATAAATAGGAAGGCTTCCAGCCTTCGTAGGTTACTTTTTTGAATAGTTGTATTCTGCACTATAGTGCTGCTAGTTTCTCAGCTCATTTTGTAGCTTCTGCTGTACAACTTTCTTTATGACATGGCTATTTTTGAATAGTGGAAAGCAGTTTCACTTGGCATCAGTTCTGAGCCTTTTCTTAGGAGCCTGTAGCTCTTGGGTTTGGGCCCAACCCAAGTGCCAAGGCCTCCTTCGTGTACTGTTATATGTTTTAATGTTTTTGCAAAATAATTTCTGTTAAGTAGATTACGGTCTTGCTTGGTTACCTAGATCATTGTTGATGATTAGAAAGGCTTTTCATGTTCAGATTGATTTGATAGGTTAATAACAGAGAATATCTTCAAAAAAAGGCCATCAAGCACCCCTGATCTCACCTCTCCCTCTGTGGAACCATGAGCTGAGACCAAGGTGTCCTTGCTGCCCCTAAAAACACTGTCTTTGCTTCATCATGCAATTGTTAGTGTTAAATTCTCATTTGCAGAAGTTGATACCAGTTGTGGTTACATGTTCAGGTTCATGATTGCTTAGTTTGCACAACTATTTCACATGATTTCGTTGCAATAAACTTCTGTTCATTTTCTTTGCTGATATTTAGGTCAGATTAGGTTAAAATAGCTAGGTCTTTGGTTTTTCCGAGTCTTTGTTTGAATAGTTTGGAAAATAACTTGCAGAGCACCTGTAATACCTCTTTGCCTACCCCTACTCCCTCAATACTGCCTGCTCCATCCTCCAACTCTAATTCTTACCTCGCATTTGCCACGCTCCCTCACTTTGACCTAAATTCCATATTTTTGTGCAACATTGCTCTAACCCTCCTTGAACAAATACAGCCATCCTTATCACTCACCTGCTTCGTTCGCAAAGTCCTAGACCTCATCACGCCCTCATCTTACCTCCATGCCCACTTCTTCACCTTTTTTCCACCATCAGCTCTTCAAAATTCCCTTTCGGAACATCCTGTAGAAACATCTTGTAGAAGCCACAAAGCATCCTGTAGAACCCCTACAGACTTCTTGTAGAAGCTCACGAAAGCGGTTTCTTGAGATCCGAGCACTATGAAATTCTATGGAAGGGTGCTAGGGACCCCTTAGGCCCTCTTCTAACTTTCCCAACTTCCTGCAAGCACCTACTCCATTTCCTTTTGCAAATCAACCTCTACACAGTCAAAAACAATTAAAGCACATGCAAAATAATTCTGACAAATTACTCAAAAATGCAAAAAGATGTTTTTTTTTCAGATTTCTCTTCAGAAGTAGCTAGTCACATGCATTTTACCTTTTTATAAGTCAATGGCATCCATTTCTGTAGCTTTTATCCTTTCACTTCCACCAGTAAGGTTAGTTGGTACAACTAGGGTTTGCTAGGGTTTGCGTTCCTTTCTAGCTCTCAACTTCTTTCTGCAAGTAGAATAGCCTCTCGCTGAGTTAGTTTTCATCCATCACAGTTAAAATCTTCTTCTAAGAACTCATAGAAGTTGGCTTAAGCTCCTAGCGGACTTGTGCCAGTTGATCAAGTGACAGCCTGTTGCAAGAGCTAGTACTTGTGCATATAGCACCGTCGCTTCCAAGTTTGTTACGAACTACCGGGTTGATAAAAGTATAGAAGGGAGTCCCAGGAGTTTGAGAATTATTGCTGCAATACTGAAGCCCACCAGACATCATTCCTTAGGATTCCGAAAACCCTACTGAACAGCTTACCAAGACCCTTACTAAACTTCAGATTTCAAAAGAAGAACTGAAAATAGTACAAAGAGATCTAGAGGCTGCCCAGAAAAACTTAGCCGAAAAGGAGAAACAAGTAGAGGTCAAAATGACTAATACTAAGATCCTCAGTAGGGACCTATAAGAAGCTAAACAATAGATCTCAGAGCTAAATAGTAAGTTGAAAGGGAACATGTCACGTCTTCAAGCTAAACAACTGGTGTGGGATGAAATCATTGAAGAAATGGGGAGGAACTGGGAATTCATAACCATGATGCATGAGAAGAAAACAATGGTTAAATACTTTGAATACTTCATCCTATCAGCTAAGGAGGATGGAATAAAGAATTCCCAGATTTCTCAAAGGTTCATCAGGTTTGTAAATGAGAGGCCACTCAGTGAACTGAGGCCTATTGATATAGTAGACAGAGTGGGTGCCATCATGGAGATCACTAAGATGATTCGAAAGGAGGAAGCCAAAGTCAAAGCTGAAGAATGCTTGGGGGTAGTGGCAAGGAAGGTATCTGATTTCAATGAGGAATTTGAATCATTGATAAGGGAAGGATTGCCCAACTGTTGGGAATTGGGTGAGCTAAACCCTTGGGATCAATACAAACAAAAACTAGTAGAACATTGGTAAATTATCTCCAGAAGGACTTCCAGTTTCTTGAGTTGGTAAACATTCTATTCATGGCTAGGCTAGGCTATTCATACTTAAAAAATATGAAGATCTCATATAAGTTTTTCTTCCAGTATCCTCATCCAAATCTGGTACTATGGCAGAGATGTCAGCAATTCATTGATCTACTTGTGCTCTAGATCATCGACCCCACGATGCAGCCTCCACCTCCTGCCCAACAAAACTGAAGATATTGTAGATTGTGTTGATCATGACACTTTTATTTTTACTTCTATGTAAATATTTTATTTCTCATTCAGTTACATTTACTGTTACAAATAGTTGTGCTGCGGAGCACACTTAATTTTGACATGATGAATCTTTGTAATAAAAGCAAGAAAGAATATTTGTGTAATGGTTTCTCCTTTAGAGGCCCTATAAAGACATTTAGATGATATTTCAAGAGGGTTCAGAACTTTTGTGAAATTATTTAGTTTCCAATAGAGAAGCATTGTGCATTGTTGATGGATTATTGCTTCGTTGAAGATTAATAGAAGTTTTTGGCAATTTTGACTTACCCGAGCTTGTAGTATGCATTCTTACTATGTTACCTTCATATTTGTTTCATTTTCCTCTCAGATTATATCTTAAGTAGTTTCTCAATGTTTTTCTCATGAATGTATGGATTCATTGAAGTCAAATATTGATGTGTAACGCCTGTATGGACTCGGAAATTAAATCCTTAAAGTGCACACTATTTATCTTTGCATCGCATCCTTCATCTCTACCTAATTCGTTGCAATCTAATTTTCATTAAATAGGATTCTTAGAGATAAGGCACGTGCATTGAATTTATTTCTTGTTTAACTCTTCTATCCCATATACTACAATGAATTATTAAGCTATATACCCAAGTGATGAAGGTCACTATTGATTTGCATCGATATTTCTTTGAGTTACTTTTTCATCAAATTTTTATACATTTCCTCTGGAGGAGGGCTCTGAATCATCTCTATTCTGTGACATATTGATTACCAAGTGTGTGTGATATCTCTTGTAATCCTGCAAGCACTCATCTAGGATGTCCTCGGCACTGCTCTTTCCTCCAACTGGGGGGTTGTCTCTAGGAAACTGATTCTAGCCACAATAGAGCGTATCCCTCAAAATTTTCTTTTATCCACTTCCCACTTTGGAGAATTGATGTAACCTTCAAACACCAACTATCATCAAAGAGTTTCTCCAGCAGACATTCCCTAAAATTGATACTCAAGGGTACCAAGGAGAAGGTTTGTGGCCTCTTTCTTAGTGCATCAGTTGCCACATTCCCCTTTCCCTTGATGTAGGAAATCTAGAAATCATAAACTCAAGATTTTTCTCCAACATATATGCCTATAAGTCCAATCCCTATGAGTGAAGATGTCCCTCGGGGTCTCATGATCAATTCTTGTCTCAAAGCTTCTCCCAATGAGGTAGTATCTCGAAATTTCCAAAACTAGCATCATCGATGCTATTTCTAAGTCATGGGTAGTCTGCAAATCTTCATGTTTCTTCAAATTCCTGGATTCATAAGCTATTACGTCACCTTATTTCATAAAAAATCTCCTAATATGTGCTTCAAAGCATCAGTACAAATTATAAATTCCTTTTCCATATCTAGCACTCAAAGGATTAGTGCATTAGTTAGTAATATCTTTAGTTTGGTGAATGCAATGTCACACTCATTCATCCATTCATACCTAATCCATTTCTATTTTAATGTGGTGATGGGCTTTGTAATATTAAAAAACCCTTCCACAAATCTTCAATAATAACTTGCAAGCCCCATGAAGCTACACACCTCATAAGTATTTTTTATTATTGGCCAATCCGTTATGGCCTTCAACTTTTCTAGGGCCTTCACCTTTTCTAGGTCAATTGAAATCTCTTCTCCTAAGGCTATGTGTCCAAGGTGATGAATTTTATTCTAAAAGAACAAACATTTTGATAGTTTATCATACAATTGATTTTATCCTAAGCATGTCAACACAACCCTTATGTTCCCTTCATACTCCTTTTCATTCCTTGAATACACAAAAATATCATGGAAAAAGACTTGAACAAATTGGTCCAAATACTTTTAGAGCATACCATTCATGAGGATCATGAACATTTTCTATGTATTGGTTAAACCAATATGGAATTACTACAAAATCATGTTACCTAAACAAGGTTTGAAAGGCATTTTTTTGGATGTCACCTTCCTTAATCCTCGATTGGTGGTATTTGCATTGCAGACCAATTTTCAAGAAAATTGTTTCTCCCTTCATTTGGTCAAATAGATCATCTATTATAGGTATCAGGTACCTATTATTTATTGTGGCTCAACTAAATTCCATATAATCTATGCACAATATTAAGGATGCATCATTCTTCTTGATGAAAATTAGTGGTGCACTCTAAGGTGAAATACTAGGCCTAATAAATCCCAAATCAAATAGCTATTTTACCTACATTTGTAACTCACAAAGTTTCGAATCCATCATCTGGTAGAGTGGCTTGGATATTAGCTCTAAAAAGGGTTTTACATTTACTGTGAAATCAATCTCCCTCATGGGGGTAATCCTGGCCATTATTTTGGAAAAACATCCTCAAATTCTAACAAAACTCGATGTTGATATGGGGAGGGTCCCTTTTGATTACTTATAGCCTTAGCCACATGTAGTTTACATCCTTTTTGGAGACAAAATTTTACCTTAATCATGGATATGAATCATAGGGACACTCCTCTCTTGATAGCTCAAATCTCAATTAATGTACCTTCATCATCTAAAAAAATCACCTTCTTTTGAAAATAGTGTATCGAAGATCGATGAGCTTCTAGGTAGTCCATTCTAATGATTACATCGTACATCCCCAGTTCCATGACATATGAATTAAAATTAGTTGTACACAACCCCATGTTTACCCAAAATTAGTCAACGCTAGGTCCTACCACTTGTTTTACCCCATAAGACATTTTTACTTATTAAAAGTCATCAAGCTTATAGGATGAAAACCCACATTTTTCTAGTGGAATTAGTGAAATGAAACCATATATAACACTATAATAATAAAAAATTACCTTTTACATGCTTTATCTTACCTTAGGTTTCTACCATGATGGATTGGTATTCATCTTGGTGGTTATCATCTACTGCAAATATCTGATAGTGACTGCCTCTTCCTCCCATTGATGTTTTTCCTTATATAGTTGTTAATAGTTTGTAACTTAGGGTAGTCACATTGGTGATGAGGTCCCCAACATCTTGAACAAGTGGTGCATGGTAGACTATCAATATAATGTTTAGAGGCTCTTTAGAAAGAGCTCCTACCCTTGGGATCACTGCCCCTATTTGTAGATCCATGTGTCTAACCTCAAGTTGCATGAGTCCCTCAAGTTGCCAGTGAAGTTGTCCTAGCAACAATTGAAATACCTATTGTTGGTGTTGAAGTTACAATCCTATTTCCATATGGTGGAGGCATTTAAATTCCTCCCTCGGAGAAGGTCTTGGGGGTTTTTCCCACAAACCTTGGATTTTGTAGAAAAATTGTTATAGTTCCTCTTTTCAAGTCCAAATGCTATTATACATAGAGACCAACAAATTGTACAACTAAGGATGGATTCCACATCCAAACTATTTCCCTAATCTTAGGGTTCAATCAATAAACGAAGAAATATACCTAAATTTGATCAATATCCTTGTATGATACATATTTAACCAATTCAATGAATCTAATCTCATATTCTTCCACTATGTGGTTTCCCTATACTAAAGCATGGAAGGCTCCTACTTATTGTTCTTCATAATATGCTCAGAGGTACTACTTACTAAATATTTCCTCAAATAACTACCAGGAAATTGTGTCAAGATTGAGGTGTAACTGTCACTCCAAGTTACCCCACCAAGTTAGGGCACTATCTTTGAGTTTTAATATCACTATCTTAGCCTTCAAATTGAAAGTATACTCTCTAAGTGTGAAACATCTTGTCGTTCCCTCCAATGGGGCTTCTACTCAGTCATTGGCATGACCTCTAAAATATTCTTGGAGCTTGATCTTCTGGAGCTCCCTAGTAATTTCCTCGATTGGAGGTCCTCTCTTAGAGTCCCTTGTTCGGTCAGGGTTTCCTACACTTGGTGGAGGGTGTTCTACTTGCACCTTAGTTGTTTGGAACTCTCTTAATGATTCATTAATTTCCTGTAGGGAGTGCAATACGAGAGAAACACTCATGATGGTCGTGGGTTATTTGATAGAGGTGATGTTAAATTAGAAACTAGGGGCAAACTCCATTTGGGTCATCTTATTTATGGCAGCTGATATTTTTCTTGGATCCCTCTCATCGAGAGGTGTAGGATTGATCTAAAGATCATCCGCTTTCGATAAGTATTCATGGAGATATGAATTTATTTGTGTTTTAAGACAATTCGTCGAGGTCGACCAACAACCAAATAAACCCCACAAGTTCTCAAAGTTTTAGTATAAAAGGAGATGACTTGAGAGTAATTTCACACACACTTCCCTAAGATCTCTCTCCACTCATCTGGGTTTTGTGGTTAGAGAGATAAAAAAGGAGAAGCGCTAGACGCAATAAAGAAAGGGTTGTATATGCAGCAAATCAAGGTGCCCTAGACGCAGTTGAAGGGGATCTAGTCATGCCCTAGCTGCAACAAAATAAGGTCTAATGCAGTCATATATTTGCAGTTGACGAAAGGTTCCTATACGCTATATAGAGCAGGCCTATCCAAGATCCTAAGAAGACCTAATTGTTGTCATATCAAGCCCTAGGCTCTATGTTGCCCTATGGAGAAGCCTATACGTTGTCCTAAGGGTGGTATCCCTAGCTGTAGCAAACTAGAAGAGAACAGGAGGAGTTCTGGAGTCTGGACAATGTGGAATAAAGGGATCCGAAGTCTGCTACAAGAGGCTGAGTGGCTAAGGCAAGTGCGAATTGTTTTAGGGATGGAACAATGACGTAAACAAGGTCCAAGTTTGTTGTGTAGATGGCCGAGAAGGATGTCTATTAGGTTGAGTTCCTAAGGGTCAAATACATTGCTATTTGAAATTCGTTTGAGCACATTTTCAGACGTCTGTTGCTACAACAATCTGTTGTGCTAGGCTGTAGGCCATAGCACACAGCTAGAGGCTGTGTGAGGGTTGTCAAGGGTAGACAATACCCTAATCAAGTAGCGTGGGTGAGGAGGAGACCTTTGAGGGTATGCCGCAACCCTTAAAGGGTTAGTTTGTTGACTATTGGATGAAACTAGGGCTGTAGTAAGTGGCCTAACCAGGAGTGCAGCAAACAAGAGTGCAAACAAATGAAAACAATGTTTGGTGGAGGGATGTTGGGTCAAAGGAGTTGAGAAGTTTGGATAAGTTTTCCTTGCAGCTTGTTGGAGAAAATTGAGCACATTAGTACACCAAACATGCTAAGGTACAACATGTGTAAATGGGACAGAAATGCAACATGGTAAAGCATGGATAGCTCCAAGCATGGTGATGCATGGAGCAACAATGAAGCTTGATGAAGCAAGCAGACAGGACATCAGTATGACAACCAAGGCATGGTAATGTCACTAACAGTGGGATCATTGTATGGGATAGCAGTGGTAGCATGAGGTCCAACAATGTGATGATGAGTTCAGAATGGTGCAGCATGGTGAGGTGCAACATGATGACGAGATGCAACACAATGATAGGTGAAGGAGTCACCTTGGAGAATCAGTTGAAGCAAGATGTCTTCAAATGATCTCATGTAGAGATGATCTATTCTCTTATTTAGAAAGTCTAAGTGTTGACTTCTATTGTAAATGTACTATCTCTTTCTCTCTCTCTGCTGAACTATTGAAGACATATAAGAAGAATTGATCAAGGGTTTCCCCATGTTGGGGTTTGTCCCTGGCTAGCACCACATCTTGTGTCCTCTTGTCTTGACTTGTCTTCTGCGATTTATGTTTATTTTCGATCTGCAGTTTACTTTAATGTTGATGTGATTGCTAATCTGGAAAAGATATTGAGCTAACTATGAAAATTGAAATAAATTTCTCTAAGCATAGAACATACCTAAAATTAACATGGTATCAGAGCTACGGTGAATACAATGCCCAAGAAAGAGTGAAAGAGCAATCACCAAAGATAGTTGGGAAAGGACAAAAGGATCAATGGATTCGTCATCCCTCTTCAAATTCATGAAGGGTGAAGTTGAAGCGGAGAATATTATCAGAATGGCGTAGCGGAAGTTTCTGATGGCCTACCTAAAGATCACTTCAATGGGAAGTCTTCTAAGGGTGGAAGGAAAGGCAGATGCCATGGTTGTAATAAGTTCGGCCATTATGTGAAGGAGTGTTTGAGGTAGGGACACATCACTTGATGATGATAACAATCATTCCAGGGACATCTTCAATGATTAGGGGAATGACAGGAAATGCGGGTCATCAAGGAAACGACCAACTCTTCATAGAAAGCAAGGAACCCTAGGTATGAAGAATCAAATGTTGTTTATGATAATATACAAATGTTGTTTCTGATGGCAGAGATAGTACTGTCAGATAAATGGATCAATAGATGGAGTTCTCCCTAGTTGAGAGGGAGTGTTAAATTGGAAACTAGGGCCAAACTCCATGTGGGTCATCTTATTTATGGAAGCTGATATTTTTCTTGGATCCCTCTCATAGATAGGTGTAGGTTTGATCTAAATATCATCCAATTTTGATAAGTATTCATGGAGATATGAATTTATTTGTGTTACAAGACAATTTGTCAAGGTCAGCCAGCAACCAAATAAACCCCACAAGTGCTCAACGTTTTAGTATAAAAGGAGATGACTTGAGAGTCATTTCACACACACTTCTCCTAAGATCTCTCTCCACTCATCTAGGTTTTGTGGTTAGAGAGATCAAGAGGGAGAATCCCTAGAAATAGTAAATAAAGGGTTATATACGTAGCAAATCAAGTTGCCCTAGATGCAGTTGAAGAGAGGAACATCTACCCTCAGTTGAAGGCGATCTAGTCATGCCCTAATAGCAGCAAAAGAAGGTCTAATGCAGTCATATATTTGCAGTTGAAGAAAGGTTCCTATACGCTGTATGGAGTAGGCCTATCCAATATCCTAAGAAGACCTAACCATTTTCATATCAATCCCTAGGCTCTACACTGCCCTATGTAGAAGCCTATATGTTGTCCTAAGGGTGGTATCCCTAGCTGAAACAACCTAGAAGAGAACAGGAGGAGTTCTGGAGTTTGGACAATGTGGAAGAAAGGGATCCAAAGTCTGCTACAGGTGGATGAGTGGCTGAGGCAAGTGCAGATTGTTTTAAGGATGGAACAGTGATGTAAACAAGGTTCGAGTTTGATGTGTAGGGGGCCGAGAAGGATGACTATTAGGCTGAGTTCCTAAGGGTCAAATAAGTTGTTGTTTGAAAGTCGTTTGAGAACATTTTCAGAGGTCTGTTGCTACAGTAATTTGTTGTGCTATGCTGCAGGCCATAGCACACAGCTAGAGGCTACATGAGGGCTATGAAGGGTGGATAGTGCCCTAAGCAAGCAACATGGGTGAGGAGGATACCTTTGAGGGTATGACGCAGCCCTTACAGGGTTTGTTTGTTGACTGTGGGATGAAACTAGGGCTGCATTAAGTGTCCTAACTAGGAGTGGAGCAAACAACAGTGCAAACAAATGACAACAATGTTTTGTTGAGGGATGTTGGGTCAAAGGAGTTGACCAACTTGGATTAGTTTTCCTTGCAGCCTGTTGGAGGCAATTGAGCACTTTATTACACCAAACATGCGAAGGTACAACGTGTCTAAATGGGACAGAAATACAGCATGTTTAAGCATGGACATCTGCAAGCATGGTGATGCATGGAGCATCAATGAAGCTTGATGGAGCAAGCAGATAGGACATTAGTATGACAACCAAGCAATGGTAATATCACTAACAGTGGGACCACTATTTGGGACAACAGTGGCAGCATGAGGTCCAACAATGTGATGATGAGTGTAGCATGGTGCAGCATGGTGAGGTGCAACATGATGACGAGATGCATCACAATGATAGGTGAAGGAGTCACATTGGAGGATCAGTTAAAGCAGCATGCCTTCAACTGATCTCATGTAGAGATGATCTATTCTCTTATCTAGAAAGTTTAAGTGTTGACTTTGTTGTAAATGTACTATCTCTCTCTCTCTCTCTCTATTGAACTATTGAAGACATATAAGCAAAATTGATCAAGGGTTTCCCCACATTTGGGTTTGTCCCTGGCTAGTACCACATCTTGTGTCCTCTTGTCTTGGCTTGTCTTCTATGATTTATGTTTATGTTCTATCTGCAGTTTACTTTAATGTTGATGTGATTGCTAATCTTGAAAAGATATTGAGATAACTATGAAAATTGAAATAAATTTCTCTGAGCGTAGAACATACATAAAATTAACAGGTGACCCTTGTGTCGACCCTCCTCAACCTTGACTTCCTAAGATCCTTGCCATTCCAAACTGTTCAATTATCTACATAGAACAAAATATTTACTAGTGCAACTTTGTAATTGTGAGCTATTAGTTTTCTCACAAACATATATAAAATTATAGGTTTAAATTTTCCTTTTAATATTCTCATAAAGGAGCATTACTAATATTGAACATATCCTCATGGATCTACTAAATCCTATACCCTTTTTTAACTATGCAAGCATTGTTACATGTTTCTAGTCACCCTAAAACATCTTGCTAGCATCAAGTCTCTCCCTTCTAACAACCTTAATTAATTAAATAGATCATTAACCTTATTTTAGACATCATTAAAATTTAATTGATTATTATATTATTACTCACGAAACTTTATTAATTAAAATTATCCACCTATTGATGGTGCTGGATGTTGCCAACATACAAGGGGGTCTCCCCATTGAAATGCCCCAATTAGACTTCATACCATTTGGAATGGGATCCCTTTTGGAATTAAGGCCCAACTATCATGATTCTTAAATATTTTCCTTGGTTGCAATGGTTACAAAAAGAGAGTAATATGGATGTCTTTTGAATGAACAAGTGAGTATGCTTTGTGGAATGTTCAGTTGTAGAATGTATCAAGGTTCTTTCATTAGAGGGAAAATAAAAGTGAGCCTTCAAGAGAAGAGTAATAGTACTAATATAAAAACAAAATGTAAGCACATTTATATGAAAGAATCATTGTTCAACTATCAAAATAGTTCATATAGAAGCAACAATCATTAAAACAAGTACAACACACCTTCAACAAGATAAGCACCAAAGCCACTAAAATAGTTCAATTTCTTCAATACATATGAAAAAATATCTATCACAAACATTCAAAGAATATTATTACAACATTTACAACATACATATGAAAGTGTATTGGCTCAATGAGCTTCAAGTATTAAGCAAAAGTTCCAAGATACATCGGTAAAGTGAACACCACAAGCTCCAATAGTGGAGCGTTAGTGCTACCACTTGCTCCTCAAAATAATTATCTTCCTCTCTAATACCTGGTGGGAGGAGTCAAGGTGAAAAGTATTTTTCTTTATCTATGAGGGTGTATATATAATAAATGGGGTGAATCTTCACCTCCGTTGTGACTCTTGGACTTCCCTCACGACTCTTTGACTTATCCAGGACCTTTCACATTCTATGGGTGACTCTTGGAATTTCACTTTAGATTACATTTCTCATATTATTGAAAATTACATAAGTGTATCCATAAATGATGTGGCACATGATGACTCATTTGACACCTTGAAGTGACATCTTGACAAGACATGAATTGACACTGATGACATGGATTTGATGATGATGTGGCAATGTCAATCCACTCTTCATGATGTTATCCTTTTTTCTTCTTGAGATATGGTACATGCTCTTTCTCTTCCTCCTTCATAAGGATTGAATATAGGGAGTCTCCATTGTAATATTGATCTTCTTAATTCTATCACAATCTAGTGTCCCTCCATCTTCTTGTTCAAAATCAGCTTTATATTTCAGCTTCATAGGTGTCTTCTAGTATGCTATCCTTCTTCTTCTCCTCCATCACCATCTTGTCATAAAAAGATATAAAACCTACAATTGAAAACCACTCATGAGAAGATGACATACGTTCGGAAAAATCCTAGTATAACATGCTTCATGAAAATCGTTGACTGAGCTAGAACTCGGTGTTGGACTGAGAGGAAAACTCAGGGATTTCACAATAAGTACTTCGAGAGGTCAGGAGTGATGGACTGAAGATTGAGATTGCATAGTTATAAGGGCCTGGGAATGATGAATACATAGTTGAGGAGCTCATTAAGGTCTTGATCCTTTAATTTTACCGATGCATAGTACAAGAGAAAGAGAGGCCTAGTGATTGTGCAATTGTGTAGCTCAAGGAGGCAGGATGACGTCTTGATAATTTCCACTCAACATTCCGCAAAAGGAGGTTGACTAAAGGATGAACTACATAGTTATGGAGCTCAAGGGTCTAGGGTTGAGAAATGCATAGTCCTTGGAGGCATGAAATTCTCATTATGCAGTTATAGGAGGCAAGCGGTGAGCTTGAGGGTTGACACTGCACAGTACATAATCTCAAGAGGTTGATTGAGGTCAAGTTGATAAAGTAACAACTCTTCAGAATTTGACTATATGTGGGATTAATGAGATAGAAGTGACAAAGGGTAAAACTTTAACATGATCAGAAAATTAGCACAATCTATGACACAATATTGATCACTCAATACATAAGAACAACATGATCCCCTCAATGTGACAAAAATACAACAACCTATTCCAAGTGCGACACTTAAGATACACTTCGCGACGACAATGATGAAACTTCTATGACAGTGCATGAAACTTTGGGAATGAGTGTAATACATGTCTATATGATGAATACGACTCATTCACACTAAAATTACCCCATTAAATGAACCATAGCTCCACTTTTACGACGCGCGATGCTTCCCATGCCAAAACATGACACTTCAGTTTTCTTCCAAAAGGGACTAAAGAACTTAGAGAAAACACATGGAATGACTCTTACTACTAGGAAAAAAAGCATGCAAGGTTAGAGTTGGCTCCAAAATTTATATGTAGGCCAAAATTTTTAGGGTGTTGTAGCAGAAAAAACACCTGGAAACACATTGGAAGAACTCTAGCTTCTCTTCCATGGTCTAAGTTTTGTGTAGGATATAGTTTCTCTAGAAGCATTGATTCATCATTCAACTTACGTTGGCTTCCCCACTTAACCTAGTTATAGATATAGTCCCCTTCATTTCTTGGTTGAACACATTCATAAGGCCAACCATGTCACAATTGTTTCGATTTAGGAGAAGGATAATATAATTCTTGAGATTTAAGATAATCGGAGTATGAATTTACATCTTTGGTGTTGCTCTGCTGCCAGCTAGCCTAAAAAGTACCCCTACGGAGTCACTACAGGAACACAAGCATTGCTTTGCTGCTAGTGAGCCTGGTCATTACCCCGACGACGTTACTTCTTTACAAGAAGCCTTTCTCTTCTTTCACCCTTTATTTGTTTTATTTATAGGGTTGTGCTTCGGTACTTATTTATTTCATGGGGAAAAAGAGGGCTCCAGACTTATTGAGAGCATAAGAGGTTGTCCCTTCAGAGAAGCATATATATATCTCTGATATTAGTATGCTCAATAATAGTTTCCCCTTTTCCTTCTTAGCTTGATTGGATGAGCATGAAAAACATTGAAACATAAAGAACCAAGATTAGAAATGAGGTTCCTACAATAGATACAGTTATCATGGTTCTACACAAGGAATTCCTTATGAATGGATCACATATTCTGCCAAACATCATCGACCAAAATATATAGATCAATACAAAGAAGAAGTACGAAAGGATTAGCCAAATGTTGTAGTGCCACAAGGCCTTTTTCAATTTCTCTAGATGCACTGGAACTAAACCATACACTTTCACATAAGACTTTATTCACAAAAGAACATGAACATTGAAAAATACTCAATGTGACAAACCAAACAAACAAACTAGCAAAACAAAAAGGAATATGTACAAAGGGTAGGGTGATAGCCCTAGATAGGTATTGAAAATATCTTTTAAGATATTGGCCATTGACAAGAAGTGAATCCATCTTCCCATCTGTTGTGGTTCCTAGATACAACCCCCGAGTTGAGATTAAGGGCCAGTGCCTATGACATCTTAAAGTATCTAGTAGATAAATCCTTATTGCTCAATAGTTCTTAAAAATATGAGAGAATTTGAAATTGATTCAATATTCATACTCGAAAACCAAACATGTTACACACATTGACAATATATTGTTCCAAAGAAGTAACATTTAACCATGGTGGCCTATACATAGGTAGTGTAGCTTTCTTAGTTGTTGTAGTATAGGTGAGTGAAGAAATAAAGAAAGAAGTCTCGTGCAAAGGGCTAATTACTAGAATCATGTGCATTTAACTTTAGCAGATTAATGTATAGATAAAAATAATGATATCAGAAACCATGGAGCACAATTTAAGGATTTCAATATTACATTTATAGGAACCATCTAGCATAACATGACATAGATAAATCTGACATATAAGATTTAATTCTAGCAGCTACAATTACACAATTTCTAAGAGGAAAGAAACACATATGAAAATGGTTCAAAGAGATAAGAACACATACTCCACATAACAATGCTTGGAATCACCAACAAATTCTTCATTAGACTTCTAAAACAACATACATGTCTTTTTGTTTCAGAAACTTTCCAAATTTGTAGAAATATGGTGGTCTCTTGAATAGAAAATCGAACCCTTCTAATGAGTTCTCTATTCCCTCTTATAGCTGGAGTTCTAACAAAAAACAATTACAAAAATATCTTCAAGCATGAAAGTTGCCTAAACTAATTAGTTTTTCCAGCATGTTGAATGCCTAACCACTATAATCATTTCATAACAACTTGATACTTTCTTGAAAATAAAATATATACAAATTGCGAGAATGGCAGAGATATGATATGATTTTTAGATCAAGAGAGATCCTCATTGTTGGATCACTTGATCCTTAGAGGTGGTCCCATGTTCTACTATCCACTATTGCGATGATTTTTGCATATTGAGGAGCATTGCCAAATCGGGAGAAGATTAAGGCTTGATCTGTGTCTAACTACCGAATATAGTTTCTCGTAAAAGTGGAAGCATTTGAGTATAGATATTGGTGAGCGAAAAACCAACCAATTTGCATGGGATTTAACCAAAAATTTCTAATTAACTTGAAGATCAATCTTTCTTAGCTAATTGACCCTCTCTGCGAACTCAGCCCCATCTTTTAGCTAATTTCCACTCAAGATCTTTATATCTAGCAAAGAATTTTTGGGACAAATAGAGATGATATTTAACTCAAGTAAGGAATCATTGATGGATTCCACCAGGGTTCTAGAAATATCCCTCACATCACCGATAACTTTTTTAACTGATGGTATATGTGCTTTCCATCATTTGAGGATAACTAATTTGTGCATTACATCAATTTTAGGAAATCCATATTTCCTTCCCTCAACATCGTCCTACAATTCCAACATCTCATTTTGGTCCTTCTTAGCTTCATCAAAATATGACATCATATCCACTAACTCATCGGTCAAAGTATTCCCCAACCTGCATTATTCCCGAATCAATCTCAAATTTTCAAAGAATAATTGTTGTTGTCTCTGTAACTGTTCATTCAAGCGATGGGCCTCCTTCTTTAAGTCCTTCAGATGAAGGGTTACTCCCTACAGTTTCTTTATCTTTTGCTTAGAATCTTGGAGTTGTTCAACCTTGTCCTTAGTTTCCTCCACATTTAGACTTGGAAAGAATCAAACTATTTTTGCAAACTCACTAACGCAATCTCCCTTTGATCTTTCTTGGCTTGCCATTGTGCTTCTAGTTGCTCCCCCTAGTCAATGAGTTCCCACTTCAATGAGGTAATATTTTCATCATTCTCCCTTAAAATTTCTTGAACTTCCATGGCCTTGTGTACAAGGCTGTAAAACACATCGAATGGGTGAGTCTCTTCAATGTCGAGGAAGACCTTTGAAGTAGGATTTACTAGGATAGTCTCTACATCATGCATAATGAATGCTGGTGTGTTTTAGGCTGAGGAATGCTCTAATCCTATGTGTTATTGAGAATATGTATTATGGAATGAGTTTTGTAGTTGGAAAACGATGTCTCCCTCTAAGACCTCCTTTTCTCCTTACCTTAGCTTTGAATTCCTTGGGGCCTGGTCGAACTGATCCCATTGTTGCTCCATGTTTGGGTCCATTTTGTGCATCTGTTCTCTAGGGTTAGGAGAACCAATTGTTTTTGTTTGTTGTTGTGGCAGAATTTCCACTGGTTCAGAAGAACTCTCTTGCTAAGTAAACGCCCTGGTATCCTTTAGAGGTATTTGTGCTTGTAGTGAGGACTATAATGAATGAAGTGGTAGAAGGGCCATCATTACATTCCTAAAATTGAGGAACTTCTCTATCTCTTGGCCCAATAATTTCTCATTAACCCTAGCCATAACAGATCCATAAGAAACTACCTCACTGAACAAGTCATCAAACATTTTCTCTTTCTGCGGGGATTTTCTGGCACCAGAGTTTAGGGCCACCTTCTTTTCTATCCCATTTGAGTCATAGGGTATGTCCTGAATGGTGGCTAAATTAAAAATTTCAATAGGTAGGATCTCCTTTTGAGTGTGCCCATAGTTAGCCAAAGAGAAAATACTAATCAGAAGTAGGAATTGCCATAACTTCTTATTTGATTATTTTAATGCCTTGGTGATTCCATGGTGAACTATTTGATAATTTATTTCTCTACATATCAACTTATTTGGGACATAGAGTAGTAAAACATGAGTGGGTGCATAGCTGCCCAAGACTTTGATATTCTTAAAGGATTCTTCACAAAACCAATTACTGATGTTTCTAAGATCCTCCATATCTTGTTGGTACATTCTGGGAAGCCTGGTATGAAATATAATGTCATAAATTGTGATAATAACACTATGATAGGTTTGATAGAAGTGACCAAAATAATTCATCTCCCAGACTACACTGTGGGAAATGTGAATTGGAGTAGGCTCAGAGACAACCTGATTCGAACCCATGGTGGGAAATCAAGGGAATGCAAAAGGGAATCCATGACATATGATGACATGTAGAACATAGGGAATTTGTTCTCAGAGATACTGCAAGAAGAGCGAAAAGATAGAATGTGATTGGCTAGGTTATCATATAGTATGTTAGCCGAGTCAAAGACATATCCTTTAGAGGCCCCATCGATAAGAGGGACCCAATCTACAGGAAATTTGAGATGTTGGGGTATGCATATAGCATGAAAGGCATGGGATCTACTTAACTGAATGGAGAATCTAGTGATTCTACAAATTTATTACCCTCTTGTTCCTTTCTGTGTTTGTTCAAGTTGCTCCTCCATTCCTTATTAACTCCACTGGGTCTTCATGCTTCTTATAAAATTTTGCCACATATGTTTTGTCATTGACATATTCAGGGCTTGGTAATTTGTACATTTATTAGAAATCCTGTATTGTGAATGATCTAATTACCCTGCTATTTCGAGTATGGAACTTCCTCCCTGTGATATCCAATGTTTCAATCACCCATCTGACCATGTTTGTGTAGGGCAGGATCATAGGTCTTGCTCCAATTCTATGAAAAAATGAATTGGACATGTCCTGTGAGGAAGCCTCTAAGGTATGGGTTTGATCATCAATAAATATTATCTTGATAGTCACTCAGGGACCTTCATCTTCAAAATACCTATAGATTGCCTCCCATGAGGAATTCCCTACATCTGTGGTACATACTGTATCCAAAAACAATCCTGCCTCAGGAAAATTCTCATCAATGGTTTCCCTAAATAGGTCAGTAGGTGGCTGCATAGGTGCTTTCATATTCCCATTAACCTTCTTCAAATTTTCCTGATGAGGGTGGTGGAGGATTTCTGGGTGAATGGGAGGATAGATCATTGTGAGAGCAGGGAGGTTTATCACTCTAGTCAGAAATTGATCGAAGGCAACTGCAAGGCAGTTGCAGATGGATATGCTTGACATAGGATGGTTTTAAATAGGAAATTTAAAATGAAATGCTAGGCACAGGGGGTACAATAGTTAGTTCCCGCAGATTTTACGTGGGAAATATACTGAGATGGTGTGGGGGAGACACATGGTAGAGATGGGTTTGGTGGAAGAAAAGGGAGAAAAATGGTATATCAAGTTATTTCTGCACTCGCTTGCCACACTCGCTTGATAAGGATCCCAATGGTTAATGTGATTGGTGCATTGGCTTGAAAAGTGGCGGCCCCTTTTAATCTCTCTCCAACAGGGTGCTTGGGCAGAGTTGGATTCAATGGCTCATCCCCCTAGAATCGATCATAACCATTTATTTGCAACATTCACTCTATTGACTCTAACATGCCAGGGGCCAATGTTGTCTTAACGACTGTGCTTTTCCACCCAATAGAGGCCCTCTTAGGTGAGAGTAATTTAAGATGGGAAGTGAGCATTTCCATAGGTGTCTTTTCATTAATCCTTTATATCTGTGACATGTGAAAAGTTCTTTGCCATTTGGCGCCTCCTCCATACTAAGAACAATGTTATTCATTCTAAGCTAGAACCCAAATTCTCTATTTCCCTATGCCCATAAGCCCAACTCCCTTTAAAATGAAATTTAACACAATTACGGGGCCTCTAAAATTCTTGTGTATACCGGCAGGATGACGCAATATTGATGTTAACTGAGCCACGTCTCGACCTATGATTGATCCAAGTGACATTCATATCAAGGTCCTTCAGGTACTTGAAACTCTGTAACCACCTTCCACATGTCCAACCCCCAGTGAGTAGTTGTTGACATCATCATTGCTCAATGGCACACTTCCACATGTCCGCCGAGAGAGAAAATCCCTAGTCCCTGAATATAAATGATGTAATCTCGAATTCTTCGATAATTTGCTTAGCAAAATGTCACAAGGATTCAAGGTTGTGGGGTTTGGGCCTTCCATTTCTCTTATGGGGCTCTGGAAATCAATAGTCCTAGGTCCCATAGCTGACGGATTTTGATCTCTGGTCCCCAGGACTATCACAATTGATTTTAGAATGGGACGTTGGATTCTAGGGTTCCAAGTTTTTGACCCTTACGTGATTCACTTTGACTATCATCATCTTTCGATCCCAGTAGTCCATTCTAGACTTGTTCAAATCACTAGACTTTCGATCCCAGTAGTCCATTCTAGACTTGTTCAAATCACTAGAAGTCTTTACCTGAGGGTTTTCTAATTGAGTTGGCTCATCCATTTCTCTGAAAACGAGTTGAATCTTTGTTATGTTTAGAACTCCACTCCTTTGGGGTATAAAAGGTAATAAAACAAAAAGGAGTGTACAACATCAACTCCAACTAGGGATAGTTCCTTTTAGGAAGGGCATTGATAAACTGCAAACTAGTAGCCTTTGTTGGGAATGGAGTAAAAAAGTTCTTCGAAAAATGAAAATAAGACAAACACCATGAAATTTACAATGACTCACGGGTGTTTAGAATAGATGCAAGTACTTGATTTCAATACTGAAAGTAGTTCTCATGGTATTACCCATTTATAGGCATCTCAAGGACCTCATCTTCCATATTGTCTAATAGGAATGTACTATTGCCTTTGTTTTCAGCTGCTTTGAACGGTCTAAACCATAAGGGGTTGTTGGGTGTGGAGCCTGATTATCTTCTATATTCAAAGGTATCGCCACATTGGAACCCAGTTCGAAATGGGGGCGGCAACACCGCCCGTAAAATATTCGCTGTAGGGGGGGTCCAGGGGGGGCGGCTGTGACCTTTGGGAGCCCCCCCGTGGCGGGGGGTTTCGGAGGCAGCGCCCCTGAAGCTAAAAACAACTGTAAAATTGCCTTGTAAAAGTATAGTAATTTCTAGTCAATCTAGGCCGTTCATTAGGTGGATGATCTGACGGTAGAACTTATGTTTAGTTTAGGGTTTTTTGCCCTAGAAGGCAACCCCTCTCTTTGTATGTGGGCATTTTATTTTGACGTTGTGTGATAGATGTGTATTCTGTGAGCGGGAAATAGAGAGGTGAGACTGTGAGAGAAAACAAAGGATATTACAGCGGATCTGCTGTAGGTTGTGTCTCTTCATTTTGCTGGATAATAGAAAGGAAGGACTGGCTGTTCGGGGTGGATGTAGCCCAAACTGGGTGAACCACGTATATCTGTGTCTCTCTTGTTTTATGCGTTTTCTGGTTTATATTTTTGCAATATTTTATGTGTTCCATTGCTCCATAATATATAATTTTCTAACAGGGGTCAAATTTAAAATGCTTACCTTTGTCTTCCCTTATGACATTCCACCTGAGCACAACGTCCCCTAGTTGGAAAACTTTGTCTTTGGCCTTTCATTCAAACAAGGCCTTCATCTTATCCTAGTATATGAGTAGATTGTGACTCACTTTGTCTTCGTTCTCTTGCAATTCAATCAATTGGTTTATCATGTGAGTAAGTGGATTTGGCTACTCCTCTGCCTCCTCAATTAATTTAGTCACTGGCATATCCAAATGAATTGAGAATAGTCCAATGGTGCCATATACTAGCTCAAGTGGTGATTTCCCAGTGGATCTCTTTGTTGTGACTCTATTTTCCCAAAGGGAAAACTTAAGTTGTGAATCCCAATTTTTCTTGTTTTATGCAATGGTCTTCTTTAATATTCTTACCAATATCTTATTTCTTGACTCAACCAACCCATTTCCCGCTGGATAATAGGTGGTGGAGTGACCAAGTATGACATTGTACTACTGGCAGAAATCAATGAGTCTCACAAACTTGAACGCCTAGGCATTATCAATCACTATCTCTTTTGGACATCTAAACCTTACAAAAAAAATCTTCAAGGAATTTCATGACCACTGAATCAGTTTCAACTCACATAGGGATGGCTTCAACCCATTTTGTGAAGTAGTCAGTGGTTGTCAAAATCCATTTATGTTCCCCACTCAAAGGACTCGAAGGTGGGTGAATCTCTCCTATAAAATATGTTATCACCTAAAAAATGATCACCTAGCCATTACTAACTAGGTATATCGAAATACACCATGTAGGATTAATTTTACCATAGGAAATGATTTAGTAAACCATTTTTATTAAATTATTTCTTAAATTATTTATGATTAAAATTAGTAAACCCCATGAGAATAATTGAATAAATCATTATTTATTTAATTTTCTCTAGGAATAATTATTAAATCATTATTTGATAATTAATTATTCCTTGTCACATGATTAAATCACCTTGGAATAATTAAATAAATCACTATTTGTTTATTATTCTTTAATTTTATTTTTGGTATAGTCGTTAAATCACTATTCAATAATTATTTCAAATTCACACATTTCGTAATCCTCGCGAAGTGATTAATAAATCATTTTATTTTTTAATTACTTCTAGATAAGGATATTTGACTGTTTTGAATATCTTTTCCCTCTCCAAAAAAATATAAGAAAATATTCCTAATAATTAGATATTGATTTGGTCAATAATATTTTATTATTTTCCATTTTTGAATCTAATCAAATACTTTGTTATAAATAAGAGGGTTTTCCATTCATTGTTCACCGTGATCACTATCATTGTCACCACCACCATCTTCTCACATTCAAGATCCCATTTGAGTTCCACTTTTGTTTTAGGTTTTCCACATATTGACAAATAAACGGATTATTGAAGCACAAGGACAACAAAGGACCTATCCCACAGATGGGATTTACAGACCCATTTTGTAGATCTCCTTCACCAGGTGTTTCCATAATAAAATTATTCATTCAAAGCTTTCTATTGGGTTATTACACTATTTTTTTTTTTGGCTGCTATATGCTTTGGGCTTGCATCAAATATTTTCTTGTAGGGTTTTATGATGTTTTATTACAAGTCTAAAGCACAAAAGCGACCATATTTTGTTGTTAGAGTGACTTGTCACTAGTGACTTAAGTGAACTATTTTTGGTACATCTTTCCGAAATATTTACACTAACAAATGATGACTCTGTTGGTGTAGTAATAGAGATCCTTGGTGACTTTCATTTTAGAAATATTAATTATTTTTCAGCTATTTTTAGCCTCTTAGTTTCTATTTTTAGATCTATTATTTTTTTCCTGGAAAATTCTTGGATTTTGTTGGCTATTCACTTCTTTTCGCAGGTAACAGGTACCACTAGAGTATGAGATGACACAATCTTGGCAAGATTTGCCGACTGAGAGTCCTGGGATAAAAACACACTTTTTGGCCCTACGTTTGCGTTCTGCAATGCACTTTTTGGCCAATTTTCAGCATTCCAATACCCTTTTCAGGTCAGAAACTGCGTTTCTCACCTTTTTTGAATTTTTTTTTTCAGACTTGTTGGTTGTGCTGATGTGTACCTGGAAAGATTTATATTCTCTCTCGAGTCACCCCTAGGGCTATATTCTCCTAGTAATTTCTCATTGAGGAAGGAAAAAAATCCCCCTAGGGTTTAGAGTACACCTCCATCTTGTAGGAAGGTTGTGTTGAAGATTCTAGGGTTTAACATTTTTAGCCACTGATTTCTAGGGTTTTATCCGCTTTTATACAACCCTTTTGGATAGGTCATTTCATCATTTAAATCCATTTATAGTTTAGTGTTTCCTTTCCCCCTTAGTATAATCTTGAGTTTCCTATGTTTTTGGAGCTTCTTGCCTATCCTTTCTAGAATTTTTCACCTCTAATTTTTGTTGTTTCTCTGCATCATTTACAACATATTAGTTCATTTAGATCTCATTCCCTTAGAAATTACATACTTTGTCCATTTATGTGTCTTTGAGTTTCTTTTTTTCTATCTCTTGCTTAGCTACTTGATATACTTCTTGGGTGGGTTTTCATGTGCTTTATTTGTTGTTTATTTTACTGTACATTTTTATCATTATTTATAGTTTTTCAACACTTTATTTTCAATAGCACATGGAATCATAAAACATGCTCAATTAACTCATCCACTTGACACATTATTTTCACACACTCACACCCTAAGCGAACATGAGCTTGGTTAACACTGCCAAGCCAAGACTTGAAACACTACACCTTAATAATTCAACACACATAGATTAAGCCCATTGGTCACCCGCACCAAACCAATCTGTGTAGTTTAGGTGTAGGATCGGTGGGATAGGCTTCCAATAACACCCATCAATTACATACATTGAGACATATAATTTGACATATTAGGGATCTTAAAATCTTTCACCATCCCACGGTTCAAAGCCGAAGTGCATCTGAAACTTGATTCAGAAGGGGTTAGGATAGGTCATCGTGCGAGTGGTTCTCCTCAGGGCTACCCAACCAATGGATGGGAATCCCATGTGGTGGTTGATCACCAAGAATATCAAGACTCAACCACCCTCGTAGGACGAAGGTAACCATAATGAGAAATCATAGGAAAACACCCTATAGGACTAGATGTCAGAAGCCATTGATTCTCTACCCCACCTTTCTTTAGACAACTCTGCTTGCAGGGATGAGATTCTGTTTATTAAGAATTATCTTGGAAGGCCATATGAAACAATAGATTTAGGACTTGTTTGAGGATTTAGCTCACCTATAGGTTAGAGGTATTTTTTCTTTGATAGGATGTGTTTTCTTGAATTAGAGTAGCATATTAATATAGTTAGATTGCACTTGGCACCACTGCACTAGGTGTTTGCTTGCTATTTGTTTCTCTTTTTCTCCTATTATCACCATTTATTCTATTAAGTCATATCTTTTTAGACATCATTGTGGCCCTAGGAATCTGTCACAGAGACTTCGTGTCCTTCACACCCAGTTTCCTTTAGGAAATCTTACTCCTTCCTGCTGAGTTCGAGTTCATCCTCCCAGTCCTCCATCGAGTCTTGATACTGACTCTGATTCTTCTGATTCATATAGTTGTTCCTTTGATTCTACATCCTCCCATCCCTATACCATCACCATGTCAGGCACCAACGTGGGTGCAAGAAAACCAAGTGGTAACCTAGGTAACCCCATAGGCAGAACCTATATTAATATGGTCACCAACCCTCAATTTCTTCCCTATATGGATGGTTTGCGCCACCCTGATTTTAGCCAACTCATCAATGATCCTCTTCTCCATGACTCCAATTGGCTTTCTATGCATACCAATCTTCCTTCCAACATGCCCAAGTTCGAAGGAAATCATAGAGAAGATCCCACAAATCATGTTCACTCATTTCATATGTGGTGCTCATCCAGTTCCATCACTGAAGAGTCCATTCATCTTCATATATTCCAATGCACCATTATTGGAGTTGATGCCAAGTGGTATGTGGACCAAATTCATGCCTCCCATTCCACCTTTGCGACTCTCAAAAAATATTTTCTATCGTAATTTAAGTTACCCCTCCGATATGACACTGATACCAAACTTTTGACCTCTTTTGTCAAACTTATGCCACCCACCTATCCAACCATGTTCAATAATGGAGCATGTGTAGAGCACCTAAGTTTGAAGATCGTGTCTATATGGATTGGTTCCTTAGATCGCTTTTGTCCCCCATAGGTAATGATGTCTCCTCCCACTTTTCGCAGTCTAAGGAAGAAGCGGTCCAAGTAGCTTTGAAATATGACCTGATCTATGCATAGTCAGGATATGTTTATACTATCCTTGCCAATCTACCTAGACCCAATGTTGCTAATGCACTGGGGGCATCTCATGTCACGGATGGTATCATTGGATCTATCTCACACCCTCCACCTTCACCATATGCTCCATGTTCGATGAGTTATGGTCAACCCTATGGGGGGACCAGTTCCTCTTACACCTATCCCCCTCCCAATCCTTCACATGGAAACACTTACCAAGGTACTAGCACATCATATGCATATCCCCATTGAAATTAGTTGATGCTAGGGATAGCTATTTCTCCACTTGGTTATCCCAATGTTGCTCCAACTCATTCTACCCATATGCACCGCCTAACATTCTAGCCCCACGAGAACTAGCGCCCTAGCAACCCATGCCTCCTCCACCTCTGCCACAACAACTGCCTCCTTAAGTTGAAGTGTATGCTCAATAGAGCACAACCAATCCCCCTAACCCCAAGTGAAGGAATAATGGGAAAGGTAACCGGATCCAACCATCTCAATGTAACCAACGCAACCAGGGTCCACCACCTAATGCCCCTCCAGGTAACGGTCCTACTCCCTCAACCTAGCAATAGGGCAGACAACCAAATAAAAACAAGGTTCTTTATATGAATAAACCTTGTGCCCATTGTAGAGTATTTTTCCATTATACTCATGAGTGTCCCATTTTACGTCAGATGCGCCAAGCATAGGAAGCTCACACAGTTGCTTCTAGAGGAACTTAGCCCATTTCTCCACCTCCTCCCCTCTTGTTTCATCACAACCGGGTGTGCTTACAAATCCTTTTGCCCATAGAGGATATGTAGATTCCCAATCCACACATGGTAATGCAACTCGTCAAAATTCAAAATTTGGCCAAAAATATTACCAAATCCTCATGATGAATTACGAGGATGTCAACACCGAACATGTCAACCTCTAGACTCGATCGCGCCAATATGACAAGCCCTCTACCAAGTCAGCAACTGATTCCCAAATCAAAGTATCCACTAAGCCTTTTTTGTCAACAAATGGTACCTTACAGATCCCTATACCTAAAGTCAAGGTTCCCTCTAAGATCATCAAAGGTCCATTACATTAAAAAACTGCTTCTTCTAAAGCTGCCCATGCCTATAACATAGTATATGACTTGGTGTAATATCCTGCTTCCATGTGAATGATGGAATTCCTCTAGATGTTCCCATCCCAATGGAAAGATATGCCATTTTCTTTAGGTGTTGTGGATCCCTTTGATGATCATCTGATTGTCTTTGACATTGATAATGCAGAACATCCTCCCCCTTCCTTCATCAATTTATTTTCAAATACCAGTCTCCATAAAGAATGCCAATGTTAAGTGGTGTAGCATAGAAGAAGGTGCCTCCACCTATGTGATGGTTGCTAGTGTTTGCACGCAACTTGGTTCCCCCCACCTATCCCCACCCACCACCAACATTTGTGCTTGGGATAGTCATCCCTCGCAACCCCTAGGTTTGTATCGCAACTGTCTAAATACCATTTTTGGCAATATTGTCTTAATTTATATTGAAGTCATTGATGCCTCCTTAGATTACAATATCCTCTTGGGTCATAGTTACACCTATGCCATGTCCAATTTCGTATATTTTTTTTTCCATAAGATGTGCCTTCCTCACAATGGAAAGATCTTCACTATCGATTAGTTGACTTACTATGACCCTCAGTATGAGACATACCCTCAAACCACCATTTCATCAATGACTGGAAATAAGACTATCTACTCCCTCACTAATGCTTCTCATGGAGTCTATAAATATTCCATGCTGCTTGGTGCTTATTATGGCCCATCACGTACCCCTTTTGAGCCTATCTCGTCTGGTGTTTGCATGCTCCAAGCATCACGAGAGGCCCATAAATGGTCTAGTACACCTTCATAGTAGCCATATGCTCTACAACCTCCTACTCCCATCTCAACCTGATCCATTTCCTTCTGTCGATATCTCTTAGTCCTCTTCAACCGAGAACTAATGCCCCATGCCTTAACCATCTAAGATAATTTCCCCTAGCTCATTACCCCTTAGGTCAGATACCTTTCCTATTCCCACCCCCAGGAATATTTTCTACCCTTGTTATGTCTATGTTGAGTCTACCTAACATTACCTTGGGGATCCCATTCTAGTACATTGATCCTCCCGCAAACACTCCTACGGATGAGCTCAAACCTTACACTTCTTTGACCCCAGTTCAACCTGTTGTTCCTCCCCCTTTCTTTGCTTTAGTTCCATAGCAAGCTTAACAGGAACCCACTCCTATTGTGAAATAATCTGGTGAGCGTGGAAAATCCCATAAAAAGGGACCCAAAGACAAGGCACTCCAAAAAACTCCAGCTCCTCTAAAGGCATCGAAGACTACTCCTCCTTTATGCGACGTTGTTGGACATGCCACCAATAACTATACTTAGCTCCCTCATATTAATAATGTGGTTGTTGATACCTTGCCTGACTCCAACATTCCTTATGCCCATGTCACCTTACTCAATTCAACTATAATACGAATAGATCCTTACACACGAATACCCCTTGTGATTACTATGGCCATTATTCCCATCACTGTCCTAGTCTCGAAGACTTTCATGATACACTTAAAGTGCTTTGTAAGTTAGATGTTTCTCATAGTGATTCAACTTCCCCTCTACCTATGGGTTATGTCCCCATTGTTGTGCCAAAATAGGAGGTTTCCCAACCTACCATTGTGATTCCCCCTCCTAATGTCAAGATGACAAATATTTTTTCCCCTATTCTCTACCTATCGTCATCCATGGGATCGATCTATTGGGACTCCCTTGATGTTTCCTATTGTGATTTCGTCAAACCTTCTTTGATGAATACTTCAGTCTCAACATTGGTATATGTTACATCTACTAGTCATCTGCCCCCCCTTTTGATGATGTGCATGTGAACATTGTCTCTCATGAAGATGCCTTAGTTAGCTCCTCATCATCATATGGTCTCCCTTCCTCTCGTCCTCTCACATTCCATTTTTATTAAGACATCATGGAAGCCATGACCACCCATGACTATCCCTAGGATGATATGCACCATCGTATGTACTTTCTTCCGAAGAAAACACATGATCAATATGATGTGGAGTCAAAAATTTTCCTCACTTATTTGCAAATCCATAAATTCATCCCCCATATCAATCATGATGATCGAATATGTACTTGACATCAAACCCCTTGCTACATCCTCATCGACGATGATCTCTATCATCGCAGTGTTGACACTGTCCTCCATCATTGTCTCACCCATGCTAAAGCTGTGCAAGTTCTCAATGCCTATCACAGTTGCACTTGTGATAGTCATCTCTCCAGAATGGCCACTACCCAGAAAATCATGCGTGCTGGATACTTTTGGCATTATCTCTTTAATGATTGCATTGAGTCAATCAAACACTATCCCAATTTCCAATTATATGCCCCTAAGGCTCGAGCCCCACATGCTCCCCTCCATCCTATCATCATAGCTGGTCCTTTCTATAAATGGGTTATTGACGTTATGGAGTTTCAAAACCCATATGCTAATAACCATATGTATATTTTCATGGGCATCAATTATTTCACCAAATGGGCTAAATCCATGCCCACGTTCAATAAAACCGCTACCAATGACTACCCAAAATCCACACCACTATTGTGGTTGTAGCCCGTGTCTCAAGTCTCTCAAAGTCATGGACCTAGATGGTCGTTCCCTTTGCATGAACACCTAGTGCACAGTGACAATCCACAAACTCCCCTAAATGCCTCCCATGAGGTAGCACTGGATGTATATACCCCACCATCCCTAAGGGTAACAATCCTGTCAAAACGTATATGTCCTAGATAGTGATTTTGATCTTGTTCCCCTCTATCACAAAAGGCCTCCTGATATGGATCCCAATAACTCATAATCCTAGACAACAAGGACTCACCAGAACTCATCAATAGGTTTTCCAAGAACATAAGTAACCCATATCATGCCAGAACCCGCCTGACTTCTTGGTTCCCCTGAATCGCAACACGAAGAGTGTCAAGATCTTATTCTCGCCAAATGAACTTTAGCTCTACTATACCTACAAAAAACCATCATGTTTTTTCATTTTAGAGTCAAAAGCATGCACTCCTAGTTTTTAGCTTCAACTCAATAGAGACCCCTAGCCCTACTTTTCCCTTCAGCCCAAAACACAATTTTTTTCCCTCAAAATTGCATGGAAGGCACCTCTTTATGCATTTTCTACATTCTAGAATGTAGAAAAGAGTCCCATAAGTGCCTTGTGACTGTGAGGAATAGCAAAGGTTCCCCCTAGTTAGCTGAAGCCCTAATATGAAAGTCTAATCCACCAAAAATGACGATTAAGTTTAGGCCACATAACACAAACTCATAGATCTGATTTCCAACAGTCGATTTGTCTACTACGATCTCCACTAGGCATAGCCCTTTTATAGGAAAAAACCTTAGTTTTTCCGCCACCCATTGTGACCAAAAATAGCTCAGTTTGACAAGCCATTTTCACCATTGGAAAGTTCTCATCGAGTTCTATAATGGGTTTCTCTTTGTTTTTGGTAATTTTACAGTTCACCAGGAAGCCATTTTTCCACGAGGCCTCACTTTGCCACCTATTAAAATCAAATTTCTTCATATGATCCGACCATACTATGGTACCACTTTACCATTGAATTGGTTGAATTATGTGTCGATTTTCATCATGAGTAACCATCTTTACTCATGTTTTTATGGTCCCCTTTGGGCCTTCCCCCATGTGCCAGTATCATCGAGTCACCCTTGTTTAAAGCACTAGATATGAGTTAGCCTTGCATATATGGAGTCTATTCCGAGTCCCCTTGAGTCATTTTACAATATATCATCCATCTTTGTGTCACATTTATCCCATTCTGCTCTTATTTGGCCTCTAGCTATACTGTTGAGTGTTATGAAACTAGCTCACAAAAAGGTAGAAAATATAGATAAACGCCTTCAAAATAAGCCTCTTCGAGGGGGAAACCTCCTTTACATTACACAAATTAACAATTCTTGGATGATACAAATGACAAGACTTCCTTTCTATATATAGGAGTCTAAGGGGTCATAATATAATTAGAGCCAACATAACAATAATAATGTAAGGGCACAATAATAACAATAGTGGGCTTTTATGGGGCGCAATAATAAAAATATGGGGACTACATTGGCACAAAAATATAATAAGGGGGTTATACTAATAACAATAAGGCTTACACTAGTAGTAAAAGGACCTAACATGCCCCTCTCCTTCAAAAACTGTTCTCCTCAATGCTTGAATAGTTCTTGATGCTTCTGTATAAATTCTTGTCCTCCCATGTGGAATCTTCAGTGGGTAAGTTCTTCCACTTGATGAGATACTCTGAAATTGATCTATTTCATAGCTGTCGATTTCTTGGTTCTGTGACTGCTTCAGGTTCCAATATGATTTTTCCTTCCTTGTCAAGTTCTTGCAATACTATTTGAACTGGGATCTTCTGCAACTTTTGAATGAGTTCCCACTCCTTTGGGCATATGGATATCTGTAAGGCCTGATGTTTGGAGGAACACTTCCTGGAATCAAATGAATAGCATGATCATGATCAAAAATAGGTGGGAGGCCTTTGGGATTCTCAAATACCTTGGAATGATTGTCCAAAACATTTTGGAGATATGGAGAAATACATGATTTCGATGTGGGATCCTCTAGTGAACATAATTGTGCAATTATGCCCCATTGTTCTTTATTCAGAAGCTTTGTCATGATGTTAGAGTTGACTATCTTTCCCGGTTTCCCTTCGGTATGCCTCAATTCAACTTCCTTTCCTTCCCAAAACATTTTCAAGAAAAGTTCTTGAAAATTAAAAGCTATCGTACCCAAAGATTGTAGCCATTGGACTCTTAGTAAAACATCAACACCAACCATTGGAATGGATAGCATTGGGTTATTTAATACATATTCTCCCATGGGTAGCTTGATATTATGGCATCTTTCTAGAGCAATTTATGGTTCCTCCACTTGAAACCATCACTTGACACTCTGGTGTTGGATATAGGAAGCAATTCAATTCCTTGGCTATCTTACAATGAATAAAATTATGGGTACTGCCCGAATCAATCAACACTATTACCTTTTTCTTCTTGATATGTCCCTCTATCTTGATAGTTTGAGGAGTGGTAATTTCTTCCAATGCATTACAAGACATGCTCGAATTCATTTCTTGATGCTCGATGTGATCTTTCACTTATTAAACATTTTTCTTCTTGATATGTCCTTCTATATTGATATTTCGAGGAGTGGTAATTCCGATCAATGCATTACAATATATGGTCGGATTCATTTCTTCTTTCTCGATATGATCTTTCACTTCTTGAACCTTTTTCTTCTTGATATGTCCTTCTATCTTGAGAGTTTGAGGAGTGGTAATTCTTTCCAATGCTTTACAAGATATGGTAAAATTTATCTCTTCTTTCTCTGGGGTGGGTTCCTGGTGTATATCCTATTCTTTTGATGTATCTTGATCCTTTTCTTCCTCCTCTTCATAATCTATGTAAAATAATTTCTTCTCAGCACACTTATGACCTATAGTGTATTTTCTATCATAATTGCAACAAAGCCCTTTTTCTCCTTTTTCTTCCAATTGTTGTGGTGTAAACCTTGTAGGTGGTGGAAGGCTAGGAGAAAAAACACTTCCATAATTATAGTCATGAGTGGTGGGATTCCTTGTTTCCATAATTTCGCTTTCAATTTTTCTTGCCAACTTGAATGCCTTCTCCAATGAATCAGGTTCCCAAAGATGAACCTCGTGTTGAATGTTATTCTTTAAAGTCCCTATGAAGACATCAACCATTTTCTTCTCTGGAATATCATTTACCCTTATATTAAAATTTTGGAAGTCCTTAATGTGCTCTGCCATTGAACGCTTTTGTTTGAGATTAATCAATTGGTTAAAAAGGGTGTTTCTCTTTGTATCCTCATAATGTGCTATCATTTCCTCTGTGAAAATTGACCACGCGACAAGTGGTTTACGAGAACAAAGCCCTTTATACCATAAAGATTGATTCAGTTATAAATAATTAGATGCAATACGTACCTTTTGTAACAGTGGTACACCATGTAGATCAAAATATTTCTCCATCTGTAGTATCCAATTTACCAGATCATTGCCATCAAACTTCCTCATCTCACTTTTTCTTGATTTTAGGAGCTCGATCTTGAAATGACTATAACTCTGTACTTTTGGATCTTTAAGTTCTTCAATTGCGGTCTATAATAGCCCTCTGATTCCTCTTTCTAACTCTGCAAGTCTGATCACAATTGGATTCCTAAAGAAAGATTTATTCCCAATCTCCCGCGATGACCTAATTATAGGTTAGTTCAGTAGAGTGAACGTGTATGACATTCCACATGTCACTATTTCAACCTTAGGTTCTAAAAATTATACCCAAACAAAATATAGTCTGTCCTCTTTCTGTAACTTCTTACAAAATTTCAATCCGATGCTTAGAGAGAAGGCTATGACGATTTTCCCAAGGTCACCTGTTTAGTATGTAATTCAGGAGTCTGCAAAAACCCTAAATTCCACAGATCATATATCTAAAATTGTAGCGAGCCAAGATCTGAAATTCGAATCCGAAGTTTAGACTAATTTCTTCTCAAATGATTTTTTTTTGAGGTTTTGAAACTTTGTAGCGAAAAAGTTATAGCGAAAATGCCACGATGATCTGTTTTAGATGAAATTATGGAGCTTGAAAAAACCCTAACTTGCTCAGATCATATATCCTAAAATATAGCAAGACAATATATGAAATTCAGACCCAAGGTTCAGTGAGATTTCATCTCAAATGGGTTTTTCTTTTAGCTTCTAAAATGTCACAGAAAAAACGTTATAGTGAAAATTCCACGATGATCTGTTTGGAGCAGCGAAACCTTAGAATCCAAAGCTCTGATTCCAAATGTTATGAAGCCAGCTCACAAAAAGATATAAAAGATAGATAAACACCTTCAAAATAAGCCTCTTCGAGAGGGAAACCTCCTTTACATTACACAAATGAAAAATTCTTGGATGATACAAATGACAAGATCTCCTTTCTATATATAGTAGTTTAAGGGGTCATAATATAATCAGAGACGACATAACAATAATAATGTAAGGGAACTATAATAACAATATGGGGACTACATGGGCACAAAAATATAATAAGGGGGTTGTGCTAATAAAAATAAGGGGTTACACTAGTAGTATAGGGACCTAACATTGAGTCTTTGAAAATCCTCTATCTGAGTAATTGACCATCCCTCTAGAATCGAGTTAGCCACTGCCAAGTCAACAATGCATATCATGCTCTGACAAGGGAATTCATTTTTCTACCTCTCATATTGCATCCTTCCATCATCATCCCTGGTGTGAGCCACTCAGCCACATTTACTATGACCCTCGTGCCTTTGGTGAGGACTCCTCATTGCCTGACCTCTAGCATGCCCTCTTCTATCGACATCACCAAATTCATTCCAGGAAAGTGGTTTAGAGGGCAATGTACCTTGGCTCTAGCTTTAATCATTGTTTGGCACCTTGGATCAAGAAAAGGGAATCATAATTTCCCTTTGACTTGGTTGTTTCTTGTGTGCTCGACTTCAACTCATTATCGCATGATCCAGAATCATATACTTGATGGTCTGGTGATCCAAGAGATTGTACCAATATTGCCCAAGTGTGTGTGATATTTTCCAGGCCTCATGAGGGGGTGGCCCTTTAGGTAGCTACCCACATGCTCGAATGTTAGCAGATTATGATCCAGCATCAAATGGAGTTCTGCAAAATTTGATGGGTCTGGTTTCAGCGACTTGAAATGTCCACTACATACATCTCTCCTTTAGATGATCCATTCAAATCTTTAGAGCCCTTTCCTATTCGAGATGACATCTTTGGTTTTGATTCATCCTTACCATGTTAACTAGAGGGGATTTATGTCTCCTCTACTCATATATTATTATATTCAATCCTAGCCTATGTTGTTTCCAAGCACATTGTGTATATGGGGCTCATTGTATCATTGTATTACATTATGGCACATTGATGCCAAAATAACATGTATCATGTACATTGTAGCTCAGTCCCACATTTCCGGGCTCATCATTATTATTTGTCTTCAATTATCTTGGTGAGTATGGGTATGCCTCCCCTGCCTCATTTGAGATCACATACTCCAAAATAAAAGGAGACTTCTATGAGATTAGTAGATCTCACCCCCTCCATTCGTTCGTCCTTCTTTACATTGCTTCAACTGTATATATATCTCTCTCTCTTCGACTCCCCTTTAGCGTCTTGAGGAAGTGTAACATACAATGTATTTCAGTCATATGATGTTCTCCTAACACTCATACATTGGGGGGCAATCTATTATCACCTAACCATTTCTAACTAGCTGGATTCAAATACACCATGTAGGATTAATTTTACAATAGTAAAATCACTTTCACCATAGGAAATGATTTAGTAAACAATTTTTATTAAACTATTTCTTAAATTATTTCTAATTAAAATTAGAAAACCCCATGAGAATAATTTAATAAATCATTATTTATTTAACTTTCTCTAGGAATAATTATTAAATCATTATTTGATCATTATTCCTTGTCACATTTGACTAAATCACCCTGGAATAATTAAACAAATCACTATTTATTTATTATTCATTAATTTTATTTTTGGAATAATTGTTAAATCACTATTTAATAATTATTTCAAATTCACACATTTCTTAATCCTTGCGAAGTGATTAATAAATCATTTCATTTGTTAATTACTTCTAAATAACGATATTTGACCATTCTGAATATCTTTTCCCTCTCCAAAAAAATATAAGAAAGTATTCCTAATAGTTAGATATTGATTTGGTTAATAATATTTTATTATTTTCCATTTTTGAGTCTAACCCAATACTTTGTTTTAAATATGATGTTTTTCCATTCATTCTTCACCACGATTGCTATCATCGTCACCACTATCGTCTTTTCACATTTGAGCACCCATTTGATTTCCACTTTTGTTTCGAGTTTTCCACATATTGAGAGAGAAAGGGATTGCTGAAGGACAAGAACATCAAACGACCCATCCCACGAAGGGGGATTTGCAGACCCATTTTGAAGATCTCCTTCATGAGTGTTTCAATAATAAAATATTCATTCAAAGCCTTATATTGGGTTATTACACTATTTATTTTATGCTGCTATATGTTTTGGGCTTGCATTAGTTATTTTCTTGCAAGGTTTTATCATGTTTTATTGTAGATATGAAGCGTAAAGGTGATCACATTTTTTTGTTAGCTTCACTTGACGCTAGTGAGTTAAGTGAAGCATTTTTGGTACACCTTTCCGAAATATTTACACTAAAAAAATCCAATCCCATTTCCTAAAAGGTTATTCCACAAAAACTGAAATTAGAGGCAATGGAGCTAAATTTTTCTTCTCAGCATACAATTGACATTCTATGAAACCTCTTACCAGCTTGTAGACATCATAAAACAAGGTAGGCCAGTGGAAACCATCGTTCATAATTTTATGAGTTGTAACCTTCCAACTGTAATGACCTCCAAAGGCACGTCCATGCTACTCATTAATAGTCTTAGAAATTTCATCTTCAGTTAAGCACACAAACAATATACCACTTGGGTCCTTCTAGTAGAGTTGATCATATGCGATTAGATACTTTTGAGATTTCACCCTCAAAGCCCTATATTTTACTTTGTCCAAGCCAGTTGGGTAGCTAAGAAATAATAGAAATAAGAAAGGAATTTATAAGTGATTATGTTATCTTGTTCATTGGATTGGTTATTCCCATCTACAATATTTGGACTCGAAGCCTCAACCAACATATTTATCCCCATTTCTTAACATTTTATCTTTGATAGAATTTTTTCCAAACCCTTCCCCTTTATCAATTTGGTTGGCTTGATATACATATCATATTCCTAAATTTTTGCTATACACTTGCCCCTTTTCCCTTCATTGTCTCCTTATGTAAGAACGTTTTTCAAAACTATTGTAGGGACATAGGCAATTATTTTTTACTGCGTAACGTAGGTCTTGAAAGCTTTCAAGGCCTTACCTAGAGCATATGCTTGTTTTTCCAATATATCATATTTCAGCTCTGTGTCCCTCAACACTTGGCTAAAGAATGCCAGTGGTTGTTCCTTGTCTTCTTCATTCTTTTGCAATAAGACAACTACAACAATGTTGGGGGGCATGAAAGTGAAGATGAGAAATGGTTTTTGGTAATCAAGAATAGCCAAGACCAAAGCCTCTCCAAAGGCTTTCTTTATTTTGGAAAAATACTCTCTGGTCTCCACAGTCCATCTAACTTCTCTATATGTTCTCAATCTGTCTGTAATCTCTTTTACAATCTCAGGATAATTGGGTATAAACCTCCTCGAGAAGTTTATCCTTGCTATAAAAACTTGTATCTCCTTTTTGTTCCTTGGTAAGGGGATGGAATTGATTGCTTCTAACCTCTTGCGGTCAATTATTACGCCTTATTTTGAGACTATATGTACCAAGAGATTTCCTTCTCTAAGAGAAAATTGTGACATATTTGGAGTGAAAGACAAGACATATTTCCTACATTTCTCAAAAGTGAGTTGTAAATGTTGTGGATGCTCTTTGTTAGACATTTAGAATACTCTTATGTCATCTAATTAGATAACCACAAACTTATATTTCTCCCTAACAAACATTATATACATCGTTCTTTGGAAAGTAACTCCAACATTCATGAGACGAAAAGGCGTTCATGCATACATGAATGTTACCCAAGGTGTGGTAAAAGTTTTCTTCTTTTGATCATCTAGATGCTCAAAAATTTGGTTGAACCCAAAGAACCAATCAATCATGGACAACCTTGATGACCACACCACCTTTTTCAAAATATAGTCCATTTTGGGCAAGGGGTAATTATCCTTCAAGGAGGCCTTGTTTATATTTCTAAAATGTACACACAATCTGATCTCTCCATTCTACTTTCTGATAGGAACCAAATTGGCCACCTAGTCTGAATATCTCAAAGGTACAATAATTTTAGCTTGAATAACTTTCCTGATTTCGTTCTCAATCAAGGGGAGGAGTAGAGGATTGATCTACCTTATTTTCTACTTCCAGGGTTTTATTTCAGACTTCGAAGGGATCTTATGTTGAATAATACTAATATCATAATTTTTAAAATCATTATAAGACCAAGAAAAAATATTATCATGCCTTCTAAAAAGGTTAAGGTACTTCTCCTTGTATCACCCTAGAATTCCTTTAGTCAACTTATTTAGTTTGGGATGATGGTTTGTACCAATATTATAGTCCTTTGCATCCCTTTTAGACTCATGCTTAGCTATTTTGACAACCACATCATTAGTATCAAACAATATTTACAATGGGACTAATCTATTTGGGATTATGTTCCCCTTTAGCTTGAGAATTTTCTACTTGACCATAGATTCATCCCATGGCACTCAGGGATTATGTTCCCCTTTAGCTAGAGAATTTTCTACTTGACCATAGATTCATCCCATGGCACTCACTCTTTAGCTGCTTCCAATTCCTCAATGTCTTCCCCCTCGTAGTAAATTATGACATTAGAAAACTCCTGAATCACCTCCATAAAAATTTTAATTTTAATTTCATCTTCGAACACCTACCAGTGTTTTACATTGTCAAGCACTGAGTGTCTGTGCCTAACCTCAACTTCGTACCTTAGCAGGGGATTTTGGGGGGGTATAAAATTACTAGCAGATGAAGCCAAGGAATATTACATTATGTTTTTCTCCCTAGGAAAAAACTGAATATTGAATGCTGGAAGTAAATTTTCAGCTAAATCTCATACTTCATTTCTATAATATTTCAGTCTGGGATGCTTGTTTTGGCACTGGTTCTTGATTTGTTTCACAATCAACTCCGAATTTTAAAATACTCCCAAACATTCAATATTTATGTCTCTAGAAAATTGTAGACCCAATACTAAGGCCTCATACTCAACAATGTTGTTTGTAGCATCAAATTCCAAATTGCATGCAAGAGGAATGTGGTTTTCCTTAGGGGATTTCAACAATTCTCCTGCTCCATTTCCTTCCTTGGAGTAGGCTCCATCAAAGTACAACTTCCAGAGACAACTAGATTTTGTGTTGCTAAAAATTGACCTGGGAGGGAATCTCCATTTGGATATCCTCCATACCTTTCTCATCCATTTCTAATAGAAACAATTATAGGTATTTTTCTAGGCCATATACTAGAGAGTAATTGGAATTATCATGATGGTTTTTACAAAATTATATTCTCTATATAGTCTGTGCTCTTCTCCACCAAATATTGGAATAGTGGCATATGTAAGGTCTAATTTGATAGACCCTCCAAGCTTCATTCCTTAAGATCTAGAGAGGACCATACTGAATCTTGTAGGAATATCTACAACCAAAATATCCATCACCACACTCTTTGCAGGAATTTGAGCTAGATTGACAACCAAGTCTTTGATCATTCCCAAGCACTTGACTCTTTTGGATTCAAAGGAATACAATTCCTTATATGGTTTAGTTATTTGGATACATAGATGTTCCATAATAGACAAAGGCATGATATTATGAGAGGCTCCTAAATATAGCATGTAGTTTTGTAACAATAAATCATGGATCACTAAGGTTGCATAGAAGGGAGGGGTGGAAGGGTCCTTCTCCTCCACATGGGGGTCGAACATGACAATAGGCCTTTCTTGCTACAAAATTTTATTATATTGAGATGAGGCAAAGTGAGATACGCCAATGAACTTAGAAAATTATTTTTTATAACTAGATCGTTTCAGTAATCCAATCAAAGGAATTGATATCTTGACCTTTTCTAATTCTTTTAGCAGGTTGAAAATAGAGGGATTCCTATCCACTTTGCCAGGCTCAATTGGTTCTTTACTTTCTTTATGTATTGGGTCTGTTTGCACTACTATTTTTTATGCATTTGGGACTTCAATCCTAGGATTGGTGGGGTGGGGAGCCTCTCCCCTAGTTGTTGGATCAAGGTTGATGGGTTTTTTCCCCTTTATTAGCTAGTTTTGGGGGAGTCAGTTGGATATTTTCGTCATTTTTATCTTGAATCTCATATCTTTTCCTGAATCTCAAATCATACTTCCTATGCAAGTAGGCTTCCTTGAAATAAAAAAGCTATCTACAATAAGAATCTTTTTCTTCTTCATTTAAAGAAATGTTGTGATCATCCTCCCCTTCTTGTGCTTATATTTCATTTTCTTCTTCTCGGAGAGTAGAGTATTGATTTTCCTATACTTCAATAACATGTTCAATAGTTTCTTTTGGGTCATCTTCTAGATATAAGGAAGGTTGTATTGGTCTTGTTGGTTCTTTCTTTCTCTTTGAAAAAGTTGCAAAGGAGGTCTCCTATATTAGGGATTGAAATTTCTGTTAGGACCTTGTTGGATTTGTCAAGAAGGACTTTTGTTATCCAACTCTAGCTTCACCAGTTTATTTGAAAGGTTCCCAATCAACTTATTCATTTCATCTAGATTTTTTCTTGGTTATATTTTGTTTGGCCAGATGAGATATCATCTTTTCCCCTCATCCTATCACCATGCTCTGCATTTCCTTTCCACTTTCATGTCCATGAAAAGTTTGCTTCAACCTCCAGAGCACCAATCTGGATCTGGTCCAAGGTGCAGGATTTCCACTCTTTGAGGATAAACATGAAATCTGATTCAAAGGCTCTAGCAAATACCACCTTATCTATTGTCTGTGGAGGTTTAATCTCAACATGAAGGCTGTTATTTAGTTTATTAAATCTATTTGTGGAATTTTTGACATCCTCATTTTGTCTTTTCTTTATTGAATTCAAATTAGTGAGGAAATACCCATGGCCTTTATTTTATCCCTATTTTTTCATGAACGTGTTCTCCAGTTCCTCCCAAATATTAATTGAGGTATTTGGTAAGGTCTTACACCATTTTTATCCTCCCCATCTAAGGACTCAACAAATAGTCTCAAGACTACATCTAGATGATCTACATTCAAGTTTTTAGCAAATTCACAAAAGACTTTGATGTGCTTTTGAGCTAAAATATCATCTTCCCTAGTGAATCTAGGCAGGATCTTAAGATAGTCTTGAGGCATTCCATTAAGAGTCTGTTGTAGATTAGGCGGGGCATATTTTTTAGTATAAATCCAGGGACAACCATATTTTGAAATGGAGGTTGGAAAATATTTACAGCAGGGCCTGGTTGAGGAGGTGAGTGAGCCATAGTGGATATGATTTGGTGCGATATTGTAGCATGAATTTGAGATGGACTGGTAATAACAATAGATTTGACCTCTTAAAACTTCTAGGAAGATATGGAATGAAAAATGGTTAAATTTTATAGAAGTCTCTTTAGACTTAAGTTTGGATAAGTAAGACTTAACTTTGGAGAAGTAAGACCCAAGCGAAGGAAAACATTCTTCTCAAAACTCGAAAACTCTAGATGAAGTTTTAGGATATTTTATCTTAGATTTTTGAGAGCTATAGTTTGAGGCTTGTGAGGTAAACACAATAGGATCTAAATTTTTTAGGGTTCTTTCCCTCCAAACTTTTCTGGATTTGATACTTTTTGGATCAAAAATAGGAGGGGCTTTCTGTTGTGAGGTATCTAAACGAGTATGAGGCCTCCTAAAATCCAGGGTTATAACTTCATGACTTTTCTTGGTGAGAGATATTAACCCACACTTCCTCTTCTCACCACATGAAAAATAATGTTCATAAATTATATCCAAGGAAATATAATCAAATTTGTTCCTTGAAAATGGCATCAAAATATGTTGTCGTTCCTAAGGACAACCCCTGGGTAGAGATTAAGGGACAATGTCTAGGAATTCTTAAAGTCTTTTGCAAATAAATCCAGATCGCTCAAGAGTTCTTAAAAATATAAGATAATTTGAAAATTATTCAATATTCATACCAAAAAACCAAACATGTTACACACATTGAAAATATATTTTTCCAAAGAAGTAACATTCAACCATGTTTTCCTACACATAGGTAGTGTAGATTTCTTAGTTGTCATATTATAGGTGAGTTAAGAAATAAAGATAGAAGTTTGGTGTAGAATACTAATTAATAGAATCTTGCGCATTTAAATTTAGTAGAGTAATGTATAGACAAAGAGAATGAGACTAGAAACCATGGAGCACAATTTAAGGCCTTCAATCTTACATTTACAGGTACCATATTCAATAACATGACATAGATAAATCTGACATGCAAAATTTAATTCTAGCAGCTACAATTACACAATTTATAAGGAAAGAAACACATTTGAAAATAGTACACAGAGAGAAGAGCACATGCTCCACATAACAATGCTTGGAATCACCAAAAAAATTCTTCATTACACTTTTAGAACAACACACATGTCTTTTTGTCCTTGAAAATTGCCAAATTTACAGAAATATAGTTATGTCTTGAATATAAAATACAACCCTTCCAATGAGTTCCATCTTCCCTATTATAGGTGTTATATAGAAAAATGACCTCCTCATCAGCTCAAAGGAGAAAGACATGATGAATGATGGACTGACCCAGTTCACAAGCCCAATTGTCAAGCGAAAGCTGCCTAAACATTGGAAACCTGCTTTATAAAGCTTCCTAGAAAGGCTAAGGGTGCGTTAGTGCCCAAAGTAACTCTATCCATTACATGGGGAAGAGAACTAGTGAACCCTAATGAGTTTCTATGGGTCAAGGGAATGAGTTGACTGAGAATATATCCCTATATTCTCTCCTATATTAGCTCATAAAAGCAGGGAAAAGTCAGAACTAGACATGTTTGGGGGAATTACTAATTCCTAATGGAGTATGCAAATGGGAAAGAGCACAAAGGCATGGAAACATCATTGCTTTTTCCTAATGGAACTCATGAAGGACTTGGCAACCCTAACCTCACATGCTATATATGCAAGGCTAGGGCCATTGTGAAAGGGGTCAAACCATTTGAAATGATTGCCTATTTAACTGTCAAGCAGAGTCTCAGACTAAGGCAGAAGAAGAGGTTAAGAAGGGAGAGAGAGAGAGGAGCTGGAGGGGTAAGGGAAGACTAATGCAACTGATGGTTGTAATCACTCTTTCTACATCAATATAGAACTATAGTTGTGTTGTCCACTCCGAGATGTTGATAGTATGACTTGTTTGTACGTTTATTCAATATCATTAGCATGAGTGTCTTAGTTATATGCAACTAGATACCTTTATATGTTCATGCATTTTTTATGAAGGTTTTATGTTGTGATATTACGCTTGTCTTTGTTATGTGCAGGTTTTTATCTGGAGTCAGCTCAGTGGTCTTTTGCCTAGCTGCATTGCGCTCTCCAGCAACACCACACTAAGACTCGATGTAATAATTCATTCTCACTTTGATATTCATTTGTTAAACCTAGATATGCATGTATCTTTGTGACATCTATAGCTAATATGACTATCTACCAAGGATCCTGGGAAAATCCTTAAGGGTTTCTACATCACCAAATACTCATGCATTAATCCCTATAGAAGAAGCGGCGACTCGGTTGGGGACTACACTTAGTTCCCGGGTTTTCCCAGAAAGTTCCTAGATCTCTCTTTCTTCCAAGCCTTCCTATACTTCTTCATTCCATTTCCGACCACTCAGGACCATACAACACCCTTCCCTCTATGCTTAGCCCTAGATCTGATCTCCACAGCCCATTTTTTGAGTATTTTCCCTCACTAATGCTGGTTACTAGTGTAAACAGTGCTTTATAAAAGACTGTGTCCTCATAAAGAGAGAATTAGTGCTGAAACTAACTCTCTGTATCCTCTAGTACATAACGTTACCCAGCCATTTCTTGATAAACAACTAGCTCTGTGACCTCGTGGGTTGGGAAATCTGCTTGTAGACTAATCAGGGATCTGCAGTTGCACTTGTTTGATTGATCTGTGTCCTGAACAATTTTTTTTTAAGAAAATAGATTTACTTCTTAAAGTTTTTGTTTTCATTAAAAAAAAAACAAAATTTTTACTGTTTTTTGCTTAACTGGTTAGATCTGCATTATTTGGTTTCAATAGTTGTTAGTGAGCATTGAATTTATGTCAGTTATGCTAGTGTTTTACTGAATAGGATGCATGGTATATATATTGATGTATGAATGACTCTCCCTTTGTAGAAGTAGCTTATTCATCGAAAGTGAAAATTTACAAGCATTGTTTTTGCATGATTTGAGTCAGAGTCTCATATAACTTCATACGCCAACACCCCTGCTGAAGACTCTAACGAAGTACATTTAAAATCTACCTGTTGTGGCTAGAAAAAACCCCCCTTCTTATTTAGTTTTCTCACTAATACTAAATAAGGGGGGACCCTTATCCAAAATTTTAAAAAATAAATTAGGACTTTTATTCCCTTTTTGAATAAATCTTACTATCATAAACTTAGGAGAATACCCGAAAAATCTAAAAAGACTTAAGTTTTATGATAAGTTCTAACAAAGCCATTCTCTCATTAAAAAGCGTCGCATCACATCGCAAAAAGGTAATAGATACTTTCCTACAAATGGAATCCTAAGATTGCGAAATCACGATGTGAGATCACATATTAAAGAAATTCATCGCATCGCAATTTTCATGTGCCTCAAGTATCACTTAAAGTGAAATACATCAAATCACTGATATGCAATGACACGTCTTGCAAATCATATTGCACAGAAAACATATGGTAATAGATGATTGCCACATGTAACGGATCAGTGATATTGTGATCTACGATATTGCGAAGCAAATCGCAAAATCACCTTATCACATATCTGCAGGGCTCATCGTTCGAAAAAGCTTTTCCTCAAACCGATGCCCAGTTGTGCGCGTTAATGTTAATTTAATGAGTTAGTTGGCAATCATTTATGAAATATGGTTTTGATCTAATCAAAGAGCCATTTGACGTTAGGTGATATATTTGATTTGATTTCGCCATTTAAAGCTTTCCCGTCACCTTTTTCTTATCATTACTCTTTCCTCATTTGCAAATTGTAGGAGCGAAAAGCAGAGAGGTATACATAGCAGTGTTCAGAATATTATGGGAAAGAAAGGAAAGGCTTCGAGTTCTGAAGACAAAGAAATGATGCCCTTATACACAGACACCACCTGTAACAAAGATGTTGGCATTACTACTTGGGAAGGCATGCACAGTCTACTCGAGGAAGAAAATCCTAGAGTAATGGAGGTTACAGCTACTGCAGACTCACATAGGTCATCTGAGGCGTCAATTACAGAACTAGCATGCTCATTCTTACACTAGATAGCGGCAAGGCCCAAGATTCTTCCATACACGGACATGGTCAAATGGGTATTGGATAGTGCTGAGATAATAGACCGATAGTTTAAGACTTAGAGCTAAGAACTCATGGATTCATTCTTTCCACAAAATTTAAGGTTTACATTCTCTCAACAAAAATCGCACATCACCAGGCAAAACCTCTTGAAAAGGAAAGCCTCTAATCACTCAGTCACCTTTAAGCCCAAAAAATTGTAGGAAAAAGTACTAAAGGCGAAAGGAAAAACCCGAGCTCTAAAAACCAGTGGTATTTATCAGGGATATCTTCAAGTGATATGTAAATTTCTACCAAATGTGCGGCATCTACAAACAAGCTGGAGACAAAAGGCTCCAGAAAGAGTAGAGTCCATCAAAAGGTTAACCAAGTTAAATTGGGATTATTACTGGCAGTACTTGGTTAAACCACACAGTCAGTGTATGACTCTCAAGTTTTTCACTAATTCTATCGAGAAGATGGCGCCACCACTTGTCGATTCTATTTTCGCAGGACAGCTAAAATCGGAGGTTGGCCAGCCAACTCTCATCAAGACGATGTTGGATGCTTGCGACTACAAAGATCAGATACATAGATAGTTAATTTCTAGTTTTACTTTTCGATTCAGTTTTAGTTTTAGTTTTGCTTTATTTTTGCCCGAAATGAAGATGGTCATTTAAACCGCCTCCTATATTTTTGTAATAAACTATTTTTAGATTTAGCTAACAGTATTTAAACCCTTCTCACGCATTTAGAGAAGGGTCTTGAAATTGATCAAAAACTTGTCCTCAGAACATGCACTTATGTACCCTCCGAGGAGGTTTTGATGAATGAATGGAAAAAGATTTATTGACATCTGTGTTTGATATCTACTACTGAAATTGCACTTTTGTACTCTTAGTAGATGTTGAATTAAGAAGAGATAAATCATTATTGCTAGAACTCATTATAAATGGTACTTTTATCTCTTAACAATTTTTTCTTATGTGTTAAGGTGATATTCATGTTCATTTATTTATGTATGAATGCTTGAATGTTTGAGTTATCATTTGGCATTTCTGTATGGTGATAGCCATTTATTTATGCTTTATATATAAGTGACTTATTATGCGATATGTTTTTCACAATTGTTTCGTTTAACTTTTTATACGAAATAATTTATCTTTATTGAATTCTTTTCTCATAGCAATTGAATGATGTTTATTACCAATTGCCATTAGAAATTATTTTAGATCGCATAACTAAAAGATTAAATCCCAGGTTAGTTTTTGTTGGGTCCCTATAATACTAGTGATTACCCCATTACTATTGTAGTTATACCCCTTATTAATATTGTTGTGCCCCTATTTCCCCCATATTGTTATTACTGTGCCCCATAGAATCCCTCTATTGTTATTTTTGTGGCTTTATATTATTATTGTTAGGTCGGCTGGATTATATTGTGACTCCTATATATAGAAATGAGGTTTTGTCATTTGAATCATTCAAGAATTGTTCATTTATGTAATGTAAAGGAGGTTTCCCCCTCGAAGAGGCTGAATTCTAAGGCGTTGATCTATCTTTTCTTGAGTTGGTTTCATAACATTTGGTATCAGAGCTTTGATTCTAGGGTTTCGCTGCTCCAAATAGGTCATCGTGGGATTTTCACTATAACTTTTTTCTGCGACGTTTCAGAAGTTGCAAAAAAAACCCATTTGATAAGAAATCGCGTTAAACCTTGAGTCCAAATTTCAGAGCTTTTCGCGCTATATTTGCGGAGATATGATCTAAGGAAGTTGGTCTTTTTGCAGACTCCTGAATTACATTCCAAATAGGTGACCTAGGGAAAATCATCATAAATTTCTTTCTGAGCATCGGATTGAAATTTCGTAAGAAGGTACAGAAAGAGGACGGATTGTAGTTTTCTTGTATATATTTTTCAGAGTCAAAGGTTGAAACAGTGACACGTGGCACTTCATACAAGTTCGCTCTACTGAACTAATCTATAATCAGGTCACTGCGGGAGATTGTGCATAACTCTTTCTTGGAGAATCCAATTTGGATCAGACTAGTGGCATTGGAAAGAGTACAAAGAAGGCTACTATAGGTCACAATTTCAGAACTGGATGATTCAAAATTACAGAGATACATCAGATTCAATATCAGGCTTCTACAAAGTGAAAAAATGTGTGTAGTTTTTTTTTTTTATTTTTGTGTAAGCTTGGTTTGAAGGAATTCAAAGGGCATAGTAAAGAATTATTATCGGTAATTGATGCCCCGAGGAAAGAAAATGCAAACACCTAGTAAGCAACTTGAAAGTTCTAGCATGACTTATGAAGAAGAGGAAGAAATGCAACATGATATAGCAAAATTACGAGACCAAGTGCAACAAGTGTCACTTGCACAAAAAGGAACAGAATCTAAGATGGATGGTTTAAAGAAAGATGTAGAAGCTAAGATGGATGGTTTAAAGAAAGGCGTAGAAGCTAAGATGGATGATTTGAAGATAGATTTGAAGACAAACATGGAAGAATTGAAGAAGTTGCTACAAGAAAGGGTCACTAATGGTGAAAGGGTAGTAAAGGAAACTCATGATGAGAACAAAAGAAATGTTAATCATGATTCCATAGACTCTAATGTTGGATCGAAGACCCACCATATTCCAAAAATCGATATGAGGAAGTTTGATGGCAAGGATCCTGCAACATGGATATTACAGATGGAGCAATTCTTTGATCTCAATAATGTGCAAAACACACAAAAGGTACGTATGGAAACTTTATATTTGGAACCAAATCAGTTTGTATGGTATCAATGGCTTTACTCTCGTAAACAATTTATCACTTGGGAAATTTTTACGAAAGAATTGATAGCACATTATGAGGATACAAAAAGCAACACTTTTTTTAGCCAATTGATAAGTCTCAAACAAAAGGGTTCAATAATGGAGCACATTGAGGAGTTCCAAAAATTGAAAATAAGGGTAAAAGATATTCCAGAGGAGCATAGGATTGATGTGTTCATAGGGTCTTTAAAGGATAATATCCAACATGATGTTCGCCTTTGGGAACCTGATTCATTAGAGAAGGCATTCAGATTAGCAAAAAAAATGGAAAGCAAAATTATGGCAACCAGGAAGCATACCACTCACAACTATAAAGACAGAAGTGTTGTTTCCCCTATTCTTCCACAACCTATAAGGTTGACACCACAACAATTGGAAGAAAAAAGAGCAAAAGGGCTTTGTTACAGTTGTGATAGCAAATACACTAAAGGTCATAAGTGTGCTGAGAAGAAATTATTCTACATAGATTGTGAAGAGGAAGAAGAAAAGGAGCAAGAAAGTCAAAAGAAGAGGATATACTCCAGGAACAAAGCCTAGATGAAGAACAAATAAATCCGACCATATCTTGTAATGCATTGGCAGGAATTACCACTCCTCAAACCATCAAGATAGAAGGACAAATCAAGAAGAAAAAGGTAATAGTGTTGATTGATTCAGGAAGCACCCACAATTTTATTCATTGTAAGGTAGAAAAAGAATTGAATTGCTTCCTATATCCAGCACCAGAGTGTCAAGTGATGATTGAAAATGGAGGAATAATAAATTGCTCTGGAAAGTGCCATAATATCAAGCTATCCATGGGAGAATATGTATTGACTAGGCCAATGCTTTCCATTCCAATGGGAGGTGCTGATGTTGTACTAGGAGTCCAATGGCTACAATCCTTGGGTACAATAGCTTTTAATTTTCAAGAAATTTTCATCAAATTTTCTACGGAAGGAAAGGAAGTTGAATTAAGGGGTACTGCAGGGAAACTAGGAAAGATAATCAGCTCTAATGGAATGACAAAGCTTCTAAAAATGGAGTAAAGAGGTGTAATTGCACAATTATGTTCGCTAGATGTTTCCACATCGGAATCATCTATTTCTCCAGATCTCCAAAAAGTCCTGGACAATCATTCCAAGGTATTTGAGACTCCTAAGGTCTTCCACCTATGCATGATCATGATCATGCTATTCATCTGATTCCAGGAAGTGTTCCTCCAAACATCAGGCCGTACAGATATCCCTATGTCCAAAAGAGTGAAATTGAACGTATGGTTGCAGAAATGCTAGAGGCTGGTATAATTCAACCGAGTCAAAGTTCTTTCTCTGCTCCAGTAGTATTGGTGCACAAGAAGGATGGATCATGGCCCATGTGTCCGGATTATAGGGAGCTCAACAAGCTCACTATTAAAGATAAGTTCCCCATTCCTGTCATTGATGAATTACTGGATGAATTGCATGGATCAATTTACTTCACCAAGTTGGATCTTCGTTCAGGATATCATCAAATCAGAATGAAGACTGAAGACATTCCGAAAACAACATTTAGAACTCATGAGGGTCATTATGAATTTTTGGTCATGCCTTTTGGCCATACCAATGCACCTTCAACATTTCAAGGTTTGATGAATTCAATTTTCAAACCAATCTTTAGAAAATTTGTGTTAGTATTTTTTGATGATATACTAATCTACAGCGAGTCTTGGAAGGATCATGTTGAACATGTTGACAGGGTGCTACAACTATTGGAGGAGAAATAATTATATGCAAAAAGATCCAAATGTTTCTTTGGAGTCCAGGAGGTGGAATATCTGGGTCATATTGTATATCATGAAGGAGTTAAGATAGACCCTAGCAAAATTAAAGCCATTAAGGAATGGAAAATCCCCACATCCATAAAGCATCTGCGAGGATTTATCGGGTTGTATTATCGCAAGTTTGTTAAGAATTATGGGAGAATAGCAACACCTCTAACAACATTATTGAAGAAAGATGCATTTTCATGGACTCCGGAAGCAACAAAGGCCTTTGAACATCTTAAAGAGGCAATGTGCCAAGCACCAGTCTTAGCTACACCGGACTTCACAAAAACCTTTATTGTGGAATGTGATGCTTCAGGAAATGGAATTGGTGCTGTTCTAATGTAAGATAAAAGGCCCATTGCTTTTGAAAGTTGTCCAATCAAGGGAAAGTTTTTAAGCAAAGCTATTTATGAGAAGGAAATGTTGGCAATACTCCATGCACTTAAGAAATGGCGACCCTACCTAATGGGAAGACACTTCAAGGTAAAAACATGATAGCCTTAAATACTTTTTAGAACAAAGATTATTCTCTGAAGAGCAACAAAAGTGGGTCACAAAGATGTTGGGTTATGACTTTGAAATCATCTACAAAAAAGGGAAGCAAAATGTGGTGGCAGATGCACTCTCAAGAAAGGATGAGGATGTGGAAGCATTGTTGTGCGCCATTTCTATTATCCAATCAGATTGGATAAATGAAGCAAGGGAGGAATGGAAGAATGACGAAGAAGTGTGGGTACTTATTCGAAAGTTACAACAAGATTCCAGTACATCTGATACATTTAGCTGGCAAAATGATTCGTTATGGTACAAAGATCGCTTATACCTCTGTAAGAATTCCCAGCTAAAACAAAAGATTCTTATGGAATTGCACACTTCTCCCTTAGGAGGGCACTCAGGATTTCTAAAAACTTACCATAGGGTTAAGAAGGAATTTTTTTGGGATGGCCTTAAATCAAATATTCAAAATTTTGTGGCGGAATGTTTGGTTTGCCAACAAAATAAAGTTGAAACAATTAAGACACCAGGTCTATTACAACCTTTATCCATTCCAAGCCAACGTTGGGAGGAGGTTTCAATGGATTTTATCACAGGTTTACCCAAGTCTGAGGGAAAGAGTGTCATCATGGTGGTAGTTGACAGACTTACCAAGTATGCACACTTTTGTGCATTATCACATCCATTTAAAGCCAGTATAGTTTCTACTGCATTTATGGAAACAATTCAAAAGGTACATGGAAACCCAAAGATTATTGTAAGTGACAAAGATCTTATTTTCACTGGAAATTTTCTTGAGCTGGTTTCATAACAATTTTAGAATTAGATATTTATGTTCATTAGAATACAATTTCATGTTGTTAAATTAGACTTAGAATAAAAGAATTTTACTTAGAAATTATTAATAAAGAAATATCAATTCTCAACACACACACATACATAAATTGAGAAACTGGTCCCATATCCCCAGTCGGACCCACTATACCAAACGGAAAAGGAGTTGCTAACCAAGGTCCGGACCGGGTGGGTATCCTCCTTGTTGTAGACCCAATTTTTGGGGCTTCAACATATTTGGCGCTAGAAGGAGGGCCTCGAACTGTGAATGGCAAGTAAATCTAAATTTAAATACCATTATGAGAATAAATCGTCCTCACCATCTCTCCCGACTTCTCCATTGCATTTAGAATATTTAAATCTTGAGTGAGAATTCGATAAAACAACAACCACTGCCATAAACCTGAATATTTCAGATAAATCTACTATTGAACCTCCTGAAGTTGAATCTTTGATCCATAAACTTCAACGATTTTCAATATCACCCCAAAAAACCTGAAAAATCTCAAGGTAGTGTGACTTCACAATATAACCCTTCTCATCCTCTTACCAGATTGCAGAGTGAAAAGTTTGGTATCGAACCAACTAAATTACCTCTACCTACAAGGAAGAGAGCAAGGAAATCACCTAAAGGTTCTGATAGCGAGACTCTTTCGTCATCATTATCCATCTCAACCTCTCCACCGCTAAGGCAACCATCCACTCCTCCACTTCAAATTATTGTCCACCAGACCACTGGAACTTCAACATCTCCTTCTCAATCATCTGGAACTATAATATCCTCATCTTCCCAACCACAAGGATCATCTTCTGCGCTTTCCTCTGTTAGTAGTTCAATGATGGCCCAAACTCCGTGGAATAACCCAGGGGCAGTCTTAATGCCTGCGCCCTTGAGTCAATTACCGGTCCATCCTGAAAAATGGTTGCCTAAGTTTAATCTTGAAGCAGGCATGCTAACAGAAGAACACATAAACAACTTTATGTTATCTATAAATCTCAATGGGGTTACTAATGAAGACGCTGTCATTCGGCTCTTTCCTTACACTTTGCAAGGAGCAGCCAAATCATGGTATTTCTCATTACCATCCAGATCTATAGCTAGTTGGGATATTTTCCAAGAACAATTCTTGACTAAGTTCTGTGATGATAGGTTTACTATGACACTGATCAATGACCTGTCTAACATTAGGGCTGAATCAAGGGAACCTGTCAAATATTTTAACTCATGTTTCAATAAACTTTTGAACAAAATTCCTACCGCCTCCAAGGCTAACGAAGAAGTTCGAAGTGAATGGTACATATCTGCTCTACCATCAAACATAGCAATCTTCGTTGATAGAGCTAACAAAACAACTTTAGCTGACAATATGAAGGAAGCAATAACGATAGAGAAACATATCATAGCCTCAGAAAAGAAAAACATTGTCAATGAATGTAAATCTAAGAAGGTTAATTTTAAAGAAGATCCAAAGAAAAAACAGTCCAAAGATCCATTCGATTTAGAAGGATTGCAAAATTTTTTGAAAACCATGTCTAACGAAATGGTTGACATTAAGAAACAAGTAGCAGAGACTTCTTTTAAAAAACCTTACAAACCTTATAGAAGAAATCCTTCAAATGATCCAAAGCCTCCCAATGCTATCAAAAGTACTGAATTAGAAGAAGAAGAAGAGGAAATTTCCAACGAGGAGTCTACTGATGAAGAAGAAGTTGTAGAAGTACAGGGCATGTGGGATTTCATCCTCCCAGATGAAGAGGATCAAGAGGCATCACCAATCAGTACTAGAAGTAGAAATCAACTCGATCCTCCTCAACCTACTCCTAAGCCAAAGAGCGCAAGCTCAATGTCTAATGATAAAGTTGCAGGAAAGAAAACGTCACCCAAAGAGACTCAAACAAGCCCAATCCAAACAGATTCACCAACTCCATCTAAAACATTGATTGTTTCTGATGAGATGGAGTATAATATTCTAGAATACATGAAGAAGACTAGGGCTAACATTACTTTTATGAATTGAGCAAGTTAAAACATTAACAAAAGCTACTTTTGAAAGAGTTACGTGCAATACCAGTTACACCTCTGCCTGCCGCTGTAATCTTGCAAGCTTCTCACGAGATGGGAAGAACTCCAACTAATGTGACTAGCAAAGTTGATCCAAACGATATCGCTCTAATTGGAGGCAGGTCAAGATCTCATACTCCCCCATTTCTTCTTATTTATGAAGTTTTCAACAAAAAATTGCATAATTGTTTAGTTGATTTAGGAGCCTTATTTAATATCTTACCTAAATCAATCTGTGCAAATTTGAACGTTCAACCTCAAAAATCTTCAGTACGCATAGTTCAGCTGGACTGGTCGCAGGTTGAAGTGATCAGTGAACTAAATCAAGTTACCACAAGGCTGTCATCTAATCCAAAGGTATGTAAATTTATTGATATTTTAGTTGCAGACATTCCAGAATTTTATGGCTTAATTCTTAGCAGGGATTGGTCTGAAAAATTTCATGGATATTTTGCAACCGACTAGTTACATATGTGGCTCCCTTACAATGGTAAACCAAATCAAATAAAGGTTGAGCGAGAAAGGCATCAGAAATACATAGTAATAGAATTGGAAGGAGAAAATGAACCTGTAGCATACAACAACAATATAATTGGCAACTATTCTGTTGACTCTTTCTTAGGAAATTTCAATGCTCATACTTCACCTTATTTAGAACATTCTGTTTTATCTCAAGTAGAAAAATTTTCTCAAACAGATAGTTCTAAATGTGTTAATTTCATAGATAGTCCTGTAAATAAATCTTTATTTTGGAAGTTATTTTTTGACGGTTCTAAGTCTAACGATGGAGCAAGAGTAGGATGCATATTAGTTAGCCCAGAGGGAAGCAAAACTATGCTAACTTGCAGACTCGAGTTTGATTGCACCAATAATACTGCAAAATACGAGGCTTTAATCCAAGGATAATACAAAGCAATCGGACTAGATATCAAGTATCTCCAAGTTTTTGGAGATTCTGAGATTGTAATTAGACAGGTACGAAATACTATACATTGTCTATCAGGTCATTTAAAGCATTATCAATCTTTAGTACAAGATCTGACTGAACATTTTATAGCATTCAATATTTCATAATTCCCCAGACTCCAAAATGCTAGTGCTAACCTCTTGGCAAACATAGATTCCAATCTCATTTCCTCAGAAGACTATACCCTGGATAGATTCTCAATTGAATTGATTTTTAGACCCTCGATTCCTGATGACATTACCAATTGGAGAATTTTCAATGATGATCTTGATATTGTAAGTTTCCTCACATCCAAAGGATCTTACACTAATCAGATTATAGATGAAGAACAACATGACAAACAGTTGCAACAAGATAGCACTAATAATGCTATGCCAAAATCAGTAGTCAAACTGGAAGACCTGTATGATTTGAAAGACCGATTCAAAAGATCTACCAAGTCAAAACTTCAAAGTTCAACTTTGAACTATGAATTAGTAAATCTAGGAACTGATACCAAGTCATAGAATATCAATCTAGGTCTTGGCCTAGCCCCTGAAGAAAGATTAGCGTACGTTCATCTCTTGAAACAATACAAAAGTGTCTTTGCCTAGAACTATGATGAACTTAAGACTTACGACACTTCTATCATTCAACATACTATCCCAATGATAGACAATGAAAAACCTGTCCAGTAAAAGCTGAGAAACATCCACCCTAATTTGGAAAATCAGATTAAATCTGAGTTCAATAAATTATTGAAAGCCAAAATCATTTTTCTCGTTCTACATTTTAAATGGGTTTCCAATATGGTTCCCGTTAGAAAGAAAAACAAAGACATTAGAATTTGCATTGACTTTCGAAATCTTAACAAAGCCTGCCAAAAAGATAATTTTCCTTTGCCTTCCATGGAGAAAATATTACAAGCAGTTGCAGGATCAGAATTAATGTCCTTTTTGGATGGTTTCTCCGGCTACAACCAAATTTTGGTCCATCCTGATGATCAATTAAAGACCACATTCATAACCAAATGGGGTACTTATGCATATCAGAAGATGCCTTTTGGTCTGATTACCACTGGCACCACATTTCAAAGGGCCATGCACATCGCATTTAAGGGATTAGTAAACAAATCAATACTAATCTACTTGGATGATATAATTGTATATTCCAAGGAACGAGGTAATCATCTCAGAGATTTGAAATAGATCTTCCAACGTTGCCAATGGTATGGAATTTCACTTAATCCAAAAAAGTCATTTTTTGCATTAAGTGAAGGAAAACTTCTGGGATTTATAGTGTCAAAATATGGAATCCATATTGATCCTGACAGAATTAGGGAGATTTATGAAATACCCTTGCCTCACAACAAGAAAGCTAGGCAACCCTTCCTTGGCCAGATTAATTTTGTAAAGAGATTTGTTCCAGAATTTTCAAGAATTGTATCTCCCTTACAAGCAATGATTAAAAAGAATTCAATCTTTAAATGGGGCCAAGAAGAATATGAAGCATTCAATCAGATTAAACAAGCGATTGTAAATGCACCATCTTTAGCCACTCCAAATTTCTCCGATCCTTTCATTTTGTATACATTTGCCTCTGATAGATCATATGCTGCGATACTCATTCAAGCAAATCAAGATAAAGCAGAAGCCCCAATTGCCTTTTTCAGTTCAAATCTACAAGGGGCCGAATTAAATTATTCTGACATCGAGAAGCAAGATTATGTTGTCTTCAAAGCGATCAAACATTTTATACCTTTCCTACTTAAAACCCATACAAAAATGATAGTGCCGTTTCCAGTGGTAAGAAATATCTTAGTACAGAAAGATGTGGGTGAAAAGAGAGCAAATTGGGTTACTGCTTTACAAGAATACGACACTGAAATTAAACCAGCAAATATTGTAAAAGGTCAAGGCTTTTGTAAAATGCTGGCTGGAGCATCGCTTATTTCCAAAATACCGTCTTCAGAAGTACAAATGTATGAGGTAAGCCTAAATGATATTGAATCATTATACACTGATATCATCTTTTATCTAAAGAACAGATATGCTCCTTCAAACCTAGATTAAAAAAGAAAAGAGCCCTAAGGTTGAAGGCTAAGCAATATCAACTCATAAACGATGTACTTTTTAGGATGAATTATGATTATGTTCTCCTTCGATGTCTCGAGAAAGTTGAAGCTGAAAAGGTGTTACAGGAACTCCATGATGGACCACCAAGTGGGAATTATGCTGGAGATACTACAACACATAAAATCTTGTGCGCAGGATACTATTGGCCTACACTATCCAAGGATGTGCATAGCTATGTAAGGAAATGTCAAGTTTGTCAAACTGCTGTTGGGAGACAAAAGAAGCCATCATTTCCCTTACAACCAGTCAATATCGATCAACCTTTTGATCAACGGGGATTGGATATAATAGGTGAGATTGTTCCTCACTCTTCTAAACAACATAGGTATATCCTTACAGCTACAGATTATTTTACTAAATGGGTAGAAGCAGTTCTTCTCAAGATAGCTAATGCCGAACACATCATTGATTTCATAGATCAGTTTATAATCACCAGGTTTGGTTTACTCTTCGCTTTAATGTTTGATAATGCATCGTATTTTTATAGCAATGCTATGACTGAATTTGCGCTTAAAAGAGGTTTTAAGATTAAATACTCTGCCAATTATTACCCACAAGGGAATGGGTTATCTGAATCAACAAATAAAAACTTAATCAGAATCATTAAGCGAACCATTTATCAAACTCATAATAATTGGCACAAATCCTTAACATATGCTCTATGGGCAGACTGAATAATGCAGAAAGCCTCCATTGGCACTTCTCCCTTTAATTTGGTTTATGGGAAAGAAGTGGTCCTTCCAACTCATCTAGTGATTCCCTCATTGGCCTTAGTTCAATTTATTGACGAAACACCAACTTCTTCCTTACAACTAAGGCAACTGCAAATCCTTAAGCTAGAAGAGCAATGAGAATAGGCTAAAATAACTCATGCGCATCACCAAGCATTAGTAAAAGCTTCTTTTGATTCAAACATGATATCCAGAAAGGACTTTCAGATTGGAGATCTAGTTTTAAAATGGGATAAGGCTCACGAGGAAAAGGGCAAACATACGAAATTTCAATGAATGTGGCTTGGCCCTTTCCAAATCACAGAAATCATAGGTCCATCTACTTTTATGTTACAGGATTTAACAGGAAAAAGAGAATCTTTACCTATTAACGGACAGATCCTCAAAAAATACTTTCCATAGGAGATCATTCTTCTATTTTTGTAAATTAGTTTTTCCTTTATTTTGATAATAAAACCAGTTGTAAATGGTTACATTTGGAATTCACGAAAAAGACTAGAATTTCTTTTAAATTTTGTTTTTTCGCTTGTATAAATAGGACTGATTTAGACAATTGGGCATTATTATTGAAAGATACAGTCAAAGGCTATCAACTTGAAAATGATACTAGTTTCAACCTTGTAAATTTTGATAAAAACGACCTTTAGTGGGAATTTGTTTTATATCAGTCAAATGAAAAGTATCAATAATAAAATGAAGATTCTTTGTAGAAAATCTCTTTCCAAAAAACTCTACCATTTTTGTCTAGAGCTATTCTTAAGGAAACAATGACTTCCTCCCCACCTAGGGAATTACGAGCTTCAAGGAATAATCTAGCGATACACTTTAACTTAAAAAATAAGAGGTCTCATCACGAGCTGACCTATCATGATCATAGATATTATAGCTTGCTGACTTTGCCAAAACTGCATATCACAACAGGGCAATGACTCGAGATTATTGCAATCAAAAGACAAGGGGTCTCATCATGAGCTAGCTTGTTCAACAAAGTTATAAATCAAGTGAGTGGCACTGTCATAATTTGGCTACCAAACCAAGGCATTGTTCTTTAAGGATTAAAAGAAAATAAAAGCAATAAGTGTGGATATGGATTTCCCTTTGAAAAACGTATATTTATCTAAGTAGGATACAAGATCATTGCTGGGTAATAGGTAACCCTGTCGAGGTTATAAATGCCTGCTGGCAGCAGAGGCTCTACCTACGACAAATGAGCATATTTAAAACTGATTTACAGAGAAGACTTTGTTTTTATATTTATAAACCAAGTAGTGGCTGATATAAATACAATGACTAGATCTAGGAAGTAAATAACCAAAGTTAACATAGAAGAAAAAAACTATCCTTAACATCTGAAAACATGGTGTACTTTATCTTTCTATAATAAAGTTTGATTGTCTAAAAAACCTTCTGTTTTGGAAGTTTAGAAAATTCAAAAGAAAAGCAGAGATAACTGGTTCTTCCAAGTGAATCGCCAATTGTTTTGGCCAGCAACAACCCCCCCTTCTTATTTAGTTTTCTCACTAATACTAAATATGTGGGGAATCTTATCCAAAAATTTTAAAAAATAAATTAGGAATTGTATTCCCTTTTTGAATAAATCTTACTATCATAAACTTAGGAGAATACCCAAAAAATCTAAAAAGACTTAAGTTTTATGATGAGTTCGAACAAAACCATTCTATCAATAAAAAGCGTCGCATCGCATCGCATCGCAAAAAGGTAATAGATACTTTCCTACAAACGGAATCCTAATATTGTGAAATCAAGATGCGAGATCACATATTAAAGAAATTCATCACGTCGCAATTTTCATGTGCTTTAAGTATCACTTAAAGTGAAATCCATCAAATCACCGATATGCGATGACACGTCTCGCAAATCACACTGCACACAAAAAATATGGTAATAGATGATTGCCACACTAATGGATCAACGATATTGCGATCTGCGATATTGCGAAGAAAATCGCAAAATCGCCTTATCGCAGATCTGCAGGGCTCGTCGTTCGAAAAAGATTTTCCACAAACCGATGCCCAGTTATGCGCGTTAATGTTAATTTAATGAGTTAGTTGGCAATCATTAATGAAATATGGTTTTGATCTGATCGAAGAGCCATTTCACGTAAGGTGATATATTTTATATGATTTCGGCATTTAAAGCTTTCCCGTCACCTTTTTCTTATCATTACTCTTTCCTCATTTTCAAATTGCAGGAGCGAAAAGTAGAGAGGTATACATAACAGTGTTCAGAATATTATGGGAAAGAAGGAAAGGCTCCAAGTTCTGAAGACAAAGAAATGACGCCCTTATACACAGACACCACCTGTAATAGAGATGCTGGCATTACTACTTGGGAAGGCATGCACAGTCTACTCGAGGAAGAAAATCCCAGAGTAATGGAGGTTACAACTACTGCAGACTCACGCGGGTCATCTGAGGCATCAATTACAGAACTAGCATGCTTGTTCTTGCACCGGATAGCGGCAAGGCCCAAGATTCTTCCATACACGGACATGGTCAAATGGGTACTAGATAGTGTTGAGATAACAGACTGATAGTTGAAGACTCAGAGCTAAGAACTCATGGAGTCATTCTTTCCACAAAATTTAAGGTTTACATTCTCTCAACAAAAATCACGCATCACCAGGCAAAACCTCTTGAAAAGGAAAGCTTCTTATCACTCAGTCGCCTATAAGCCCAAAAAATTGTAGGAAAAAGTACTAAAGGTGAAAGGAAAAACCCGAGCTCTAAAAACCAGTGGTATTTATCAGGGATATCTTCAAGTGGTATGTAAATTTCTACCAAATGTGCAGCATCTACAAACAAGCTGGAGACAAAAGGCTCAAGAAAGAGCAAAGTCCATCAAAAGGTTAACCAAGTTAAATTGGGATTCTTACTAGCAGTACTTGGTTAAACCACACAGTCAGTGCATGACTCTCAAGTGTCTCACTAATTCTGCCGAGAAGATGGCGCCAACACTTATCTATTCTGTTTTCGCAGGACAGCTAAAATCGAAGGTCGAGCAGTCAACTCTCCTCAAGCCGACGCTGGATGCTTGTGACTACAAAGATTAGATACATAGATAGTTAATTTCCAGTTTTACTTTTAGATTCAATTTTAGTTTTAGTTTTGCTTTATTTTTGCCTAAAATGAGGACGGTCATTTAAACCGCCTCCTATATTTTGTAATAAACTATTTTTAGATTTAGCTAGTAGTATTTAAACCCTTCTCATGCATTTAGAAAAGGGTCCTGAAATTTATCAAAAACATGTCCTCAGAACATGCACTTTTGCACCCTCGGAGGAGGTTTTGACGAATGAATGGAACAAGATTTATTGACATCTATGTTTGATATCTGCTACTGAAATTGCACTTTTGTACTCTTAGTAGATGTTGAATTAAGAAGATATAAATCATTATTGCTGGAACTCATGAGTAGAACTCGTTATAAATGGTACTTTATCTCTTAACAATTTCTGCTTATGTGTTAAGGTGATATTCATGTTCAATTATTTATGTATGAATGCTTGAATGTTTGAGTTATCATTTAGCACTTCTGTATGGTGATAGCCATTTATTTATGCTTTATATATAAGTGACTTATTATGCAATATGTTTTTCACAATTGTTTCATTTAACTTTTTATACGAAATAATTTATCTTTATTGAATTCTTTTCTCATAGCAATTGAATGATCTTTGTTACCAATTGCCATTAGAAATTATTTTAGATTGCATAATTGAAAGATTAAATTTTGGGTTAGTTTTAGAATTAGATATTTATGTTCATTAGAATACAATTGCATGTTGTTAAATTAGACTTAGAATAAAAGCATTTTACTTAGAAATTATTAAGAAAGAAATATCAATTCTCAACACACACACACATATATTGGGAAACTGGTCCCATATCCCCAGTCAGACCCACTATACCAAATGGAAAAGGTGATGCTAACCAAGGTCTGGACCAGGTGGGTATCCCCCTTGTTGTAGACCCAATTTTTGGGGCTTTAACACTACCTAATAAAATCAATCAACAACTCTTTTAAGAGAAAACACACATTAGTTTATGCTAGGATCTTGGGATAGGCAGTATGAGTTAACTGCCCAAGATCATACCACAAAACTAGTGTCATTAAATAGAGAAATCCTTCTGCACTCATACTATCTGGGACCACTCCAGTAAAAGTGGAGCTAAATACGAGACAAAATCGAACTGTAAGTGAAGGTAGCTTGCCTTTGCTTACATCTCCTTTGCGTATTCTATGTATCGGGGATCCCTTTGGGGATATTGAAGTTGAGTTGGGGACTTAGGTATCTTGCCCACATAACATACTGTCTACGACTATGTCTCCTCCCTGGTATTGTCTGTGATTTGAGGTATCGTTAGTGGCCATACTTTTAGGGACAAACACAAGGTGACTGGGGTGGCTTTTCCTAGTACCTAACACAGACGAACCTACTCTATCTTCGGTTTTTGGGAGAGTGCTCGTCTTCATGAGAGTACTTGGCCCCTTAATATGAGGTTCAGGTGAAGCTCAAGAGTAATCATAACTATACATTTGGCCAACTCTCTCTGTTATTCATTGTGATACTAGGTTTCATCTCCAGTGATCGATGCTTATCAAACATGGTCATTTCCCTCTACTTGTTGATTGATTTCCTTAGTGTATTTTTTACTTTTTAAGGTGCCAAAGTGTTATCATCGAGACTTTAATAAACATCATTGTAAAATTTACTGATAAAATTTATCGACCACCATGGCTACATCTGGCCCTCGTCATCAATCTAGATGGTTGTTAGGACTTCCCCCACTCACTGTGGAGGATCCGCCGAGCCCTAGTGAACCAGATTCCCCATCTTTGAGAAATCAGTCTCTGAGATCTAACACAGAATTAGTTTGGACATCCCACAATTCAAGCTTATCAGAGGATTTCTTTACTGAAGGATTTCTTCCTCCATACAATCCTCCAATCACGAATCCGTTGGGACCACTCTTGGTTCCCATTGCATTTGTACCTCCTTTGTCTTCCGTTGGAACATTTCCACCCATCCCATCGATGACTAATGTGTCATGGGCTTTTGTGGACACTTTTGGTCCACCAACACCTCCCCAGTCAATAGTCAGTACCGCACCTCTGATGGTGAACCTTGTTATCCCATCTGTCCTGGGTTAAAACCATATTGTGATACGCACAAAGAGTGGAACCCAGTACATTTTAGGTTTCACCCCTTTCGTGTCATCCCTTGGACCTTCGACAAGTGCTACATATAGCGCTCCTTATAACGCTAAATATATCATGGTTAGCACAGGTCCCTTCAACCAACTCTATGGTTGACATCCATTGTATAGTTTTACCCCCATATTCAGGTACCTGGGGCACGGTTCCCAATATGCATATACTGACTGGGAGCGTAACAGTTCACCCTCCATTTTCAGGTTTGCATGGTTAGTCATTGATTGACATGAACCCTCCTTATGTCAGTAAAGAACCTATGGTTAGTTATGTGGCAAGCAGGAACCCTCAACAAGGTCCCAATTAATCCATAGGGGCACCCTACTCACAATCTCAAATGAGTTAAAGGAGCACTCCTTATCCTGGGGCATTTCCATCCCCTAGCTTAACAACCCCTATGGAAACCCATAGTACAATACTATACCCCAAGGCACTTACTATACCATGCAACCTGTGTATAATATTGGAAACAACACGATGGGAGGACCGCAAGGATCCTCAAGTCATATGTCATCGCCTTGGTCCAATTCAGGGGCATCAAACACCTTGCCTTTCTTGGCAACGCTTGATATCCCCAACTTGTACAAACTCACAAATGACCCCATCTATCACAACTTACTTTGACTGCCAATCCTGCATAAAATACCGACAGACATCCTGAAGTTCAAAGGGAAACAAGGGGAGGATATGGGTACACACATCACCACCTATCATTTATGGTGTGTTTCTAACTCCATGGTGGATGATAGTATTTGGCTACAGCTCTTTCCCCGCACCCTTACTAGAAATGCAGCCAAGTGGTACATTGAGTTACCACACGTGTCAGTCAATACCTTTGGCGCTTTAGCGATGGAATTCTTAAAGCACTTCCAGCTACCCATCCGCTATGAAACTGGGACGGAACTCCTCACTTCATTATGTCAGGACACCGCCACCCACATCTCTGATCATATACATGAATGGAGACATAGGCAGAGGTTAGTCAAAGCTCCCCTCCTAGACTATCTATTAGTGGATTGGTTCTGCAAGTCTCTACTCCCCCAAATCGCTAAAGATGTCACCTTAGGTGGTGCGGTCACAGAAGACCAATCCATTCGTCATGCCCAACACTTAGATTTGATATATTCACAGTTTGGCACTTTATACGATGTCATTCCCAATGCCCCTCGCAACTCCAATGCTCCTGCTACTCAGCAACCTGGAGCGCATGCCAATGGGATTATTGGTGCAACCTTCGAGGCTGCTGTAAAAAACTCAACGGTCACATTTCCTAGTTGTTAATTTACCCCTCTACCAAATCGATTGCTCTTACTACCACCGCGATAAACTCTATGCAGTCTAGACAAAATCCTGGTGGTAAGAACAAGAAGAACAAGAAAAAGACCGATCCTTCTGAAGAGCAGTCAACAAAGCAGTACAACCCAAACCAAAAGGATGTTGCGCCTTCTGATGATGGAAAGGAAAAACCCACCCAATTCCCTTGCAAAATCTATGTGGAAGACCACATGAAATATTGTTGTTTGCTTCTTCAGGAATGCATGGATTTCATTGCTAAAAGGGACATCAGCAGGACTCCTACAGTGCTAAATAATCCTTTCCCTACTCAGCAGTAGCAACACCTTGTTGCAAACCAACCCCAACCCCCGCAAGGAGGTAATGGCGGTTCACATCATCCTTCAGCTAGAGAGGGACCATCTACCGTTTACACCTTTGAAATGGTAGATCTACAAACTAGAGCCAAATCTTATGGAGCTCTAGTTGCTAATGTTGAGGAAGCCTCATCGAGTCAAAACCCACCGCCACCTAACGATCTTCATATCAAAAGGGTAGTTGTTGATATTGTGATTTGCCCCCTCGAAAGGGGCACTTCGTCACACAACGCATAATACATATGCATGTGCCACCCAATACTATAGTATTGTAGAAGATTTAGCGCAAGTGTTGTTGGATATGTTGGTGGTCAAAGTATTATAAACCTATCCAGCACAAATGAAATCTCCGCTTTGGGCAATTGGTGGTACCGATCCTCAGGATTCCATGCTTGAAATTTTTGACATGGAAAAATGTAAACCTCCCCTTTCACACCAGCTTGCATTTCAGGTGAAAATATTTTTGAAAGGGAAAGGAATACATAGAATTGTCATTGACAAAGGTGCTTCAACTTGCATCATGTCAGCTTCATGTTGGCTCGCTTTAGCTTCTCCAACCCTATCCCCACCATCAAATTCCCTTAAAGCTTTCGACGGCCATACTTTCATCCCAAAAGGTTACCTAGCTAGCTACCCCATCACCTTGAATGGGAAAACGGTAACGGTGGAAATCGAAGTCGTAGATATAAAGCTCGACTATAATCTATTGTTTGGTTGCCATTGGACTTAGACCATGACTACCATTGTGTCTACTATCTTTCGCATCATCCTATTTCCATTGGATGGAAAGATAGTCACAGTGGACCAGCTATCATTTTGCACCCTTTATTATTCCCCATTACCCAACGGCTTTGTACCCTTAATGGTTGGTGTACCTGACTCTTACATCAATATCGCTACCAGTCTATTGAAGGGCTCTTCCCTAATGGGTTTCTTCCCTCTTCTACCACCCGTGGTTCCATAGACGATCAACATGGTTTCATCCATTCCTCACCAACTGACCGATTCTTGGATCCTACCGGCCCCTTCAGAAATTGACACTTATGGAGAACAAATGTCACTATCACCAGCTAAATTTTCCTACCAGTCCATTCAATCTTCATGCGAATCTCTAGTCACTTTGGTCACAACCAACGGTACCACCTCCCCTCCCATAATTTCTCCTTCTTTTGATCTCCTCCATCAAGTCCTACCTTTAGATGAAGCTATTAGAGAGATCATGCGTTTAGAAGAGTGACCTTGGGAGGACTCTCACCATCATGTTTCGATATCTGATTTGGACACGATGCCTCTTCAAATCCTATCATTTGATGCACCTGAAATCGTTTCCTCACCTTATATGACTATCCAAACTTTGGATTCGGAGGGAAACATGGGAAATATTTCAAAAACATTTCTCATTGATATTTCTCTCAAGACAAGCATCATAGAAAACATGCAGGTTGGAGCTGATTGAACTCCTAAGGAAATTGCGAGATTCACCTACCCTTTTAAGGACTTCCGCGATGTTTTCCCTTGGTATTATGAGGAAATGCATGGCATAGACCCTTCTATTGTCAAGCATGAGATCAAAAAGTATCGTGCATTCTTTTTATGGTATTTTTCTTGCTCGTTAATCTGAAAAAATCCTCAAGTCTCCTTCTTTGATCTCGTTAAACTACCACGAAGAAGATCGAGCATTCTTTTTATTGTATTTTTCTTGCTTGTTAATCCAAAAAACCTCGAGTCTACTTCTTTGGGCTCGTTAAACTACTACAAAGAAGATATGAGCACTTTCTTTTATGGGATGTTTTCTTGCTGTAAAACTGAAAAATTCCTGAGTTTGTCATCGTCGGGCTTGTTAAACACTTATGACAATGGTTCGAGCAACTCTTTTCCCCTCTTTTTACAGCTCACTAAACTGAAAAAGATCGACTAAGCATTCTTTTTTGGGATTTTTTTTCTCGCTCATAAAATAAAAAAAACCCTGAGTTCCTTCTTCAGGCTCATTAAACACTTATGAAGAAGCTTCGAGCATTATTTTTAGGAACTTTTCTCACTAATTAAATAAAAAAAAACCCCAAGTTTTCGTAATTGGGCTCGTTAAACACTTACGACGACAATATGAGCGCTTTTTTTTTGGGACTATTTCTTGCTCTAAAATAAAAAAATCCCGAGTTTTTTCCTTTTTCGGGCTCATTAAATCTATGAAGAAGGAATGAGCAGTTCTTTTACCTCTTTTTCCTCGCTCACTAAACTAAAAAAGATACCTTGAGTTTTCTTCATTTGACTCGTTAAAATTCGATGAAAGTCTATTGATTTTATCGTCATGTGACTCATTAAAATTTCATGACGAATATCGAGTTTACTCTGTCTCCTCATACTCGTAACAAAATGAGGCAAACATCTATTGATCATAGGTTTCTCTTTATCCAGACTCAGTAAATTAACTTATAGAAAAGGAACCGTTTCGGGTATACTATTAAACCTTTGTCGCACTTGGTTAAAAACTATGACAAAGGGACCACCTTGGAATCGTTCTTCAAAATCTTTTCAGACTCTCGAAGTATGAAAATACCACTAAGTTGTCTCATCTAGAATCATTAAATTACACAGATGAGGAATAGAGTTGCTCTTTTTATGAACCTTTTCAGACTCTTAAAACATGAAAAGATCGACGAGTTTTCCTGTCTGGACTCTTTAAACTAATCAGATAGGGAATATAGTTGCTCTTTTTATGATCCTTTTCAGACTTTTAAAACATGAAAAAGATTGACGAGTTTTCCTATCTAGACTCATTAAACTAATCAGATAGGGCATATAGTTGCTCTTTTTATGGTCCTTTTTAGACTCTTAAAACATGAAAAGATCAATGAGTTTACCTGTCTAGACTCACTAAACTAATTAGATGGGGAAAGTGGACAATACAATTCCGTTATGTTCTATATTATGAAAGAGTTTTTTGGCAGCAGTTTCTCCCTTGAACATGGCACTCCCTCAGATAAACCTTCCTTGTGACGACCTCTCAATATGAATCTTACCATCCTATGATTTTAACCTATATACCCCAATGTTCTTGCATCTATGTATCCTAACACTCTTTGGTGTTCATGAGTCTAGTGCTGCATGGTTAAAACCATTGTCATGCCTTCTATTGTTCAAGAGAAAACATTTATCTTTTGTTTCCTCCATCAAACCATCAAGCATATCCTACCGTAATGCTCTCTGTCGCTTTGACCCAATGCTCAAAAGACTCCTCAAAAAACAATCTTTCTTGTCTCGTTTCGTGTCGACTGATGTAGGACACCTTATTGCCTACCTTTCGATAGGTCCCTTCTTATCGACTTCAACACTCTATATAGGAAGAATACCTAGAAACGCTTCAGTGCTTTGGCACTTGCAGACATCAATGGCAGGTCACCTTGTGTTTGATCAGGGTTTTTCATTATTCGCTCCTGGTTAAATGATTCTATGAGTGTTCGATGAAAAAAACATTATTCACACTTGCTGGATTGTACTGTGCATCTTGGAGACCATCACCATTATTGATGGCCATCCTTGCGTCTATTAACGGTCTCCATTATTGACTAGTAATCAAGCAATTTCATGCATGTTTGACATCAACACCTATATTCACATGTATCGATCTATGCTACTGTGGTGAAGCGGAAGTCAAGAGCTTGGATAGAGACTTGCATCACTTAGCCTTGTTTCCTCTCCCAAGTTGCATTTATTTTTTTTGGAGACAACTCATCAAAATGATCCTATTATGACACAGGTTCTGTATTGTGCTTATCGGCAGCTATCATCGTCATATCTCTTTTTTAATAAAATCACTTTGACATAGCTACTGAGCATGGGAATGCCCGACTCAGGAAATGATTTTAGTTTTTTTATATATTTGTGTTGTATCAGGTTTCTTGTATCGCTCGAAGCTCAGATCATCTCTCTTTTTTCTAAAGAAAATGATAGTTAAATATAAATTATTTCAGCCATCATCATAGCCTCTGATCTCACACTTTAGGGGGCATTTATTATACAGGAAAATGACCTCCTCATCAGCTCAGAGGAGAAAGACATGATGATTGAAGGACTGACCAAGTTCACAGGCCCAGTTGTCAAGCTAACGCTGCCTAAACACTAGCAACCTGCTTTATAAAGCTTCCTAGCAAGGCTAAGGGTGCGTTAGTGCCCAAAGTAACTTTGTCTGTTACCTCAGGAAGAGCGTTAGTGAACCCTAATGAGTTTCTATGGGTCAAGGGAATGAGTTGACTGAGAAAATATCCCTAGATTCTCTCCTATGTCAGCTCATAAAAGTAGGGAAACATCAGAACTCGACCTGTTTGGGGGAATTACTAATTCCTAATGGAGTATGCAAACGGGAAAGAGCACAAAGGCATGGAAACATCACTACTTTTGCATAATGGAACTCATGAATGTTGAAAAGTGTGCAACAAGAAATGCTTGTTGAGAGTGCAACAAGATGATGGAGCTTAGTGAAAAGAGTCGCCTTCACTAAGTGGGCCCGCAGGCTATTTTTGGCACAAGTCTATTTTTAGACTATGTCTATTTTTAGACATATGGATCATGTCTATGGATTGCAGGTTGCTGTTTATGGATGATTGGTCAAGTTGGGAAAAATAGATGGACTTCTATTTTTGGTCACAGTGTGAGTGATCAAAGTCTATTTTTAGACTGGCTGTCAAAAATAGAAAAGCCAAATATTATTGTCTCATAATAATATTTGGACTATAAACTTGATCTTATTCTCTTGGAGCACTTCAGGATGAGCTACGGATGTGGTACATGCAGATCCCAGAGGGAAATACGTGGTTACCTATGGGATGACTAATATTTGCATGCATGACTTCAGTTAGAACTCAGGTGAGTTGAGTTTAGTGGACTGGAGGTGCAGTTGATGGAGTTGTGTTCAGTTTAGCTGTGTTAAACTAGTTGTATTTAGTCTAACTGATCAATAGACTAGAGATGAGTTGGGTGAATTAGTTATTAATTAATTCACAAGTTATTAACTCATAATACAACTATAGAATACATCAGTTAACTCAGTTGCATGTCAGTGCATGTTCAGTTCAGCAAGGACAGGTGGTAGAGAATCAGATTGCTATCAGTTATGACTATAGTTGTGCACCAGATCTTGCACAATCAAGGGATTGAGTATGCCAATGAGTTTGCTCACATATTTGCCTAGTATTGTAGCCTTTGCTCACGTCCAACAAAGTGTGAGTGATTATTTTGAGGTGAAATACGAGTTTGGGAAGCCATTCTCATCAGTGCTTGAGCAGGTATTGAGCTGTGGAGGCAGGCAAGCAATGGAATAGATTTGGAGATCAGATCTAAGCTGTATTTTGTGTAACAGGTGGAGCTGGTACTGGATTGCTTGTGATAAGCATTGTACTTTGTAATGTTACATGATTCAATCAATATAATATACAGATAGTGTAGGATTTTTAGCGAGATGCTTTCCCCGGGATACACACTGTGTTTATGAGTTTGATTGATGCTTCTATGTGTGCCTGTGAATGTTTCTGCTTCTGTAAATTGATGATCAACATAGAGGAGATTATGTATTATACATGTTCCGCTTATAATTGTATGATCAGGATAATCTTTGTGAATATGTGTCAAATTATTCAAAATTTCTACAATGAAGGACTTGGAAACCCTAATCTCACATGCTATATATGCAAGGCTAGGCCCATTGTGAAAGGGGTCGCACCATTTGAAAGGATTTCATATTTGACTATCGAGTAGAGTCTCAGGTTAAGGCATCAGAAGAGGTTAAGAAGGGAGAGAGAGAAAGGAGCTGGAGGGGTAAGGGAAGGCTGATGCAACTGATGGTTGTAATCACTCTTTTTACATCAATATAGAACTTCAGTTATGTTGTCCACTCTGAGATGTTGATGGTATGACTTATTTGTATGTTTATTCAATATCATTAGCATGAGTGGCTTAGTTATATGCAACTAGATATCTTTATATGTTCATGCATTGTTTATCAAGGTTTTATGTTGTGATATTACACTTGTCATTGCTATGTACATGTTTTGATTTGGAGTTGGCTCAGGGGTCTTCCACCTAGTTGCATTGTACTCTCCAACAACACCACAATAAGACTCGAGGTAATAATTCCTTCTCTCTTTGATATTCATTTTTTAAACATAGATATGCATGTATCTTTGTGATAGCTACATCTAATTTGATTATCTGCCAAGGATCCTAGGAAGATCCTTGAGGGTTTCTACAACACCAAACACCTGTGCATTAATACCTATAACAATAGGTAGAGTTCTAACAAAAAATAGCTACAAAAATATCTTCAAGCGCAAAAAATTGCTAAACTGATTAGCTATGCCAACGTATCAAATGCTTGACTACTCTAATCATTTCATAACAAATTGATACCTTCTTGAAATTAAGATATATACAAATTTCCAAAATGGAAAAGATATGATGTGATTTCCAGATTAGGGTAGATCCTCATTATCAGCTCACTTGATCTTTAGAGGTGGTCCCATGTTCCACTATGCATTTTTTCCATGATTTTTGTAGATTGAGGAGTATCGCCAACATGAGAGGAGATTGAGGCTTGATATGCATCTGACTACTGAAGATCACGTCATGTAATAGTGGAATCATTTGAGTGCAAATATTGGTGGGCGATTTTAGAACTAACCAATTGGCATGGATTTTAACCAAAAAGTGCCAATTAGCTTCAATATAAATCTTTCTTAGTGGATTGACCCTCTCTACGAACTCAGCCCCCTATTTTAGCCAATTTTCGCACAGACTCTCTATATCTGGCAGAACATTTCTAGGACAACTAGAGATGAGATATGACACAAGTAAGGAATAATTGACAGATTCCACTAGGGCGTTAGACATCTCCCGTGCATCACTGGTAAGATTTTTAAATGACCACATCCATGCCTTCCATACTTAGAGGATAATTGATTTGTGCATTGTGTCAATTTTAGGAAAGTCGAATTTCCTTCCCTTAGCATTGCCCTGCCATTCCAAAATCTCATTTAGGTCCTTCTTAGATTCATCAAAATATGACATAATATCCACTAACTCATTGGTCAAACTATTCCCGAGCTTGCATTGTTCCCAAAGCAAATTCAACTTTTCACAGAACAATTGTTGGTGTCCCCATAACCGTTCATTTAATTCATGGGTGTCTTGCTTAAAGTCCTTCACACAAAGGGTTCCTCCCTATAATTGATTTATCTTCTATTGGGACTCTTGGAGTTGTTCATCCTTGACCTTATTTTCCTATGCATGTGAAACTTGGAGAGAATTGAAATATTTTTGGAGACTCACTAGTGTAGTGTCCCTTTGATCTAGCTAGGCTTGCCATTGTGCCTCGAGTTACTCCTCCTTGTCGATGAGTTCCTGCTCCAAGGAGGTAATCTATTGGTCCTTTTCCCTTAAAAATTCCTGAACTTCCATGGCCTTGTTCATAGGGATGTAAAACACATCTAGCGGGGGAATCTCTTCAATGTCGAGGAAGACCTATGAAGTAGGATTTACTAGGATAGTCTCTAGTATATACTTCATGCCAAATGACTACTGGTGTTTTTTCAGCTAAGGAATTCTCTAATCATGTCTGTTGCTGAGAATATGTATTACGACATGAGGTTTCCAGTTGGAAAACAATGTCTCCCTCTAAGACCTCCTTCTCTCCTTCCGCTAACTTAGAATTCTTCAGGGCCTGGTCGAATTGATCCCATTGTTGCTCCATGTTTCAGTCCATCATGTGCATCTGTTCTCTAGGGTGAAGAGAACTAGTTGTTGTTGTCTGCTGTTGTGGTAGAATTCCCACCAGTTGAGGAGAACTCTCTTGCTTAGTAGATGCCTTAGTTTCCTTTAGAGATATTTGCACTTACAGTGAGCACTGCAACAAATGCAGTGGTTGAGGGGCCAACCATGCATTCCTAAAAGCAAATAATTGCTCTCTCTCTTGGACTGATAATTTCTCATTCACCTTGGCCAAAACTGATCCATAAGAAACTACCTTAGTGAACAAGTCATCAAACTTTTTCTAGTCATGGGGGAATTTTTTGGCACCAAAGTTGAAGTCCACCTTCTTTTCTATCCCATTTGGGTCATAGGGCCTATTTAGAATGGTGGCTATATTCAAAGCTTCAATATGCAGGACTTCCTTTTGAGTATGCCCTTAGTTAGTTAAAGAGAAAATCCCAATAGGAAGAAAGAATTGAGGCTAAACCTTCTTATTTTGATTCTTTAATGCCTTGGTGATTCCATGACCAACTGTTTGATAAATTATTTCTATGCATATCTACTTATCTGGGATATAGAGTAGACAAACATGAGTGGGTGCAAGGCTATCCAACAATCTAATATAGGTGAAAGATTCTTAACCAAACTAATTACCAATATTTCTAAGATCCTCCATAGCTTGTTGGGACATTCTCGGAGGCTTGTTCTAGAATATAATCTCATAAATTGGGATAACAACATTATGCAAGATTTGATAGAAGTGGCCAAAATAATTGGTCTCCTAGAGTACACTGTGATAAATGTGAATTCGAGTTGACTCGGAGACAGTTCATTTCCAACCCATGGATGGGAACTCAAGGGAATATAAAATGGAATCCATGACATATGCTGATGTGTATAATAGAGGGACTTTGTTCTCAAGATACTATGGGAAGAGAAAGAAGCTGGAATGTGCTTTACTAGGTTATAAGATAGTATGGTGGCCCAATCAAAGATATATCCTTCAGAGGCCCCATCAATAAGAGGGACCCAATCTACAGGAAATTTGCAGACATTGGGATATGAATATAACTTGCAGAGCATGGTAGCTACTTGAATGAATGGAGAAGCTAGTGAGTCTAGAAAGTACTTAGCCTCTTGTTCCTTCTTGTGTTTGTTTGGGTCACTCCTCCATTCCTTAATTGACTTCACTAGGTCTTCATGCTTCTTACATAAGTTTTCCACATATGTTTTGTCATAAACATATTGAGGGCTTGGTAATTGGTACATTTATTGGAAATCCTTTGTTGTGAATGATCCAATTACTATGTTTTGAGTACTAAACTTTCTCCCCATGATATCTAGTGTTTCAGTCACCCATATGACCATCTCTATGTTGTGCAGGATCCTAGGTCTTGCTCAAATTCTTTGAAAAAATGAATTGGTCGTGTATTGTGAGGTTGCCTCTAATGTATGGTTTTGATCATCAATGATTATTTTACTGATGATCACCTAGGGATCTTCATCTTCAAAATAGCTCTAGATTGCCTCCCATGAGGAATGCCCTACATCCCTGCTGCATGCTATATATGAAAATAGTCTTGCCCCTAGAAACTTCTTATTGATGGTTTTCCTAAATGGGTCGGTAGGTTGTTGCACACAAACTTTCATCTTCCCCTTGGCCTTCTTCATTTTTTCCAGATGAGGGGGGTGGAGGATTTCTCGGTGAGTGAGAGGATAGAGTGTTGTGAGAGCACGGAGGTTTATCACTATGGTGAGCAATTGATCAGAGACAACTGCATATGGAGGTGCTTGACATAGGATTTTTTTAAATAGGTGATTTAAAATGCAATGGTAGGCCTTAGGAGTATAATGGTTAGTTCGTGGGTATTTTAGGTGGGAAATTTATTGATATGGTGCAATCAAGACAAGTGACCGAGCTGGGTTCGGTGGAAGAGAAGGGGTAAATAGGTATATCAAGTTATTTTCATGCTTTGTTGCCACACTCGCTTCATAATGGTCCCAATAGATGATCTGATTGGTGCACTATATTGACAAGTGGCGGCCCCTTTTAATCCCCCCCATCGAGTTCTCTAAAAGAGTTGGATTCAATGGCTCATCCCCCCGATCATAATCGTTGATTTGCAAAATTTACTCTATTGAATCTAACTTTCCGAGGGCCAGCACTAGCTTAACAGCCGCGCTTGTCCACCTACCTGAGGTCCTCTTAGGTGAGATTTCTTTAAGATGGACATTGATCGTTTCCATAGGCTCATTAATTTTCTATATCTATGACGTGAAAATTTCTCTGCCATTTGGTGCCTCCTCCATACCGAGAATGGTGCTATTCATTCTTAGCTGGAACTTGGATTCTTCGCTGTCTTATGCCCAAAATTCCAACTCCCTTTAGAATGAAATTTGACATGGTTATAAGGCCTTTGACCTTCTGGGGTATACCGTCTGGATGATGCAATGCTAAAGTGAACTGAGCCACGAGTCAAGGTAGGATTGATCCAAGTGTCATTCATAACTGGGTCCTTCAGGTACCTAAAAACTCTGTAACAACCTACCACATCTCCAACTCCCAACAAGAAGTTGTTAATGTCATATTTTCTCAATGGCACACTGCCACCTATATTCCTAAAGAGAAAATCCCCAATCCCTGACTATAAATGATATAATCCCATACTATTCAAGAATTGACTTGGAAAAGTGTCATTGGGCTCAGTCAATCGATGGTCTTGAGTCCCACAGCTGACAGGTTTTCGTCTCTAGCCACCGAGACTTCTCAAAATTGATTTTAGAATGGGATGAGGGATTCTAGGGTTCCAGGTTTTTGACTCTAACAAGCTCCGATTTGGCTATCCTCATCTTTCGATCCCAGTAGTCCATTCTAGATTTGTTCAAATCACTAGAAAGCTCTAGTTGAGCATTTTTTAATTGAGTAGGCTCATCCATTTCTCTGAAAATGGGTCAAATCTCTACTATGTTTAGCACCCCACTCCTCTGGGGTGTAAAATTTAAGAAGGCAAAAAGGAGAGTACAACATCATCGAAAGATTGAAGGTGATAGGTATTGTTGTGTTCTAGCTACTGCAACACCCTCCAAAATTTTGGCTTGCACTCAAATTTTGGAGCCTTCCTTGATTGTTGCAAACCCTCATGATCATCTCATGAGATTTCTTGAAGTTATTTGGCCCCTTTTTCTTATTGGATTAACTGTCATCTTTTGGCATGTTTGACTTTTGTATAACATTTGTGATCCTTTTCTGGTAGTTTCAAAGGTCAGGCTTTGTGTATATGAGTTGTCTCAACCATGAAAACATCCATAGCATTCATGCACAAAGTCTTGAGCGTTGTTGCACAAGTGTCGTCATGGTCATCCTAAAGTCTATCTCAAGTGTCACACTTGTCACATCTTCTCATGAGGCAATCACAAATAGGGGAATGTTTTTCTTGTGTGTTCTGATGTTATACGTTGTCATGTCATCAAAGTATGCTAAGTGTGTGATCGCTATTCAATTTTTTCATTAGTCTTTCTCTCTTCCCGCACTTAGCTATTTTCGAAAGATATTCCTCACCAGGCAGCTTAGCTTCACTAGGCCCTGTTGGATGTGATCTTTCTTCCTAGAACTACACAGTGCACAATCCCTATCCTTCGGGCCTATTGTTCTGCCAATTCTTGAGGCCAACAACCTCCCTTGACCTCCAGAATTGCACAGTTGTGCCTCATAGTTTTTATTGAACTAGACATTTCACATCTTTAACCCTTAAGCATTTTCCTTCCATGCTGGAAGTGCATAATGCGTAGAAATTCTAGCCTCCCATGGCATCCAAAACTACGTAGATACTTCCTCCAGTGTCCTTCCCTTAACCGGAGCTCACTGCCTCCAGAAATTGTGTAGTTTGGCTCTCCAAGCTTCCCAACTTTGCACTCCCCCTCACCTCATGAAATTGTGCAGTCTGTCCTCCTAGGGCTCCACCTCGTAACCTCCACTGCTTTCCTGATCTACACAATTTTGTCCATCAGTTGGCACTGCATAATTTTTATCCTCAGTGAGGACTATGCATAAATATCCCTCACTGTAGCCTAAGTTGTGCACTGTGCAATCTCAGTGATAAGAGTCTCTCCTTGTCTCCTTGAACTGCACAATGCATAGTCACTAGGCCCTTTCTCCCAATTTGTGATTTATCCTAGGATTAGTTCATGGATAATAACGCATAATCTTAGACTAGGGATTTCTCAGAGTGATGTCATCCTGTCATGAATGAATTGCAGGAATAGGTACACTATCAAGTGATGTCGAGATGATGAAGAAGGAGAAGGAGGAGGGAACCATGCCTAAAGACTCTCTTGTAGCTAAACTCATTAGTAGATCTATTAATAGCAAGGAAATGGACACAAGTTATCACTATCAGCCAAGACATAAGATCATTGAAGACCCTGCATCACCAAGCTATGAAAAGGAGAAGAGAAAGCATATCCAAGAAGACATCTAGCACTCAACAACAATAGTGACTTGGCATTGCCACATCATCAACTCAGTCCATGTTAGCAGTGTCATGTCAATTAGTATCATGAGTTGTCATATGCCACATGACTATTGTGGAACATGTAAATTGTATTCAAATGTATTGTAAAGTGGGAGTCCAAAGGACACACATGAATATGAAGAGTCCTTTAAGTTGAAAAGTCATAAGAAGTTAAACAGTCATGAGGGTAGTCAAAGAGTCACAAGGGGGAAGCATCACCCTTTGGCTATATATACCCGCTCATTGTATGAGCTAAGGACTTTTCACCTTGGCTCCTCCCACAAGGCATTAGAGAGATCATCTAAACCTTTTATGAGCAAGGAATGGCTCCAATGTACCACTATTGGGGCTAGTGATGTACATTGTAAACACGTGTCTTGGAATTTTTGTTTAATAATAGAAGCCTTTTAAGGACAACACGTTCTTCATGCATGGACTATGAATGTTTGTAAAACTATTCTATGGATGTTTTAATTTCATGTTTGAAATTTCACATGTACTAAGATAGTTGAACTATTTCAGTTATTTTAGTGCTTATCTTATTGAGAATGTGTTGTAATGTTTGTTATCATTGTCCCATCCTTGTGGACTATTTCTTGGGATATTGGACAAATCTTTCCTTGTTTGTTGGTTGTAATGACCGTCACATCTGTTGTGGACTATTCCGTAGGATGTTAGATGGGTCCTTTTGGTTCATGTGTGTCTCTTCCTGGGTGGTATTATTACCTCTCACTTAGAGGGTCACTCTTCTCTCCCCTTTGTAGTAGAAGAACCTTGAAAAAGTTTCACTAAACAATCACTAGGAACACTCCCCTTGCTTTTTGAAGACACCTTTGCATCACTGTCTTATGATGACAACTAGATCCAAGGAAATTCTTTAAGGATTTGGCAATCAAGCCTTTATACTGGATGGGTCTCCTACACCAAAAAATGTGTGTTTGATTAGGACTTCATGTTGGGGTGATCCCCTAAATGTTGGGGGGTGCAGCATCGTTAACATTTTTGGCGCTAGAAGGATGGTGGCCAGTATTTTATGGCTGACAGACCAATCGACCCCATCATTCCATCTTCTAGCTAAGGAAACAACGTTCACTCCTTCTCCCCTACTCGTGCTTTTGAGGTTGTGTTGTTGCGGCTACAACCACCCTCCAAAATTTTTTCTTAGCCTGTTTTGGAGCCTTCCTACCAACCTTACACATAACTTTGTCTTTATTTGTCAAGTACTCAAGATTCATGTGTTTTCCTCGCACAAAGGCAGCCTATCGATCACAGTTCATCCATTCCCCTCATAGGCTGCTCACTCGGACTTGGTCCAGTTGCAAGCTGAGTAGTTTCCCCTTGAAATTGCACATTTTTGGAGGGCAACCAGCGTTCCCTCAAGAAATTGTGAAATCCTCTCTAGTAGCTTGTTGGGCTCCAGGATTGCACAATCCTGCCAGCCAACACTCCTAGCAGGATTTGTGCAAATTTTCCGAGTAGAGGTTGTTTAACCCAGGATTTTCGCAAATATGGGTAGCGGTCAGCTACTCTGCCTAGAAATTACACAAACTTCTTGGACAGTAAGCCCAACTCCCAGACAGGAATGTGCATTTTTCCCAAGCAGTTGAGCAACTGCATGCATGAGTAGTCTAGGTGACCAGTTCCACTCGGCACTAATGAAACTTGACTTGCTTGCATGCATGAATTTCTCTTCCGGAGTAGCTAGAGATAACATGCAGAGGGAATCCCATGATTTAGGGTGCTATTTTTAGTAGTCGGGGTTTACATGCAAAGTTGTTTTAGAAATTCCCCTCCAAGTGTCGCTTTTTCCTAGATTTGTGGTATGCGTGTCATGAGAACAAAATTATTTATTCGACCCATCAGAGCTCATTCATTTACATCGATCTTGGAGCTCTGATATCCCATAGCACATCTAGGACTCTTCGACACATCCGGCTGACCTATTCATGGGTAAGTGGCCTCAACTTGCCTTTTTTAGCATTTCTATCACTTTTGGTGTATTTTCTTGTGTGAGTGTTGTTTTCTTGATTTCTTTGAATGCTTGCTGTCGTTTACATTTATTCAATCTTGTTCTAGCTCTGTTTTAGTTTTTGTTTCTATCTCACTGTTGTCACATGCATGAAACTGCTTTCCACGGACGTTCGCTCAATCGGCAAACGGCCTCACCCGCATGCATGTTGATATGTTTTCTGAATCTTTCATTCATGTTTTGCATGTGTTGTTAATAACTTCTGCTATCACTTAGTGTCGCCATGCATTCACTATCTTACTTTCATTTAGTTGCCCGTCGGTGAGTCGGGCCAACCTTGGCCTAGGCTCTACCTTCACCAAGGCTACATTATGCAATTTGGGTAAGGAAGGCTCACCTTCCTCTCCAGATTTGTGCATTACTGCCTAGCACTAGCCTCCAAGACTATTTTATACATTTCTAGAGGATAGTGGCTGCTTGGCCCAAGAATTTGTGCAAATCTATCCCTGGGCCAGCAGTCCTTCCCAACTGGAATTGCACATTACACAATCCCAATAGCCAGTTTCCTCACTGGATTACGCATTTTGTAGATCCATTAGCCAGTCGTACTTCCTAGACAACCTATATTTCCTTTTACATAGTTCTGGTAGCCAATCACCCAGCCTCTTAGCAAAATGTGTACAATCTTGCTCACCGGTTTTCCAGGTATGTGTTGTGTCCTTTCCTAGATTTGCTTTGTTTTCACTGACATATCTCTTGCCATGCATGTTGCTTGTCTCCAGACCTTTCAGGTGTTCATCTGTCTCAATGTCTTCAAAGAGAATAGGATCACAGGACACTGATGGAGTTGCAGCTGGAGTAGTAGTTGAGCAGGTGTCCTCTAGTTTGTCGATCTATTAAGATACAAAGTTGTATCTAGACAAGGACATCAAACTAAAGTGGAAAGAGGTTAATGAAACGTTCACAGGAACTTTTGGGGAAGACCTCAAAGATCATCAGGTGTACGTGAACATTCATAAGGCTGGCTTGTACCAGATTTCATGCAGATACCCCATGTTCCCATGCGCGGACATGATTCACTAGATCGTCTCTCACACTGACCCTGAGACAATGACCTTGAGCAGTGTCAGTGGGACGAAGCTTGCAACCTTTTGGGCACGATATTATTATGATATGTATAAGATGTCCGAGCCCGTGACTTTCATGACTCCTCCATTCAGCTTTCCCAATAGCAGAGATCACTCCAGAGACATTCTGAAGGATTGGGTAAAGGAGCCTGCACGTTTTAGGATGACACCCAACCAGATCTGCAAGACGAAGATATTAAGAAAGGAATACCAATACTTGGTCATATTCACATGTCAACTAAGTGGCCAGGCAAGCACTGAAACCTTTCCTCAGAGTTGGGTGATTGCACAACTGGCTAGAGAAGGAAGACCATGCAACTTGTCTGACATATTAGCCCATTACCTAAAGGAACAAGTCATGAAGGCTCGAAAATCACCTGAAGGCATGCATGCAGAGATTTACATGTCTGCCTACATCCTAGGTGCAGTATGTGCCCGACATGAGTACCCAGGCTTGGAGTGGGCATGGTCACTAGCGGAGACAGTTGTGAACATGTATTTCAAGTTGTTTTCCAAATGCAGTTTCAGAGGAGTGATCATACGATTATCTGACTTTTTTCACCCCAGTGTACAGGTTGATATTCGAACATGATCCACCTTGCAAGTCATAGGAAGTGATGAAGGCATTGTAAGGCATTGCATATTGGTATGTCTCATCGTCTGACACGTTCATTCGAGTGTTCAATGTGGAGAAGCCTCCGCATGTTCTGCCAAAATTTTCCTTAGACATGCTTGTCATGCAAGAAGTAGTGTATCACATCTCAGCTGGATTGACAACTAGACTACAGCAGAAGAAGAAGGCACCTTAGCCTGCTCTTCCATTCTAGATTGGGTTATATGAGATTCGGAGTATCAGGAAAGCGGATGTCGAAGCCGAACAAATGAAGAAGTACCTGTTCAACCTCCGAAGCTTCAATCTGTATGACCCACATTGCGTTGTGAAGGATTACTGCATGAGAGTTCAGTTCAACTAGATCCATGGGGCATGTCGTTGGGCTGAGGAGGACTCATGGAGGTATTGCTATAGTTCCTCCAGACCCAATGAACAGGTTGGATTTTCCGTAGAATGGTTATCAAAGTAGCATGAAGCAGCATCATGCAGAGCACTAGTAGTAGTAGCAGTAGCGACAACAACAAAGGCACCAAAGCCAAGCATACCTATCTGCGACAAAGGGAAGAGGAAGATTGTCGACCACATGGAGGAGGAGAAAAGTTGCAAGTTTCAAGCAAATCCACTTGTAGACTAAGCAACTATGGCTATTCAGGAAAAGAGATAGTAGCGTGACAAGTGCATCGTGTGAAGGCAGAGGGATAAGAAGAGAATGGAAGAAGCAAAGAAGGAGATGCATGAGCTGAGGGAGCAACTCCGGAGAGAATAGGAGCTGCGCCAACAGGAGAAGGAAGTGCAACAACAACAGATACAACAGGGGGCGCATCATGTGAAGACATAGGAAGCAGCACCCGTGCATGTAGTTGATTCATATTAACATATGGCATCAGGTGAATAGGGTGAACCCTCGCAGGGCAAGACTTTGGTCATGAGATAGAATAGACTCTTGAACAATTGGATGCAGACATGGAGAAATAGGAGTTGGAACAAGACAACGACCTCATGGCTCACCACAAAGAGTTTGAGTCATCCGCTTCAATGCATCCAAATGATGAATAAGTCTCAAATGACCAAGGAGACACTGAGATCCTTGGTGGTCAGCCGAAAGAAGAGGTGCACAACATCTCCTTTGATGAATCTCACCACAGAGTTGTGCAGTCTCAAAGACTACCGACTCTAGATGACCAAACATCCCCTGCGCAAGTTCAAGAATAAGTGATCGTGATTGATGTGCATAAGCATCCAACTGCTTTGGCCAATGAAACTAGAGTGTATGTTGAAGCCACTAGCTCAAGTGTTTGTTTCCTCATAGCTGAGAATGAGAGAATGAAAAAGTAAGTACAAGTGGCCAAGCAAGGTGGAGACTTGGTGACAATGTCCGCATGGGATGAACTGAGGAAGGCAATAATAGATGAAGTATTTTCCCTAGATATAGTTATGCGAACATTGTACTCCAAGTTTGGTACTGTGCACCAAGCAGTCATCCATATCCACAGATGGAGGCAACGATGTGCAAGAAGAGCACACATCTTGAAGAGAATACATGTTGATGTTGATGACATATAAGCATGGACGATGAAGTACAAGGGAGCCCCACTTCACTTTTCAAAGATGATGAGGGCCAATGCGCTCAAGTTGAAAGCATGTATCCGGAGTCAGATCCAGAACTATAAGGACTTACCATAGCTCATCACTAGCATACAGGATTCCCATGCACAAGTATTCAAGAGCATGGATGTTGTGGTTCACACACATGCGATCCCATCACTTGGGACTCTCACCCAAGTGAAGACAAAGAAGTAGGTCTGACAGGAGCTTGACTCGTACCTTGACGAGTTGATGCGCATCACCACCAGCCCAGACTTTCCTACCAGTGTAGACATCATGCACAAGTACGTTGCTGGTTTGGCCACATTGAAGACAATGATGCACATGCTTTCAGATGAGTTGGACAGAGGAGACTGAGAAGTGTATCTAGATGTTATGGAGGCAAGGTTCAAGTTTCAGACAGATGTCACAATGGACACATGGACACTATCAAGGACTACCAATCTTGGCATCAATATGTTATTGTTGATCAGCCTGAGGATGTCGAGTAGTTGGAATTCTATAGTTGTCCAAGTTAGAATGATGTCTATTTTGGCTTGTTCAAGCCATTTTTCAGATGGGTACATGTGCATTGTAATGTTGAGTCATGTCAAGTGTAAGTCAAGTCTCAATAGTGGATGTAATAGTCATAGAGTAGGTGAAGAGTCATGAGGGTACTTGAATGGTCACAAAGGGAAATGTCAAGCGTCACCCCACCCTTTGCTATAAATAGTCACTCATAACTCATTGTAGAGGCTTTTGGTCAGCCAAGCTTCTGATAAGACTATCTTGGAAAGAGCTTGGATAGTATTGTAATGCGCCTTGGCTTCTCCACTGCACAGAGCTAGTTCATCTCTTTGGAGGAGCAGGTGGATGTCGATCTAATGTTCTACTGTTGGGGCTAGCAGGTTTACATGGATGTATTGTATGATTGTTACTTACACTTCTCTATATAATAAGAGCCAACACATTTTCATGCATATGTTGTTATTGTAGTTGGATTGTTTCGGTTGCCTTAATGATATATGTTGTTTAATTAACGTATTTGTGTATGAACTGATTTGTACGAAATTATATGAATCATGTTGTTAATGTGTTGTATATGTTGTTAATGTTTTCCCGTCTGTGTCTAATTCTCTATCAGACACTAGATAGATCTTCCACATGAACCTTGCTATAACAACCATCACACTCATCTCAGACTGATCCGTGAGTGCTATACGTGTTATCTTACCTTGTATGATGTGACTTTCGCATCCGAGTGCACTGCTTTGCTAGAAGCTATGCATGTCCTTTTGTGTTGTATGTTCCTAGCCGAGTTGGGATTGATCCCTTTCAACCTAGTACTCACCTTCACCCTCATCTCCCCCTTATGTGTTATAACCTCTCATACATCTTCCTTGACTCACTGCATCAGTCACACCCTTGCTACTGATAGAGTTATCTTACTTTCCTCTATGCAACATTGCGGTCAAGGCATTACCTTATGACCCACTACTGGGACTCCTACACCAAAGGGTCTGACGTCTAATCGGGACTTCTTACCATGGGAGATCCCCTTGACATGTTGGCGGGTCGAGCATTGTCAATAGGTTGGTAAATCTTCCCAGCCGAGGCCTGAATGTGAAAACCCATATGATCAACTTCGGGCCATCTGCCCCATCAACCGTCAATTTGCAAAAGTTTCTAGATTGATTCTGAGAGTAATTAGTCATCCATATTATCTAAAGAAGAACAAGACCACCTCCACAGGGATAGTAGCCTCATCCATTGAAGAAGTGATTCTTGCCACTCTTGAAGAATTAGCAGACTTTGTGAAAAGGAAGAAGAGCCTCCACTATTTCATGATGGTGACAGAGGCAACATATTACTCTCAGGCTCAACATTTGGCAGGATCGGTGGAGAGGAATAAGAAGAGGAAGAAGAACCATCAGATTCAGAAAAGGAAGAGAGGACAAAAAATAGGAAGACATGGCAGATCAAAATCTGGACTAGATGACTCAAGGCCCACTAACACTTCCAAGTGTCCTACACAATATGCCAAGGCATTCAGAGAAGCTCTTGACGAAGTATTACCCTGATAAGATAGTGAAGGATGAGGACGATCTCGATAACTTTTACCTACATCTGCAAACACTTTAGATACATTATGATGATGTTGCATGTAGACCTTTTCCATGCAACTTGGATGGTAGAGCAGGTGTATGGTAGCACATCCTTCCTCCAAAATCCATCTAGAATTGGAGGGGGTTCAAGAAGATCTTTCTTGAAAATTTTTTTAAAGACAAAATCTCTACCATGTTATTAAAGGAGCTGGGTAATATTAAGATGGAGCAAAGGGAAAAAGTCAAGATTTCAACCAAAGGTTCAATCACATTTTCAACAAATTTTCAACAAATTTTCGGAAAATACAAAACCTCATGACTCCATCACCATAGATTAATACACTTCTTGTTTGCCACCAAGAATTGTGCAGTTTGTAAAGCGAACTGCGAAACATACATTGACCGAGAACTACGAAGAGGCTATTGTCATTGAGAAGGATTTGCGTGCTATTGGAGTCATCTCAAATGATGAATCAAAAAAATACTCCAAGGACACGGAAAAGAGGTTTGAAGCCTCTATGAGAAATGATAAGGAGAAAGAACCAAATGATATTGAAAGCCTGACTCATCTCGTCAAGTCCTTGACCACTGAAATGGTACAACTAAAAGAAAGGAAAAGCAAGACTACGTGAGCAGAAAGCCCCCTAATTACCTGTTCATAAGGAGTACATATTTTAGCAGCCATAGTAACCAGCTGGAAAAGTCTTTGCAAACTTCCAATGTTGTCCTAAATATTGAGAAAATAGGAACATATTCATATTGCACATTTCACCAACAACATCATTAAGAAAGGACTTGCCCACAATGGAACCAACTCATGAGCAGGATGGTTGCACAAATTTTGGCATTATGATGCATGTGTTGTCCTTAATGGAAAATCACTTATAACAAAACAAGTATATGGTAACTAGATGAATCTACAGGTCAGTTTATAGGTGATAGAGTGATGGAACAAAATAATAGAATGATGGGACAAAGATTTACAAATCAGAATCAGAAGTTTGATAAAGGTGAATATTTGAAGATCTATATGCGGGTTCGCCAAGCCCAAGTCACGTATACACACAAGTAGAAAGAAGCAAAGTCATGTACATGTTGGCACAGTACTTTAAGAATACCAAGGGTCCTAACCATGGTATTAGCCTACAATATTGAGTGCAGTAACGGTTACATGATCCCAGCCAAGATTATCATCGACACTGGTGTAGTTTTGACTCATGGTATTGGCTAAGGCTCTAACTATATAAGGAAGTGAAGATCAAAGTGCTAAGTGTGCATGTGAAAGAGTTTTTGATGAATACTTTAATCTAAAGTATATTTTCATTGTAAGGGCCATAATTGACACATAGATCTAGAATAATTATGCATCGATGAATACAATGATGGATTAGGATCATGAGACATGAAATGACTTTCCATTGTATAATTTTCTCATGGATTGACTAGATATAAGTATTGATGCATGTTTTTATCTATGAATCTTATGATCTAGGTCTTTCTGAAGTTATGAAGAGCTGCAAAATTTTTGGACAAAATTTCTAGATCCGTATGCAGGTTGGTCTTGGTTAGGTCGCCTATACACGCAGGTTTGTTTCTTCAAATTCATGTACATAAAATAAGGATTTATGGTCATAAATGAATGATCAACCTGATTAGTTATATTGTATCTCTTTTATCTGTCAAATGATGTCCTCATGCTAATCTAGGTTCAATGATAATGTCTGAGGTAGAACTGATTGAATGATGAAGTTGAATTTGGTTACATGTTGATTGGAAAGATTATTGATGTTGCTAACTGTATGAGGGTTCTATAAGCTAACAAAATATTTTAGAATAACTCTGGTCAACTTTGTGTTTAATTCAGAATCACAATTTTTTAGTATATTAAGATTTGTATGTAGGTTTCTCTATAGAAAAGTGCCTATACACGTGGGTTGCCTTAAGTGAAGTAGCATATACATGTTGGCATATGGATGATCAGGTTGCAGTTGATTTTGTGTGTTGATGTAGTATTATGAGTTTAGTGCTATGTTTTGGTTACAGTGATCTCATTGTTCTATTTGAATTAAGTTGGTGTTTGCTTCAGTTGATCTACAAGTTGTGATGTATTATAGTAGGTGGATCCAGTGTGAAAATTTATGAAACGTGCTCCACATATGTTGCTAAGAGTTGGAGCCTTAAGTGAAGAAGTCGAAGCTTCCTGCCAGTAGTAGCTAGTAATCATATCAGGGCATTGGAGCTCCCTTCCAGTAGGATCTAGAGAACGAGTGAAGGTTGTAGACTTCAATAGGTGGGTGCCTGCGTACTGGCATGACTTTGCACCAGTACAAGAATGTAAGAAATTTTTGATATTAATAAGTTTGAAGATTGAGATGAAAACATCGGTGGTTTTCTCCCGCATTGGGTTTCCACCTTAAATCTTGGTGTTAATTTGTGTTTTTTATGTGTGATACTTTGTTTTTTTCTTACTGCACCTGCTTACTACTTATCAAATGCCTAATGAATCTCTTACAATCTAGTTTAAGTTTAACAGATAAAGAATTATTTATTTTACAAGTTTGCTAAGCATACGTTAGATTCTTTTACAATAGTCACGCACATATGCGAGTTGGGTTCAGTAGAGTCGCGTAGATATTTTAGAAAATAAAATTATTGTTGTGAGTTTTCAAAATACTGATTCACCCCACCTCTCAATATTTTTTCCAATAATTGGTATTAGAGCAGGTCCTTCTAAAGAAGCTTGATCATTTGAAGGAAGATCTCCCAAGATGAGCAATCAAGATGGAACAACATCTATCGGACCACCACTCTTCAACATAAATAATTTAATATATTGGAATACAAGAACCAAATCCTATGTTCAATCCCTTGAAGCAGATGTTTGGGCTATTGTGGAAGGAGGTTACCAATATCCAACCGTACCCACAGATGCAACAGAAAATAAGACGTATGAAACCAATGCCAAAGCTGTCAATGCATGATTGGGAAGTCTGACATAATCAAAATTTGTCAAAGTTATGTGGTTAAACACAACAAAAGAAATATGGGAGATAATCATTCAAAGCTATGAAGGTGATACCAAGGTAAAAAGTGCTAAACCCCAAACTCTCAGAATTCAATATGAAACTCTCAGAATGCATAATGATCAAATTATTGATAGTTTCTTTTTACGTATAGATGAGATTGTAAACTGCATGAAAAATCTATGTGATGAAATAAAGGACACAACTTTAGTAGAGAAAATCTTAAGATCTCTAACTCCTAAATTCGAGTCAAAAGTGTTTTCCATTAAAGAGAAGTAGGATCTGCAAAGTCTTACTGTTGTTCAACTTTATGGGATCGTGATCACTTTTGAAATGAGGAAAGGAGGTCCCTCAGAAGTCAGAGAAGCCACATTTAAAGCATCTTCAAAAGGAAAAGAAAAGGAAGAACACAAGGAATCAGAATATATATCAGAAGAAGATGAGGTGAGCTTTGTAAAGAAACTTCAACTGGGGACCAGAAGGTTTAGAGGTAAGCTTTCTTCAAATGTTTTGCTTGTGGTAGAGTTGGTCATTATAATGCTAAATGTCCTCATAAAGACAACCATGACAAAGGGAAGGATACTACAAAAGGTAATAGGGGATAGTTTGACAGTAGAAAAAAATTATTATACTCATGAAGATAGTTATGGCTTGTAAAATAGTGAAGAAGAAGAATATGATCAAGATCTTAAATTACTCATGGATGTTGGGAAAAATACTAATGATTCTAATGATAAATTTGTGGATGCTTTAGAGGAAAAATATGTCTTTGAAGAAATTACTCAACTCAAGATTTTCTTGGAAGAAAACAAAGTAGTGATTCCCCATTACTATTGTCATTATATCCCTTATTGTTATTGTTGTACTCCTATTGTCCCCATATTGTTATTATTGTGCCCCATAAAATCCCTCTATTGTTATTTTTGTGCCTTTATATTATTATTGTTAGGTTGGCTTGGTTATATTGTGACCCTTTAGACTCCTATATATAAAAAGGAGGTTTTGTCATTTGAATCATCCAAGAATTGTTCATTTGTGTAATGTAAAGGAGGTTTCCCCATCGAAGAGGCTTATTTCTAAGGTGTGATCTATATTTTCTATCCTTTTTTGAGATGGTTTCATAACATTTGACATTAGACGAGTGGATTCTAGGGTTTCGCTATTCCAAATAGGTCATCGTGGCATTTTCACTATAATTTTTTCACTACGAAGTTTTATAAGCTAAACAACAACCCCATTTGAGAAGAAATCGGTCTGAACCTCGCTTCCAAATTTGAGAGCTTGTATCGCTACATTTTCGGAGATATGATCTAAGGAAGTTAGGGTTTTTGCAAGCTCTAGAATTTCATCTCAAACATGTCATCATGGAATTTTCAATATAATATTTGTTCTACGAAGGTTCAGACTCTGAAATTAAAACCCATTTGAAGCGAAGCCTTGGTGAAGCTTCGGTACAAATTTTAGATCTTGTATCGCTATATTTGCGGAGATATAATCTAAGACATTTAGGGTTTTTGCAGGCTCTCGAATTACATCCTAAACAGGTGACCTAGGGAAAATCGTGATAACTTTCACTATGAGCATAAAATTGAAATTTCATCAGAAGTTGCAGAAAGAAGGCAGAATGTAGTTTTTTGTGTATTGGTTTCAGGCCCTAAGGTTGAAACAGTGACACATGGCACTTTGTACAAGTTCTCTCTATTGAACTAGTCTATAATTCTGTCATCGTGGGAGATTTGACATAACACTTCCTTACAGAATCCAATCTTGATCAGAATCTCGGGGTTAGAAAGAAGACTCATGAGGGTCATTATGAATTTTTGGTCATGCCTTTTGGACTTACTAATTCACCTTCTACATTTCAAGGTTTGATGAATTCCATTTTCAAACCCTTCTTTCGGAAATTTGTGTTAGTATTTTTTGATGATATACTAATCTACAACAAGTCTTGGAAGGATCATGTCCAACATGTTGACATGGTGCTCAAACTATTGTAGGAGAAACAATTATATGCAAAAATATCCAAATGTTTCTTTGGAGTACAAGAGGTGGAATATCTGGGTCATATTGTATCTCATGAAGGTATTAAGGTAGACCCTAGCAAAATTAAAACCATTAAGGAATGGAAAATCCCCACATCCATAAAACATCTACGAGGATTTCTCGGGTTGATAGGGTATTATCACAAGTTTGTTAAGAATTATGGGAGAATAGCAGCAACTCTAACAACATTATTGAAGAAAGATGCATTTTCATGGACTCCAAAAGCAATGAAGGCCTTTGAACATCTTAAAGAGGCAATGTGCCAAGCACTAGTATTAGCTACACCGGACTTCATAAAAACCTTTATTGTGGAATGTGATGCCTCAGGAAATGGAATTGGTGCTATTTTAATGCAAGAAGAAAGACCCATTTTTTTCAATAGTCGTCCAATCAAAGGAAAGTATTTACACAAAACTATTTATAAGTAGGAAATGCTGGCAATATTACATGCACTTAAGAAATGGTGACCCTACCTAATGGGAAGACACTTCAAGGTAAAAACAGATCATGATAGTCTTAAATAATTTTTAGAACAAAGATTATCTTTAGAAGAGCAACAAAAATGGGTCACAAAGATGTTGGGTTATGACTTTGAAATCGTCTACAAAAAAGGGAAGCAAAATGTTGTGGTAGATGCACTCTCAAGCAAGGATGAGGATGTGGAAGCATTTCTTTGTGCCATTGCTATTATCCAACTAGATTGGATAAATGAAGCAAGTGATGAATGAAATAATGACAAGGAAGTGTGGGCACTCATTCAAAAGATACAACAAGATCCTAGTACATTTGATACATTTAGCTAGAAAAATGATTTGTTATGGTACAAGGATCGGTTATACCTATGTAAGAATTCCCAACTCAAACAAAACATTCTTAGGGAATTGCATACTTCTCCCTTAGGAGGGAACTCAAGATTTCTAAAAACCTACCACAGGGTTAAGAATTTTTTTTTTTGGGATGGCCTTAAATTAGATATTCAAAAGTTTGTGGCTGAATGTTTGGTTTGCCAACAAAATGAAGTTGAAACAATTAAGACTTGAGGACTATTACAACCTTTATCCATTCCAAGCCAACGTTGGGAGGAGGTTTCAATGGATTTTATCATAGGTTTACCCAAGTCCAAAGGAAAGAGTGTTATCATGGTGGTAGTTGATAGACTTACCAAGTATGCACACTTTTGTGCATTATCTCATCCATTTAAGGCAAGTACAATTTCTACTGCATTTATGGAAACAATTCAAACTTACATGGAAACCAAAAGATTATTGTAAGTGATAGAGATGCCATTCTCACTGGAAATTTTTGGACATAATTATTTTCTTGTCTTGGTACTCAGTTAGCTCATAGCTCATCTTATTATCCTCAATCTGATGGGAAAACTAAGATAGTAAACAAATGTTTGGAAGGATATTGCCGTTTCTTTGTATATGATAAACAGACACAATGGGTCAAATGGTTGCCTATTACTGAATGGTGGTATAACACTTCCTTCCATACTGCAACAAAAATGACCCCATTTATGGCACTTTATGGATATCATCCACCATCCATCACATCATATTTATAAATTCTAAGGTTCAAGCAATGGAAGATCACATCGAGCATCAGCAACAAGTTCTCCAAATCTTAAAGGATAACCTCACCTTAGCATAGAATAGAATGAAATAGTAGGCAGATCAACATCGTAGCAAAAGAAGTTTTGATGTGGGTGATTGGTATTCCTACGGCTACAACCACATAAACAAATGTCCCTCAACCAAGATAAGAAGGATAATAAATTATCACCAAAGTATTATGGTCCATACAAGGTGTTGCAAAAGATAGGTACTATGGCGTACAAATTGGAGCTTCCTGCATCTTCCCGAGTGCACCTAGTTTTCCATGTTGCATGCTTAAAGAAGGTTATAGGTGACAAGATTCCAGTTCAAACAATATTTCAAGAACTAGATGAGGAAGGAAAAATCATATTGGAACCTGAAGAAGTCAAAGAAACAAGAACTCGATAGCTATGAAATCGATCAATTTCAGAGTATCTCATCAAGTAGAAGAACTTACCTATTGAAGATTCCACATGGGAGGATGAGAATTTTATATAGAAGCATCTAGAACTACTCAAGCATTGAGGACAACACTTTTTTGAAGGAGAGGGGCATGTTAGGTCCTTATAATACTAGTGACTCCCCCATTACTATTGTCGTTGTATCCCTTATGTTATTTTTGTGCCCTTATTGTCCCCATATTGTTATTATTGTGCCCCATAAAATCCCTCTATTGCTATTTTTGTGCCTTTATATTATTATTGTTAGGTCAGCTTGGTTATATTGTGACCCCTTAGACTCCTATATATAGAAAGGAGGTTTTGTCATTTGAATCATCCAAGAATTGTTCATTTTTGTAATGTAAAGGAGGTTTCCCCCTCGAAGAAGCTTTTTTCTAAGGCGTTGATCTATCTTTTCTATATTTTTTGAGCTGGTTTCATAACATAATGAGAAGTTAGAATGTGAAGTAGTAAGTCTAAGAAAGGAACTTGAGAAAATAAAAACTCGGAATCTTATATTTGCTAAAGCATCTGAAACCTTAGATGAAATTATCAAGGTACAATGCTCTCCTCTTATGAAGACAGGTCTTGGATACATTAGAGAAACATCTCAAATAGAAAATTCTTCAGCCACCACCAGAAGATATCTAAATGCAACAAAAAATAGTCAGCAAAGCTTCAGTCCTCAGGAAAAGAATATAGACAATCCACATGTAAATCATGTTCACTCTAATCCAAGGATGAACAACAACATAAGAATTAGTCAAAAGGTAAACAACACTAGAAGATTCTATGTTCACATAAATTTATTCTTTAATTGACAATGTTTCTTATTTCATAAGTTTGGTCATAAGGCTACTCAATGTGTTGCATACAAAACCATCATGAGTAGAGAAGAAAGAAAACAAAGGAATGAGACAGGAGTCAAGACAAACACTTATAATAACTTTTCACCTCTTAAAGATGAAATTGAATGCTCATTTTGTAATAAATTTGGACATGAAGAATCTGAATGTAGAGGAAAATTATAGCCAACATTTCAAAAAGAGGAAATATCAACAAATTCTAAGGTATGGAAAAAGAAGGAGTTATTGTCTGAAAGATGTGGCATAGCATTGTTTGTAGAAGGACAAGAAAATCAATGGTACATTGATAGTGGATTCTCAAAACACATGATAGGTGATTAAGATAAACTTATTTCATACAATGCTTTAGAGAAAGAAAAGAATGTCACTTTTGGAAATGAATCACCTATTGTCATTGAGGGTAAAGGTTCTATTTTTCTAAAATAAAAGGTTAAAGATGGTAATTTTATGTATGTTTATGGATTACAAGATAACTTGTTGAATGTTATCCAAATGTGTGACCAAGGAAATGAGGTGGTATTCTGATCAAAAGATTGTGTGGTTCATGACCTTGATACAGGAAATACCATAATAACAGGCACGAGAACCTCGAGAAATATGTGCATATTGAAAGGTGGTCAAGAACAATGTTACCTAGGTAAGGCAGAGGAAAACTAGTTATGGCACAAAAGGTTGAGACATCTAAGTTTCTCTCAGATAAGGAAATCAAGTAGGCTCAAAGTTGTTCATGATCTACCCAACATCACCCTACCAAAAACTACCATATGTACGCCATGTCAATTCAGTAAGCAAACTAGAGTTCAATTCAATTCCAAAGAAGGATCAACAAGTAAGCCTCTTCAACTTATACATAGTGATTTGTGTGGACCAATAAGGAAATAGTCACCTCATGGAGAACAATACTATATCTTATTCATTAATGAATTTTCTAGAATGTGCAGGATCAGTTTATTAAAACACAAAGATGAAGCATTTGATAAATTTAAAGTCTTCAAAGCATTATTTCAAAATGAATTAGATCTAAAAATCAAATGTCTCAAATCTGATCGAGGAGGATAATATATATTAGATGAATTCTTTGATTTTTATGAACAACATGGCATAACAGACAATTTTCTGTAGCTAAAACTCAAGAAAATGGCATGGAAGAAAGAATGAATAGAACTGTTCAACAAATGGCTCGTGCTATGCTTGATGAGTTTGGAGCTCTTAACACCTTCTGGTGTGAAGTTGCACATACCACAGTGAATATTCTTAACAAGGCTCATGTTCATGTGAATAGTGATAAAACTTCATATGAACTTTGGTATGGTAAGCCTCCCACTATAAAGCATTTTAGAGATTTTGGAAGAAAATGTTTCATAAAAAATAATGATGAAAAACTTGGTAAGTTTGAATGTAGCTTAGATGAAGGAATACTTATTGGTTACTCATCTAGAAGCAAAGGATATAAATGTTACAATAAGAGACTTTGAGAAATTGTTGAATGCATTGATGTTGTGATTGATGAAGCATGCACATATCCCAGAAAGGTAACATCAACAAAAGAGGATGATGATGATGAATGCTTTCCCACATCAAATCACAATGATATAGAAGAATAAACTAATGAAGCAAAAAAACAAAACACATCAGACAAAGAAAAGGCTCCATCTAGGTATGTTCAAAAGAATCATCCAGAAACTCAAATTCTAGGAGAAAAGGAACCTGGGGTACAAAAAAGAAGAACCCTTATAGGATGTCCTAGTTATCTAGCTTTATTATCCACCACAAAATGTAAATCAAGCTAGTAAATATGAATGTTGGGTTAAGGCAATGGATGAAGGACTTGATTAAATTGAAAAGAATGATACTTGGGAATTGGCTCCTAGGCCTCATGATAAAAATGTTATTGGGACAAAATGGATATTCAAAAATAAGTTGAATGAAAATGGAGAGGTCATTAGGAACAAAGCTAGACTTGTTTGTAAATGTTATGCTCAATAAGAAGGTATAGATTTGAAGAAACATTTTCACCTGTAGCCAAACTTGAAGCCATAAGAATGTTTCTAGCAATATCAAGTTTTCGACATTACAAAGTTTATCAAATGGATGTAAAATATTCTTTCCTTAATGGAGATCTAGAAGAAGTATATATTGAACAACTAGAATGATTCATTTTGGGGAATGATGAAAACCTTGTACATGCAAACTAAAAAAGGCTTTATATGGGCTAAAACAAGCTCCGCGGGCATGGTATTATCGTCTTGACAAATATCTTCAACAACAAGGTTTTAGAAAAGGATCTATAGACAACAACTTGTACACCAAAATTGAGGATGATAAACTGCTACTTGTTGTTTATGTTGATGATATCATCTTTGGAAGTAATTAAGAATCTATGAGTCAAAACTTTTCTTTCATTATGCAACAATAATTTGAAATGCCTTTACTTGGGGAACTAACCTATTTTCTTGGTCTACAAGTGCAACAAGGAAAATATGGCATATTTCTCTCACAAAAAAATATCTCAAGTATATTCTGAAGAAGTATCGGATGGAAGATTGCAAACCTGTATGTACTCCCATGATGACAGGATGTAGCCTCAGTTCTAATGATGATTCTCCTATTGTTAACCAACCAAAGTACATGTCTATGATTGGAAGTCTGCTTTATCTAATAGGTACCACACCAGATATCATGCATACAGTTGGGATTTTTGGACGTTTCCAAGAAAATCTAAAGGAATCACATCTTCAGGCAATAAAGAGAATATTCAAATATCTCCAAGGAACCCAAGAATTTGTTCTATGGTATCCTAAAGATGAAGATATTACCCTCATGCATACACAGATCCGGATTGGGTTGGAAATGTTGATGACCAGAAAAGAACTAGTGGAGGTGCATTCTACATGGGCCCCAATTGGTATCCTGGTTCAGCAAGAAACAAAGTTACATTTCGTTATCTACAGTGGAAGAAAAATATGTGGTTGCTGCATCTTGTTGCACACAACTTTGTTGGATGATGCAAACATTACAAGATATATAAATCAAATGTTCTCCACCCATCTCCATCCTATGTGATAATACAAGTGATATTAGTATTTCGAAAAATATTGTTATGCAATCCAAGACCAAGCATATTCTAATTAAGTATCACTTTCTACGAGAACAAGTTCTTGAGAAAAATGTTAAATTGGAGTATGTTCCCTCCAAAGAACAAGTTGTTGATATATTTACTAAACCTCTTCCCAAAGAAGCATTTGAATATCTCAGACAAAAACTGGGAGTTGTCTCTGCCTCATTTTGTTGTTAATCTAGTCTTCTCAGTCTACAGGTGAAAATTCAGGTCTCTTTTTGTACGCAAGTTTCATGAAGTGTAGTTACGTATATACGCAAGTTTCTTTATAGAAAATCATGTATGTTTTTATCTGATAGAAAAACAGTGGGACAGACTCAATATCACCCTCTGACATGATAATGACGACTATGATTTGATTTTTCTTGGTCTGGTGTTGATGGGTACAGTATGTTGATATGATATTGAGTTATGTTTTTCTCACTGATATTTATCTAATTGATGAATATTCTTTGATGAATGAGTTGTTGACAATGAACATGTAACACAGGTTCAGGGGGGAGAATTAACCTTGCAGAATATAATGCATTGTTGGCGTTATGGTTGCTGAATTATGCTACTATTAAGATCCTTTTGTCTCAGTTATTAATCTCATATCTATCATTTGATGTAAAGGTCATGTGGAGACCTATGATGTAATAATTTTCATATTTAGTCATATATGGACTTTTGAGGTCATGTCAAATATGTAATCCCACTTGGTTGGGTGGTAGTTTGAAAAATGTAATCCCACTTGGTTGGGTGGTTGAGTCAAATATGTATCCCCACTTGGTTGGGTGATTGATGTAAGTATTATTCCTTGGTGATAGGAAGGTCACACTCAGTTGAGTTACAGAGTCATGTTCTTCATTTGAAAATTTTTCTAAAGATTTAGCATGTGCTTAGGGGGATCATGGACAATATAGTGCAAATCAGATCCAAAGGGGGATCTTTAGTCGACCCTTTGCCATTGATGTCAAAGGGGGAGAGTATCTTGTTTTTTGAATAATGGTTATTTGATGTATCTAACAAGTTTCTACAGGTTGAGGTGATAAACACAAACATGGTTTCCATCAAGGCCAAAGGGGGAGATTGTTGGAATTATGATGCATGTGTTATCCTTAATGGAAACTCACTTTTAACAGAACAAGTATATGGTAACTACATGAATCTACAGGTCAGTTCAGAGGTGACAGAGTGATGGAACATAATAACAGAATGATGGGACAAAGGTTTATATATCATAATCAAAAATTTGATAAAGGTTAATATTTGAAGATCTATATGCAGGTTCATCAAGGCCAAGTCGCGTATACATGTAGGTACAAAGAAGAAAGGTCATGTACATGATGAAACACTAATTTAAGAATACCAACGGTCCTTACCATGGTATTAGCCCACAATATTGAGTGCAATAATGGTTACTTGATCCCGTCCAAGATTACCATCGACACTAGTGTAGTTTTGACTCATGGTATTGGCTAAGGATCTAACTATATAAGGAGGTGAATATCAAAGTGCTAACTATGCATGTGGAAGGGCCTTTGGTGAATACTTCAATTGGAAGTATATTTGCATTGTAAGGGCCATATTTGACACTCAGATTTGAAATAATTATGCACTGATGAATATAATTATGGATCCTGAAATGAATTTCCATTGTATGATTTTCTCATGGATTGGAAAGATATAAGAATTGGTGCATGTTTTTATCTTTGAATATTATGATCTGGGTCTTTTTGAAGTTTTGAAGAGCTGCACAATTTTAGGTCAAAATTTGCAGAACTGTACACAGGTTAGTCTCAGTTAAGTCATGTATACACGTGGGTTCGTTTCTTCCAAGTTGTGTACATAAATGAAGGATTTATGTTCATAAATAACTGATCAACCTGATCAATGTTGCTATATCTCTGATGTTTATCAATGATGTCCTCATGTTGATCTAGGTTGAATGATAATGTTTGAAGTAGAGCTAATTAAATGATGAAGTTGAATTTGGTTACATGTTGATTGGAAATATTATTAATGATTATAATTGTATGAGGATTTTGGAGCTAATTTTTTTTAGAATATCTCTAGTCAACTCTCTTTCTGATTCAGAATTACAAGTTTTTAGTATATTGAGAACTGTATGCAGGTTGCTCTATAAAAAAGTGCGTATACACGCGGGTGGTCTTAAGTGAAGTAGCGTATGCATGTTTTCATATGAATGAAAAGGGTTGTAGTTGATTCTATGTATTGATGCAACATTTTGAGTTCAGTTCTGTGTTCTGGTTACAATGATCTCACTGTTATGTTTGAATTAAGTTGGTGTTTGCTTTAGTTGATCTAAAAGTTGTGATGTATTAAAGTAAGTGGATCCAGTGTGAAAATTCATGAAACATGGTCCACGGATGTTGTTGAGGGTTGGAGCCTTCAGTGAGGAAGTCAAAGATTCATACTAGTAGTAGCTGGTAATCACATTGGGTTGGAGCTCCCTTCCAGTAGGAGTTGGAGAACGAGTGAAGTTTGTAGCCCTCAGTAGGTGGGTGCTTGCGTACTGACACGAGTCAGCAGTAGTACAAGAATGTAAGAAGTTTTTGATATTAATAAGTTTGAATACTAAGACGACAAAAGCGGTGGTTTTCTCCCACATTGGGTTTCCACCTTAAATACCGGTGTTCATGTGCATTGCTGATGTGTGATACTTTATTCTATTCTTACTGCACCTGCTTACTTCTTATCAAATGCCTGATAAATATCTTACAATTTGGTTTAAGTTTAACAGATAAAGAATTAGTTGTTTTACAATTTTACTAAGCATACACTAGTTTCTTTTACAACAGTTGCATACATATGTGAGTTGGGTTCAGTAAAGTTGTGTATATACCTTAGAAAATAAAATTATTATTGTGAGTTTTTAAAATACTGTTTCACCCCCCCCTTAGTATTTTAAAAAATTGTTAATTCAGTCATGGATGAATTGTATACTAAGCATGATGAAGAGAAGTACGAAGCTATTACAACTAATGAAGCTCCAATTGTTGGGCATGAATTGAACATATTTAACTACGTTCTCATAACTCAAAAGAGTACTGCTGATAAGGAGACTCCGAGTGACAGTATGACCCAGGAGAAGAATAACTAATGCAACCTAAGAATCCAAGGGATGACCACTGTAATTGAGTTTCTAAAGAAAAAATTCAAAGAAAACCTGTTAGGGAAAATCAAGCCGCCGACTAACTCATCGTAGAACACTCAAAGAAAGTTTAGGAAAGTAGTCTCAATGAAAAGTGTTTCCTATGACAGTAAGGACAAAACTATCCCTCTAAAAACTAGAAACGAACTTCCATCCCTAGACACCTCGGTTAATCATCCCACTATGGATTATAACATTGTGGACGATATGAAAAATGTTTGTGCAAACATATCTATGTTCAAACTCACAAATATCACGAGCCAGCGTGACATCCTTCTATAGACACTTGGGAAAACCTCTTCAGGTAATGATACCTCTTCAGACAAGCGATCTAGTAAGTCTCTTGATGCCCTCACATATATACTTAATGCACTCATGATGGATGCAAACACCCTCTTCCCACCGTTCTTGTTAACATTTGAAATATTCAATTTCAATGTACATAATATATTGGTTGATTCAAGTGCATTGGTGAAAGTCATGCAATTATCTGTTGCCTTAGAAAAACAATGTTAAATGTGGAAGGACAAACACACAGATTATTCAGCTGGAAAAAACCCATGTCCAGGAAATTGGTGAACTCAGAGATGTCATCATCTGTTTATCATCTGACAGACGAGTCCACCAATGTATCAAAATAGTGATTGTGGACATTTCAGAAGCACACAGAGTGATACTAAGCAGAAAGTGGTCTATCAAGCTTCAAGGGTACTTTTCCATAGACTGGTCACACCTCTGGCTTCCGTACAAGGGAAGAAATAATCAGATTTAGGTAGAATCAGATATATTTATGAAAGACACAGTTACTCCCTTGAACGAACACAACGAGACAATGGCTTTCACAGAATTATTATTTGGCAATTAATCTCAAAAAACTCAGCTGGGGTGTTATCTTGTAGAAGCATCCCCACTTCCACCAGACATAGTTGGATCTCCTTCCTTGTCCAAATGGAAATAATGAACTTTGTACAGTTAGTAGTAGTAGTAGTAGTAGTAGTAGTACTAGTGCAGTTCACATTCCTTGTACATATGATGTTTGGACTATGTATTTCAATGGTTCCAAAATGCAGGAGGACTCTGGATGTGATTGCATTTAAATAGACCCACTGCAGAGAAAAAATTTGATCTCTAGCCGCTTACAATTCGAGTGCATGCATAACACTGCAGAGTAAGAAGCACTCCTCTTGGGATTACAAAAGTCCATTGACCTCAATGTTGTCATTCTGAAAGTGGTAGGTGACTCATAAATCGTGGTACCATAGGTACATAACACCATACATTTTGTGTCACCGCATATTAAAAGTTATCAACAAGAGGTATGGCGTCTTATCTCACATTTCCAAGATTTTAATATTATTTCCATTCCAAGAATGTGTAATGTAGCTGCGGATGCCTTAGAAAATGATGCTGCTAGGATGTCACCATTAAGGGATGATTTTTCTATTGAAATTACTTATAAACCTTCCATCCTGGATAATATCAATAATTTACACATTTTTTATGATGATCAACCAATACTATAGTTTAAGGCGAACATTGATATTTTCAAAGATGCAACGATTGATGAGGACGAGCACGAAAAGGAACTTCAGGATGTAGCCAATGCAAGTAAAGGGAACCTCATCCCCAAGGGTGTAGTATCATTGGAGAAGTTGTATGATTTGCAAAACCGCTTCTAGGGAATTGTTAATGCCAAGACCCATAGTTCCACTTTGTTGCATGAGCAGATCAACTTGGGAACTATGAAGGATCCGAAATATGTCAATCTAGGTACTTGTTGTACACCACAAGAGTGACAAGACTTCATCTACTTATTCAAGAAGTACAGTGATGTCTTCATGTGGACATACAATGAACTCAAAACATAATACACGTGAATCATCCAACATGTCATACCAATCAAGGAAGGGGCCAAGTTGTTTCAACAAAAATTGAGGAAAGTTCATCCAACAATTGAGCCTCTCATACTGAAGGAGTTGAGAAAACTGTTGGATGCTCGGATCATATACAGAGTTCGACACTCGACGTGGGAGTCAAATTTGGTTCCTGTGAGGAAGAAGTATGAGGATATCTTCCTTTGTGTAGATTTTTGGAATCTCAACAGCGCCTCAGATAAGGATAAATACCCCTTGCCATCCATGGAGAAAATACTGCAAACAGTATCGGGGTTTGAAATTTTTTCTTTGCTTGACAAATATTTAGGATATAACCAGGGTCTAGTTGCAGAGCCTGGCAAACTTAAAACTACATTCAAAATGAAGTGGGTTACATTTGTGTTTCGACGAATGCCATTTGGGCTAATCAACGCTAGCACAACATTCAAACGTGCAATTAATATCACCTTCTGTGGGCCCATTGGCTAGAGCGTAGTAGTATATCTCAATGATGTAACAATATTCTCCAAACAAAGGTCAGGCCACCTACACCACTTGAAGAAGATTTTTGAGTGATGTCGCAAGTACAGGATATCCTTGAATCCAAAGAAGAGTATATTTGTAGTGTCTAAGGGTAATCTCTTTGGAAACATAATTGCTAAAAGTGCGATCAAGGTAGACCCGTTCAGGGTCTGAACTATCACGTAGATTCGCTTCCCAGTGAATAAGAAAGCCATGTAGTCTTTCTTGGGGAAGATCAACTTCCTCCGTAAGTTCATCTCCGACTATGTCGAGATTGTTAAACCAATACAAAAGATGGTGAATAAGGAAGCAATTTACAAATGGGCTAAAATAGAAAAGGACATGTTTACCCATATCAAACAAGCTATAGCATAAGAACCTGCATTGTACAACCTGGACTCTGGTAAAGACTTCTTGCTCTACACTTTTTCTTTTGATACCTCTCTTTTTGTTTTTCTCACTCAGAAGGATGAACTGAACAATGAACGCCCTATCTCCTTCATGAGCATAAGTTTGCAAGGACCAGAGCTTAATTACCCTGCCGTGGAAAAATAGGCTTATGCAATATATAAGGTGTTGTAACATGATATCTAGAATATCTCTCACAACAACATTAGATGAAGTGATACACCTGCACAGTAAAAAACACGAGAGTTAGTACACAAGCACGAGAGAAGAGACGGGCTCGATGGCGAAGAGTGATGAGCCTCATAAATGGGTAATTATATGGGCTCATTTTACCTCCTAACCTAGTCAAATCAACCATTCTCTTAGCTTATTGTATAATTTTCTAATTATATTTATGCTTATAGAGTGAGTTGAGTTAGTTATTGTGCCAAGTGGTCTAACATGTATTTAATGCAAATTATTGATGGATTTTGAGGTCAAAGTCAAGGATCCAGTGGACAAATGGCAGCAATAACTCGAAGTGGACAAAGGAGAGAACTTATAGGAGGGAATCCCCCTCATTTATTACTCCTCACTTTGAATTCACGTCCATTCAGCTTGGAGTACAAGCTGTCGAATCATGCACTAGAAGGCAACCGAGTAAGCGGAGGATGACGAATGATTATCTTGAGTTTTGGGAGCCAAGCCTCCTTGATTTTAAGAAATCTATTGGTAGCTTCATTTGTATAAGTAGAGGGGCCTAGGGACTCACTAGGGTCGGATTTTTATTGGATTTTTGCTTATGTAAACTCTGCTCAACTTCAAGCTTATTTTTTGTGGCAGTTACATGTAATCTTGCTATTGTTTTGATAATAAAGATGGAATCCTTTTTGAGCTATCACTGAGTTACGACAGAGGGTTGAAGCTCTTGGGTTAGGGCCCAATCCAAGCAACCAAGCTCCTCTTTACTTTTATTTGAATGTTTTATTTCAGTTTGTAGATTAGTTTGCTGATAGAAGTATTTCCTTTGTGGTTAAGAATAGGTTGCTTTTGATGATTCAGTAGTTTGCTTCCATTTGTGCTTTCTATAGCAGGTTAAACAGTGATCAGCAAAGATTCAAAAGGCTAACAACAGTTCCTTGGCCTCTCTTCCTCACTTTGGGACCATGATTTGAGGCAAAGACTCTCTTGCTGCCCCAAAAACACAGATTTTCCTCCTTCATAGGACTTCTAGTGTTTGCAGCTTTTTAGTAGGTTAATTGTCCATCTCTGGTTTGATTTATATCTTCTTCATCATGCTCACTTCTTGATTTGAAATAGTCTTCTTTCATGCTTTCCTTTCCTACAGTGTTTCTCAGCATTTCCTTTCATAGATCATAGTTTAGACCATTTTTATGCAAAACTCTGTTTTTCCTAAATGCATTCATTTCACTTGTTACTTGATTTCCTTGGTTGAATGTCAGTTTTGATGCAGCAAATCTCTTCCAGTAGTAGTCTAGCTTATCAAAAATCATACCCTCCATCTGATCCATGCCCTATAGGTCTCCCAAATCTCACCTCAATTCTACCCTAGTTTCCTGCATTTTTTCATAAAACTTCTTCCTCTCTCCTTGAACAAACCAAATTATCTTTCTCTCTCCTGGTGATTCATGGTAGACCCTAGGTGCCCTAACACCTCATTACAACCTTCATCCACCTTTCCCACCCACTCTCACACCATCAAAATAGTGAAAACTGCTCTTGGACTCCTCCTGTAGGCATCTTATAGATTCCCTGTTTTCCTCCTGTAGATTTCCTGTGTCCTCCTGTAGATTTTCCTCTAGGCTTTATTTTGAAGGCCGAGTGTGGGAAAAGCCTCCAAAAGGCAACCTGAGACCTCCTAGGACCCATCCACACCATCCTACATCTTCTCAAGTCCCAAAACCACCCTTCAACGCCACCTATTCGCTGCCACACTCACACACAATAAATTACATGCACGTCAAATTCACATAAAAATACATAAAAATCCAAAAATATGTTTTTTTGCTTTTTTACTTCCAGAAGTAGCATAGTTAGATGTTGTTCACTTTCTTCAATAGGTAATGGCATTCCTTTCATGGTTTTCATAGCGCCTTCTACAAAAGTAGAATTAGTTGGTTAATTAGGGTTTGCTAGGTTTGCTTTACATTTCAGTGTTTCTCCTTTATGTAGTTATAATAGCATCTATCTTTCTTTCCTTTCATCACATATAGAGCTTCTTTTGGAATCCATAGAAGTTGGCTCAAGCTCATAGTGATCTTGCACTGGCTGACCAAGTGACAACCTACAGTGTGAACTAGTATTTTTGCATATAGGACCGACGTTTCCAAGTTTGTTACGAACTACCGGGTTGATGAGAGTAAAGTAGGTAGCCCAGGAGTTGCAGCATTATTGCTGCAATACTGGCGCTCACCACTTTTTGGTGCCGTTGTAGGGGAAGCGTCAGAGTATTTTGTGATTACTACTTTCTTCTATTTCCTATTGCAACATTCTGCTAATAGTTTATTTCAGCAAAAGTAGACTAGTCCTTTCTTTTCCTTCAAGTTCTGTATTTCCTTGCTTTCCTTTTCAATTCTGCAAATTTCATTTCACCAAGTTCATATCAGCTAGTTGTAGTTTGTTCGGTTCAATCACAATTTCAGTACCTGCAGTTACTTTCAGTGTGGGGAAAGATAATAAAAAACCAACCAAAAAGATTTCCTTTCATGCCTCGTAAGAATAGAGATAACTTAGGAAAACATTTGCCCAACACCCCCACTACTTCACAAAGCCAACCTTCTCTCTTCTTTGGTGGCTAGAATCAAGAATAAACCTTAAGTGAATAGGCAGACATATTTGAAGAACCTATAGGGGAAGAAGATGAAGAAAACATTCCTCCTGAGCCGATGGCTGAAAACAGAAATGCTAGGGAGAATGGAGAGAGAATGGAGGGTACCTTTCCCATTCGGTAGACCAAGGGGGACACCAAAATGATGAATATAAGCCATTCTACCTGTTGAAGCCCCAAAAATCGGGTCTACAACAAGGGGGATACCCACCCGGTCCGGACCTTGGTTAGCAACTCCTTTTCCGTTTGGTGTAGTGGGTCCAACTGGGGATATGGGACTAGTTTCCCAATTTATATGTGTGTGTGTTGAGAATTGATATTTCATTTCTAATAATTTATAAGTAAAATGCTTTTATTCTAAGTCTAATTTAAAAAAATGCAATTGTATTCTAATGAATAGAAATATCTAATTCTAAAACTAACCCAGTATTTAATCTTTCAGTTATGCGATCTAGAATAATTTCTAATGGCAATTGGTAATAAAGATCATTCAATTGCTATAAGAAAATGATTCAATAAAGATGAATTATTTTGTATAAAAAGTTAGACAAAACAATTGTGAAAAACATATTGCATAATAAATCACTCATATATTAAGCATAAATAAATGGCTATCACCGTACAAAAGTGCCAAATGATAACTCAAACATTAAAGCATTCATACATAAATAACTGAACATGAATATCACCTTAGCACATAAGCAAAAATTGTTAAGAGATAAAAGTACCATTTATAACGAGTTCTACTCATGAGCTCCAGCAATAATTATTTATCTTTTCTTAATTCAACATCTACTAAGAGTATAAAAGTGCAATTTAAGTAGCAGATATTAAACACAGATGTCAATAAATCTTGTTCCATTCATTCATCAAAACCTCCTCGGAAGGTGCAGAAGTGCATCTTCTGAGGACAAGTTTTTGATAAATTTCACGACCCTTATCTAAATGCATGAGAAGGGTTTAAATACTAGTAGCTAAATCTAAAAATAGTTTATTACAAAAGTATAGGAGGCAGTTTAAATGACCCTCATTTCAGGCAAAAATAAAGCAAAACTAAAACTAAAACTGAATCTAAAAGTAAAACTGGCAATTAACTATCTATGTATCTAATCTTTGTAGTTGCAAGCATCCAGCATTGGCTTGAGGAGAGTTGGCTAGTAGACCTCCAACTTTAGTTGTCCTACAAAAACGGAATCGACAAGTGCTTGCACTATCTTCTCGGTAGATTTAGTGGGACACTTGAGAGTCATGCACTGACTATGTGGTTTAACCAAGTACTGCCAGTAAGAATCCTAGTTTAACTTGGTTAACCTTTTGATGGACTCTGCTATTTCTTGAGCCTTTTATCTCCAGCTTGTTTGTAGATGTTGCACATTTGGTAGAAATTTACATACCACTTGAAGATATCCCTGATAAATACCACTGGTTTTTAGAGCTCGAGTTTTGCCTTTTGCCTTTAGTACTTTTTCCTACAATTTTCCGGGCTTACAAGTGACTGAGTGATTAGAGGATTTACTTTTCAAGAGGTTTTTCCTAGCGATGCATGATTAGTGCTAAGCACTAATCGCACATCGGAAACTACCTCCGTTTCTTGATCCGGGCTTCCCTGGTGTTATTTTTCGCCTCTTGCGCGCTTTTTGTTAGAGGATGTAAACCTTAAATTTTGTGGGAAGAATGACTCCATGAGTTCTTAGCTCTGGATCTTAAACTATCGGTCTGTTATCTTAGCACTATCTAGTACCCATTTGACCATGTCTATGTATGAAAGAATCTTGGGACTTGCCGTTATCTGGTGCAAGAACAAGCATGCTAGTTCTATAATTGATGCCTTAGACGACCCGCGCGAGTCTGCAGTAGCTGTAACCTCCATTACTTTGGGATTTTCTTCCTCGAGTAGACTATGCATGCCTTCCCAAGTAGTAATGTCAGCATCTCTATTACATGTGGTGTCTATGTATAAGGGCGTCATTTCTTCGTCTTCAGAACTCAGACCCTTTCCTTTCTTTCCCATAATATTCTGAACACTGCTATGTATACCTCTCTGTTTTTCGCTCTCGCAATTTTCAAATGAGGAAAGAGTAATGATAAGAAAAAGGTGACGGGAAATCTTTAAATGTCGAAATCATATAAAATATATCACCTTATGTGAAATGGCTCTTCGATCAGATCAAAACCATATTTCATTAATGATTGCCAACTAACTCATTAAATTAACATTAACGCGCATAACTGGGCATCAGTTTATGGAAAAGCTTTTTCGAACGACGAGCCCTGCAGATCTGCGATAAGGCGATTTTGCGATTTGCTGCGCAATATTGCAGATCGCAATATCACTGATCCGTTATGTGTGGCAATCATTCATTACCATATGTTTTCTATGAAATGCGATTTCGGAGATGCACCATCGCATATCGGCGGTTTGAGGTATTTCACTTTAAGTGATACTTGAAGCACATGAAAACTGTGATGCGATGAATTTATTTTAATATGTGATCTCGTATCGCAATTTCACAATATTAGGATTTGGTTTGTAGGAAAACATCTATTACCTTTTTGCGATGCGACGCTTTTTATTGAGAGAACAGTTTTGTTCGAACTTATCATAAAACTCAAGTCTTTTTATATTTTTCAGGTATTCTCCTAAGTTTATGATAGTAAGATTTATTCAAAAAGGGAATACAAGTCCTAATTTATTTTTTTAAATTTTTGGATAAGGATCCCCACTTATTTAGTATTAGTGAAAAAACTAAATAAGAAGGGGGGTTGTTGCTGGCCACAAAAATTGGCCATTCACTTGGAAGAACCAGTTATCCTTGCTTTTCTTTTGAATTTTCTAAACTTCCAAAACAAAAGGTTTTTTAGAGAATCAAACTTTATTATAGAAAGATAAAGTACGCCATGCTTTTAGCTGTTAAGGATAGTTTGTTTCTTCTATGTTAACTTTGGTTATTTACTTCTTAGAGCTAGTCATTGTATTTACATCAACCACTGCATGGTTTATAAAAATAAAAATAGATTATTCTCTGTAAATCAGTTTTAAATATGCTCATTTGTTGTAGGTAGAGCCTCTGCTGCCAGTAGGCGTTTATAGCCTCGACAGGGTTACCTGTTACCCAGCAATGATCCTGTATCCTACTTGGAGAAATATACGATTTTCAAAGGGAAATCCATATCCACACTTATTACTTTTATTTTCTTTTAATCCTTAAAGAACAATGCCTTGGTTTGGTAGCCAAATTATGACAGTGCCACTCACTTGATTTATAACTTTGCTGAACAAGCTGGCTCGTGATGAGACCCCTTGTCTTTTGATTGCAATAATCTCGAGTCATTGCCCTGTTGTGATATGTAGTTTTGGCAAAGTCAGCAAGCTATAATATCTATGATCATGATAAGTCGGCTCGTGATGAGACCTCTTATTCTTTAAGTTAAAGTGTATCGCTGGATTATTCCTTGAAGCTCGTAATTCCCTAGCTGGGGTGGAAGTCATTGTTTCCTTCAGAATAGCTTTGGACGACAATGGTAGAGTTTTTGGAAAGAGATTTTCTACATAAAATCTTCGTTTTGTTATTGATACTTTTCATTTGACTGATATAAAACAAATTCCCCCTAAAGGTCATTTTTTATCAAAATTTACAAGGTTGAAACTAGTATCATTTTCAAGCTTATAGCCTTTGATTGCATATTTCAATAATAATGTCGAATTTTCTAAATTAGTCCTATTTATACAAGCGAAGAAACAAAATTTAAAAGAAATTCTAGTCTTTTTCGTGAATTCCAAATGTAACCATTTACCACTGGTTTTATTATCAAAATAAAGGAAAAACTAATTTTACAAAAATAGAAGAATGATCTCCTATGGAAAGTATTTTTTGAGGATTTGTTCGTTAACAGGTAAAGGTTCTCTTTTTCCTGTTAAATCCCGTAACATAAAAGTAGATGGACCTATGATTTCTGCTATTTGGAAAGGGCCAAGCCACATTCGTTGAAATTTCATATGTTTTCCCTTCTCCTCGTGAGCCTTATCCCATTTTAAAACTAGATCTCCAATCTGAAAGTCCTTTCTGGATATCATGTTTGAATCGAAAGAAGCTTTTACTAATGCTTGGTGATGCGCATGAGTTATTTAGGCCTATTCTCGTTGCTTTTCTAGCTTAAGGATTTGCAGCTACCTTAGTTGTAAGGAAGAAGTTGGTGTTTCGTCAATAAATTGAACTAAGGCCAATGAGGAAATCGCTAGATGAGTTGGAAGGACCACTTCTTTCCCATAAACCAAATTAAAGGGAGAAGTGCCAACGGAGGCTTTCTGCATTATTCGGTCTACCCATAGAGCATATGTTAAGGATTTGTGCCAATTCTTATGATTTTGATCAATGGTTCTCTTAATGATTCTGATTAAGTTTTTGTTTGTTGATTCAGCTAACCCATTCCCCTGTGGGTAATAATTGGTAGAGTATTTAAGCTTAAAACCTCTTTTGAGCACATTTAGTCATAGAATTGCCAAAAAAATACAATGCATTATCAAACATTAAAGCGGAGGGTAAACCAAATCTGGTGATTATGAACTAATCTATGAAATCGATGATGTGTTTGGCATTAGCTGTCTTGAAAGGAATTTCTTCTACCCATTTAGTAAAATAATCTGTAGCTGTAAGGATATACTTATGCTATTTAGAAGAGTGAGGAACGATCTCACCTATTATATCCAATCCCCTTGATCAAAAGGTTGATTTATATTGACTGGTTGCAAAGGAAATGATGGTTTCTTTTGTCTCTTAGCAAAAGTTTGACAAACTTGACATTTCCTTATGTAGCTATGCGCATCTTTAAATAGTGTAGGCCAATAGTACTCCGCGCGCAAGATTTTATGTGATGTAGTATCTCTAGCATAATGTCCATCTGCTGGTCCATCATGGAGTTCCTGCAACACATTTTTAGCTTTAGTTTTTTCGAGACATCGAAGGAGAATAGAATCATAATTCATCCTAAAAAGTACATCATTTACGAGTTGATATTGCTTAACCTTCAACCTTAGGGCTCTTTTCTTTGTATAATCTAGGTTTGAAGGAGCATAGCCATTCTTTAGATAAAAAATGATATCAGCATATAATGATTCAATATCATTTAGGCTTACCTCATACATTTGTACTTCTGAAGACAGTATTTTGGAAATAAGCGATGCTCCAGCCAGCATTTTACAAAAGCCTTGACCTTTTACAATATTTGCTGGTTTAATTTCAGCGTTGTATTCTTGTAAATCAGTAACTCGATTTTCTCTCTTTTCACCCACATCTTTCTGTAATAAAAGATTTCTTACCGCTGGAAACGACACAATGATTTTTGTATGGGTTTTAAGTAGGAAGGGTCTGAAATGTTTGATCGCTTTGAAAACAACATAAGCTTGTTTCTCGATGTTAGAATAATTTAATTCAGCCTCTTGTAGATTTGAACTAAAAAAGGCAATTGGGGCTTCTGCCTTATCTTGATCTTCTTGAGTGAGTATCGCAACATATGATCTAACAGAGCCAAATGTATACAAAATGAATGGATCGAAGAAATTTGGAGTGGCTAAAGATGGGGCATTTACAATCGCTTGTTTAATCAAATTGAATGCTTCATATTCTTCTTGGCCCCATTTAAAGATTGAATTCTTTTTAATCATTGATTGTAAGGGAGATACAACTCTTGAAAAGTCTAGAACAAATCTCTTTACAAAATTAATCTGGCCAAGGAAGGATTGCATAGCTTTCTTGTTGTGAGGTAAGGGTATTTGGGAAATCTCCCTGATTCTGTCAGGATCAATATGGATTCCAGATTTTAACACTATAAATCGCAGAAGTTTTCCTTCACTTAATGCAAAAAATGACTTTTTTGGATTAAGTGAAATTCCATACCTTTGGCAACATTGGAAGATCTGTTTCAAATCTTTGAGATGATTACCTCGTTTCTTGGAATATACAGTTATATCATCCAAGTAGATTACTACTGATTTGTTTTCTAATCCCTTAAATGCGATGTCCATGGCCGTTTGAAATGTGGCGCCAGCATTCATCAGACCAAAAGGCATATTTTGATATGCATAAGTACCCCATTTGGTTCTGAACGTGGTCTTTAATTGATCATCAGGGTGGACCAAAACTTGGTTGTAGCTGGAGAAACCATCCAAAAATTCTAATCGCACAACTGCTTGTAATATTTGCTCCATGGGAGGCCAAGGAAAATTATCTTTTTGGCAGGCTTTGTTAAGATTTCGAAAGTCAATGCAAATTCTAATGTCTACATTTTTCTTTCTAATGAGAACCATATTGGAAACCCATTTAGAATGTTGAACGGGAAAAATGATTTTGGCTTTCAATAATTTATTGAGCTTAGACTTAATCTGATTTTCCAAATTAGGGTGGATTTTTCTTAGCTTTTGTTGGATAGGTTTTTAATCGTCTATCATTGGGATAGTATGCTAAATGATAGAAGTTTTGTAAGTCTTAAGTTCATCATAGTTCCAGGCAAAGACACTTTTGTATTGTTTCAAGAGACAAACATACACTAATCTTTCTTCAGGGGCTAGGCCAAGACCTAGATTTATATTCTACGGCTTGGTATCAGTTCCTAGATTTACTAATTCATAGTTCAGAGTTGAACTTTGAAGTTTTGAATTGGTAGATCTTTTGAATCGGTCTTTCAAATCATATAGGTCTTACAATTTGACTACTGATTTTGGCATATCATTATTAGTGCTATCTTGTTGTAATTGTTTGTCATGTTGGTCTTCATCTATAATTTGATTAGTGTAAGATCCCTCTAATGTGAGGAAGCTTACAATATCAGGATCATTGTTGAAAATTCTCGAATTGGTAACGTTATCAGGAATCGAGGGTCTAAAGATCAATTCAATTGAGAATCTATCTGGGCTATAGTCTTCAGAGGGGATGAGCTTGGAAGCTATGTTTGCCAAGAGGTCAGCACTAGCATTTTGGACTCTGGGAATTGAAGAAATAATGAATGATATAAAATGTTCAGTCAGATCTTGTACTAAAGATTGATAACGCTGTAAATGACCTGATAGACAATGTATAGTATTTCGTACCTGTCTAATTACAATTTCAGAATCTCCAAAAACTTGTAGATACTTGATATCTAGTTCGATTGCTTTGTATAATCCTTAGATTAAAGCCTTGTATTCTGTAGTATTATTGGTGCAATCAAACTCGAGTCTACAAGTTAGCATAGTTTTGTTTCCCTCTGGGCTAACTAATATGCATCCTACTCCTGCTCCATCGTTAGACTTAGAACCGTCAAAAAATAACTTCCAAAATAAAGATTTATTTACAGGACTATCTATGAAATTAACACATTTAGAACTATCTGTTTGAGAAAAGTTTTCTACTTGAGATAAAACAAAATGTTCTAAGTAAGGCGAAGTATGAGCATTGAAATTTCCTAAGAAAGAGTCAATAGAATAGTTGCCAATTATATTTTTGTTGTATGCTATAGGTTCATTTTCTCCTTCCAATTCTGTTACTATGTATTTTTGATGCCTTTCTCGCTCAACCTTTATTTGATTTGGTTTACCATTGTAAGGGAGCCACATATGCGACCAGTCGGTTGCAAAATATCCATGAAGCTTTTTAGACCAATCCCTGCTAAGAATTAAGCCATAAAATTCTGGAATGTCTGCAACTAAAATATCAATAATTTGACATACCTTTGGATTAGATGAAAGCCTTATGGTAACTTGATTTAGTTCACCGACCACTTCAACCTGCGACCAGTCCAGCTGAACTGTGTGTACTGTAGATTTTTGAGGTTGAACGTTCAGCTTTGCACATATTGATTTAGGTAAGAAATTAGATGAGGCTCCTAAATCAACTAAACAATTATGCAAATTTTTGTTAAAAACTTCATAAGTAAGAAGAAATGGAGGAGTATGAGATCTTGGCCTTCCTCCAATTAGAGCGATATCGTTTGGATCAACTTTACTAGTCGCATTAGTTGGAGGTCTTCCCATTTCATGAGAAGCTTGCGGGATTACAATGGCAGGCAAAGGTGCAACTAGGATTGCATGTAACTCTTTCAAAAGTTGCTTTTGTTGATGTTTTGACTTTCTCAATTCATAAAAATTAATGTTAGCCCTAGTCTTCTTAATGTCTTCTACAATATTATACTCCATCTCATAAAAAACAATCAATGTTTTAGATGGAGTTGGTTAATCTGTTTGGACTGGGCTTGTTTGAGTCGCTTTGGGTGACGGTTTCTTTCCTGCGACTTTATCCTTAGACATTGAGCTTGCGCTCTTTGGCTTAGGAGTAGGTTGAGGAGGATCGAGTTGATTTCTACTTCTAGTACTGAGTGGTGATGCCTCTTGATCCTTTTCATCTGGGAGAATGAAATCCCACATTCCCTGTACTTCTAAAACTTCTTCTTCATCAGTAGGCTCCTCGTGGGAAATTTCCTCTTCTTCTTCTTTTGATTCAACATTTTTGATAGCACTGGGAGGCTTTGAATCAGTTGAAAGATTTCTTCTATAAGGCTTGTAAGGCTTTTTAGAAGAATTTTCTGCTACTTGTTTCTTAATGTCAACCATTTGGTTAAACATGGTTTTCAAAACTTTCTGCAATCCCTCTAAATCAAATTTGTCTTTGGACTATTTTTTTTTGGATCTTCTTTAAAAGTAACCTTCTTAGATTTCCGTTCATCAACGGCATTTTTCTTTTCTAAGGCTATGATACGTTTCTCTACCACTATTGCTTCCTTCACATTGTCAGCTAAAGTTGTTTTTTTAGCTCTATCAATGAAGATTGCTATGTTTGATGGTAGAGTAGATATGTACCATTCACTTCGAACTTCTTCGCTAGGCTTGGAGGCGGTAGGAATTTTGTTCAAAAGTTTATTGAAATGCGAGTTAAAATCTTTGACAGGTTCCCTTGATTCAGCCCTAAGGTTAGACAGGTCATTGTTCGGTGTTGCAATAGACCTGTCATCACCGAACTTAGTCAAGAATTGTTCTTGGAAAATATCCCAACTAGTGATAGATCCATATGGTAACGAGAAATACCATGATCTGCCGGCTTCTTGCAAAGTGTAAGGAAAGAGCCAAATAACATCTTCATTAGTAACCCCATTGAGATTTATAGATAACATAAAGTTGTTTATGTGTTCTTCTGCTAGCATGCCTGCTTCAGGATTAAACTTAGGCAACCATTTTTCAGGATAGGCCGGTAATTGACTCAAGGGCGCAGGCATTAAGACTACCCCTGGGTTATTCCACGGAGTTTGGGCCATCGTTGTACTACAAACAGAGGAAAGTGCAAAAGATGATCCTTGCGGTTGGGAAGATAAGGATATTACAGTTCCAAATGATTGAGAAGGAGATGTTGAAGTTCTAGTGGTCTGGTGGACAATAATTTGAAGTGGAGGAGTGGATGGTTGACTTTGCGGTGGAGAGGTTGAGATGGATAATGATGACGAAAGAGTCTCGCTATCAGACCCTTTAGGTGATTTCCTTGCTCTCTTCCTTGTAGGTAGAGGTAATTCAATTGGTTCGATACCAAACTTTCCACTTTACAATCTGGTAAGGGGATGAGAAGGGTTATATTGTGAAGTCATATTACCTTGAGATTTTTCAGATTTTTGGGGTGATATAGAAAATCACTGAAGTTTATGGATCAAAGATTCAACTTCAGGAGGTTCAATAGTAGATTTCTCTAAAATGTTCGAGTTTGTGGCAGTGGTTGTTGTTTGATCGACTTCTCGCTCAAGATTTAAAGATTCTAAATGCGATGGAGAAGTTGGGGGAGATGGTGAGGGCGATTTACTCTCAGAATGGTATTTAGATTTAGATGTACTTGCCATTCATAGTTTGGGGCTCTCATTCTAGCACCAAATATGTTGAAGCCCCAAAAATTGGGTCTACAACAAGGGGGATACCCACCTGGTCCGGACTTTGGTTAGCAGCTCCTTTTCCGTTTGGTGTAGTGGGTCTGACTGGGGATATGGGACCAGTTTCCCAATTTATGTGTGTGTGTTGAGAATTGATATTTCCTTTCTAATAATTTATAAGTAAAATCCTTTTATTCTAAGTCTAATTTAACAACATGCAATTGTATTCTAATGAACAGAAATATCTAATTCTAAAACTAACCCGAGATTTAATCTTTTAGTTATGTGATCTAAAATAATTTCTAATGGCAATTGGTAATAAAGATCATTCAATTGTTATAAGAAAAGAATTCAATAAAGATGAATTATTTCGTATAAAAAGTTAGACGAAACAATTGTGAAAAACATATCGCATAATAAGTCACTCATATATTAAGCATAAATAAATGGCTATCACCGTACAGAAGTGCCAAATGATAACTCAAGCATTCAAGCATTCATACATAAATAACTGAACATGAATATCACCTTAACACATAAGTAGAAATTGTTAAGAGATAAAAGTACCATTTATAACGAGTTCTACTCATGAGCTCCAGCAATAATGATTTATCTCTTCTTAATTCAACATCTACTAAGAGTACAAAAGTGCAATTTCAGTAGCAGATATTAAACATAGATATCAATAAATCTTGTTCCATTCATTCATCAAAACCTCCTCGGAGGGTGCAGAAGTGCATGTTCTGAGGACAAGTTTTTGATAAATTTCACGACCCTTCTCTAAATGCATGAGAAGAGTTTAAATATTACTAGCTAAATCTAAAAATAGTTTATTACAAAAATATAGGAGGCAGTTTAAATGACCGTCCTCATTTCAGGAAAAAATAAAGCAAAACTAAAACTAAAACTGAATCTAAAAGTAAAACTGGCAATTAACTATCTATGTATCTAATCTTTGTAGTCGCAAGAATCCAGCATCAGCTTGAGGAGAGTTGGATGGCCGACCTCTGACTTTAGCTGTCTTGCGAAAATGGAATCGACAAGTGCTGGCACCATCTTCACAGCAGAGTTAGTGGGACACTTGAGAGTCATGCACTGACTGTGTGGTTTAACCAAGTACTACCAGTAAGAATCCCAATTTAACTTAGTAAATCTTTTGATGGAATCTGCTCTTTCTTCAGCCTTTTGTCTCTAACTTTTTGTAGATGCTGCATAATTGGTAGAAATTTACATACCACTTGAAGATATCCTTGATAAATACCACTGGTTTTTAGAGTTCAGGTTTTGCCTTTCGCCTTTAGTACTTTTTCCTACAATGTTTTAGGCTTACAGGCAACTGAGTGATTAGAGGCTTTCCTTTTCAATAGGTTTTGCCTGGCGATGCGTGATCAGTGCTAAGCGCTAATCGCTGATCAGAAACTGCCTCCATTTCTTGATTTGGGATTCTCTGGTGTTATTTTTCGCCTCTTGCGCACTTTTTGTTAGAGGATGTAAACCTTAAATTTTGTGGGAAGAATGACTCCATGAGTTCTTAGCTCTAGGTCTTAAACTATCAGTTTGTTATCTCAGCGCTATCTAGTACCCATTTGACCATGTCCGTGTGTGAAAGAATCTTAGGCCTTGCCACTATCCGGTGCAAGAATGAGCATGCTAGTTCTGTAATTGACACCTAAGATGACCCGCGCGATTCTACAATAGCTGTAACCTCCATTACTCTTGGATTTTCTTCCTCGAGTAGACGGTGTATGCCTTCCTAAGTAGTAATGCCAACATCTCTGTTACAGGTGGTGTCTGTGTATAAGGGCATCATTTCTTTGTCTTCAGTACTCGGAGGCTTTCCTTTCTTTCCCATGATATTTTGAACATTGCTATGTATACCTCTCTGTTTTTCGCTCCTGCAATTTGCAAATGAGGAAAGAGTAATGATAAGAAAAAGGTGTCAGGAAAGCTTTAAATGTCGAAATCATATAAAATATATCACGTTACGTGAAATGGATCTTCGATCAGATCAAAACCATATTTCATTATTGATTGCCAACTAACTCATTAAATTAACATTAACGCGCATAACTTGGCATCGATTTATGGAAAAGATTTTTCGGACGACGAGCCCTGTAGATCTGCGATAAGGCGATTTTGTGATTTGCTTCGCAATATTGCAGATCGCAATATCGTTGATCCATTACGTGTGGCAATCATTCATTACCATATGTTTTCTGCGAAATGCGATTTGCAAGACGCGCCATCACATATCGGCAGTTTGAGGTATTTCACTTTAAGTGATACTTGAAGCACATGAAAACTGCGATGCGATGAATTTATTTTAATATGTGATCTTGCATCGCGATTTTACAATCTTAGGGTTCGATTTGTAGGAAATCATCTATTACCTTTTTTCGATGCGACGCTTTTTATTGAGAAAACAATTTTGTTCCAACTTATCATAAAACTTAAGTCTTTTTAGATTTTCGGGTATTCTCCTAAGTTTATGATAGTAAGATTTATTCAAAAAGGGAATACAAGTCCTAATTTATTTTTTTTAATTTTTGGATAAGGGTCCCCACTTATTTAGTATTACTGAGAAAACTAAATAAGAAGGGGGGTTATTGCTGGCCACAACACTGCCCTACCTTATTTCCATGGTTTGACTATAGAAGATCCTGACACCTCTTATTCGAGTTTGTGGTCATCTTTCGAACTTATGACTATGCAGAGGATGAGAAAAAGTTGAAACTGTTCCCTTCTACTCCCAAGGATGCAACACTATGCTGGTTCATGGGATTACCTAGCAACAATATCACAACTTGGGCTCAAATGTAGCAAGCCTTTAACAATAAGTATCGAGACTATTGTAGGTCAAAAGATACTAAAGAAGAAATTTTCTGAATGACCATAGGAAGTGATGAGTCACTGGAAGACTATGAAGAGAGATTCCAGCTCAGTTATAAAAGGGTCGGGTGTACACTTGACCCTGAGTCTCTGAAGCCGGTACCGCTTAGGGGAATTCGGGAAGATCTTTTAGACACCCTCCATCTATTGGCCGGGGGAGACATCTACCAACTGTCCTATGAGGACATAAAGACTGTTTTTAGAAACCATTCTGGAGCAGCCAGAAAGAAGGGTAGGGGGAGTCAACCCATAGCCAGTACCTCTTCCTCTAATTCATCCATTAAAGGAGAAATTAGAAAAATGCTGGAAGACTTAAAGAGTGAGATGCTCCAGACTCTTGCCATGCAAATGGATACCTTACATATCAAAAGAAAAAAAGAGGAAGTAGAGAGGGCTTTGGCCATTTTTTTCCCTAGATGCACCAGGAGGCATCCTAGGAATGAATGCCCATTGAACTCTATAGAGGTTTGTTTAGTTTGTGAAGAAAATCATTCTACAGATAAGTGCCCTTCCTTGCCCGGACTTAAAGCTATATATCAAGGGGCCGAGGGAGTCACTGAACAACTCTATTACATAAACCAAAGAAGGCCGCATGGACCTAGACCCTATCAGCAGGGGATGCAAGGGACATATCAAGCATACTACAACCCCAATACCTCCATACATTCTTGGGGACCTCCTGCTCATCCTTCCTGGTCCACGCCTCCTCCTTGGTCCTTCACATCTCAATATCATGCCCAACTAGCTACCCATTCATTTCAATCTCATGCTCAGCCACAACCTCAGTGGAATGCATCTCATTAGGGGTGGAGGCCCCAATAAAAATCTCTTCCTGCTCTTTTGCCTCCACCACTTGCCCAACCACAACCGTTACCTTCTGCTCCACCAAAGCAACCCCAAATGCCTACCCAGCAAAATCTGAACCCGAACAACAGACAGGCTTAGCAAGTGTATAGTGGGGAACCATCATGCCCAACTTATGATGTGGAGATTCAAGAAATTAACTTGAGATCTGGGAAAGTTCTCCCAGATATCTAGCCTCCACAGAGGGAGGTTGAGGAAGATAAAGATGAAAGTGAACCTAAAGCAAATCCACCATTTCTTGAGAGACTATCCATGACAGTCCAGCCGACCCCAGAAGAGACTGAACTCTTGCGAGAATTGAAACATTTTTGTGTAAAGATACCACTTCTCCAAGCCATAAAAGATGTGCCTATCTACAATAGGTTGATCAAAGAGAAGTTATTTAAGCATCCAGGGAGGCACAAGAGAGATGCCCCAACCATCAATGTCATAGGACAACTGTTTGACCTAATGTTAAGGCAGGTAATCTGTCCAAAATATCTGGACCCTAGAAGCCCAGTAGCTGATGTCCACATCAATGGTAACATGATCCCGCATACCTTGATTGATCTGAGAGCTGCCATTAATGTGATGACAAAGCACACAATGCTCAAACTCAACCTCCAAGGCTCCTTGAGGAAGACCATGACCATGCTACAGCTAGCAGACTACTCCACTGTGACCCCTGAGGGGATTGGGGAAGATGTGATGGTCTCCATCCATTCTTGGGAGTACCCTGCTGATTTCATAGTTCTCCAGCGAAAGGAAAAACTCACTGGGTATCCTCTCATTCTGGGAAGACCCTGGTTGGCTACAGCCGATGTCTACATCAACTGTCGAGCTGGGAACATGACCATAAAGAACGAGCACATGTCCACGTAGTTAATCCTATATCCTCTTGCCGAACTCTTGCTAGAACATGATCTACCTCTCTAGTTGGAGAAGGAAGATGAGGATGAAGTTTATTCTGCACCACTTTGTGCATTAGAAATCGCCATGGGGGGAAAGCAATGAGATGAGGATGATATGATTGAAAATTTGATTCAGAATCCACCTCCTAGTGTATCACCATTAGAGGACATAGTAAGAGAAATCCCAAACAACTCCTCAGCTGATCTCTGTGCGGCCGACTCCACTTCTCTCCGTGTTAAGAATATAGAATTCGGCTCAGAAAGAACCTTGAAAATCAATCCATCCCTATCCACTTCCGAGGAGAAGGAACTATGCAGCCTACTGAGAAAACATCTAGATGCCTTCGCCTAGAGTTATAAGGAGATGAAGGAAGTGCACCCTTCAGTATGTACTCATCATATATACATCAAAGAAGATTGCAAACCAGTCAGGCAGCTTCAAAGGAGGATGAATCCAGCACTTAAAGATATTGTTAAGGAAGAACTGTAGAAATTGCTTGATTCAGGATTCATCTATCCCATCTCTGACAGTGAATGGGTCTCTTCTTTGGTGCTAGTGCCAAAGAAAACTGGGAAGTGGAGAATTTGTGTTGACTATTTGGAATTGAAAAGAGTCACTAAAAAGGACCATTTCCCTTTACCCTTCATAGATCAAGTGTTAGACGGTTTGGCAGGGAAAAAGTTTTTCTCCTTCCTAGATGGGTTTAGCAGGTACAATAAGATTCAAATTAGCTCAGAAGACCAAAATAAGTCCACTTTCACTTGTCCTTGGGGTACCTTTGCATACCAGGTCCTTCCTTTTGGTTTGTGCAATGCTGCAACCACTTTCCAAAGAGCGGTATTGAGTATATTTTTTGAACTAGTTCATGATGCAGTAGAAATATACATGGATGATTTGACTCCTTATGGTTCTGACTTTCAGGAAGCTTTATCTAACCTAGGAAGAGTTCTAAACAAGTGTATTGAGATGAACCTACCCCTCAATCCGGAAAAATGTGAATTTTTTATGATTGAAGGGACCGTGTTAGGTCATACAATATCTCAACAAGGACTGCAGGTGGACTCCAACAAAATTTCCATCATCCAAGGGGTCCCACCTCCTCAAAAGGTGAGAGATGTCAAAAGTTTCGTAGGCTTAGCTGGGTATTACAGGATATTCATTAAAGATTTTAGCAAGCTAGCCTCTCCTTTGTTTGGCCTCTTAGGCAAAGATGTTGAGTTCATATGGTCAGAAAACTGTCAAGAAGCCCTAGATACCTTGAAGAGAAATTTAGTGACTGCCCCAATTCTCAGACACCCAAACTGAGCCCTACCTTTCCACACTCACACAGATGCCTCAAACAAAGAAATAGGAGCAGCCTTGGGACAAACTGATGAAAAGTTACCTTATGCCATATAGTTTATAAGCAAAAACTTGTCAAAGGCAGAGTTAAACTATACAGTGACCGAGAAGGAACTCCTAGCTATCGTGCATTCCTTAAACAAATTCAGACATTATATCATAGGTAATCAAACCTTTGTGCACACTGATCATGCTCCAATTAGATATTTAATGAACAAACCAGATGTGAATGATTTCATTATTAGATGGTTGCTTTTACTGTAGCAGTTTGATTTGACCATTATTGATAAGCGTGGTAAAGAAAATGTTGTTACTGACTTTTTGTCTAGAGTAAATTTGCCTACAGGTGAAGAAGGAATGGTGGATGACCAAATGCCAGATGAACATCTGTTTGCTATCTTAGTACTCTCTCCATGGTTTGCTGATCTAGCAAACTACTTGGTTTCAACACAGTTCCCACCACATCTATCCTTAAAAGAGAAGAGCAAGATAGTAAGGAAAAGCACCCCTTTCACTTGGATTGGGGGCAATCTCTTCAAACCTAGCCCAGATCAGATCTTGAGAAGATGTGTCAGGGAGGAGGAAGTCTTTGAAATCCTCCTGACCTATCATGACGAGCCTTGTGGAGGCTACTACTAGCCCACTCTTCATCAGGATGTGAGGAGATATACCAGCCAGTGTGATCAGTGTCAGAGGATGGGGAAACCTACTCCAAAGGATGAGATGCCCATGCAACCTCAAGTGACCTTTGAGCCATTTGGGAAGTGGGGCATGGACTTTGTGGGTCCTATCAGCCCTCCTTCAAAGCATAAACAATACATCGTTGTGTGCATCGATTACCTGACAAAGTAGGCAGAGACAAAAGAAATCAAAGCAGCGATAGAGGAAAAAGTAGCTGAGTTTTTGAGAGAAAACATATTCTACAAGTTCGGGTATCTAAGAGAGTTGGTCACAAATCAAGACAGTGAGTTCGCTTCCAATTTGATTGAAGTCCTACTCACACGTCATAAAATCAAGCACAGGACTTCCACCCCTTACCATCCACAAGCCAATGGGAAAGTGGAGGTCACTAATAGAGTATTGGAAGGGATCCTGACAAAGGTAGTGAGTAGCAGCAAAAAAAACTGGGCAAAAAGATTAATTGAGGCCACTTGGGCCTACAACACAACATGGAAGACCACGATAGGGTTCACACCCTATGAACTGGTCTACGGGAAGAAGGCTTTGCCACCAATAGAATTTGATTTCAATACACTAAGAATGGCAGCTCAGCTGGACCTAGACCTCAACCATGCACAGAAGGAGAGATTACTTCAAATCAATGGATTGGATGAATATAGATTGCAAGCCATTCTCCATACAGAGGTAGTTCAGCTTTAGAGAAAGATATGGCATGACAAAAATATCAAGGAGAATCAATTCCAAGAGGGAGATTGGGCACTACTCTATGATTCAAGACACAAAGATTTCAAAGGCAAGCTGAGGACAAGATGGCTGGGACCCTACACTGTGGAGAAATGCAATGACAATGGTTCAGTTCTGATCAGAACTATTGATGATGAAGCCATCCCCATGCTTGTCAATGGACATCGATTGAAAGTTTACAAAAAACTCCTCTCCAAGCGAAAATTTATTGAATATTTGAATAAAGCAGTGATGGTAGTGGAGCATGTCTCAGCTTCCACTTCATCCACTCACTGAAGAAAAGAAATAAAAAAAATAATAAGGATTCAAGTGAAAACCTCCATGAGGCGCTTGAATCCCATCATTAGATTGAAAACCTCTTCTGAGGTGGCCTAGTGATGACAAAAAAAGAGGAAAATAAGATCCCTAGGTGAAAACCTCCCTTGGAGGCACCCAGGGCAGGCAATTAGGGTGAAACCCTCTTTGAGGCACCCTAGTTGTTTTAAAGAAAAAAAATAAAAAAAAGAGAAAAAGGAGAATTTTTTTTGTTGCATTGTAGGTTTGCAGTAGGACTACAGGGAGAAAAAGAAGGTGCCAAGGGGACCCTGACATTCATACCAACACCCATCTCATCTTCTCCATACTTTTCTCCATCATTTTTGGCATTTCTTTCACCCCATTGTGTTTCTTTTTCAAAAACTATGTTTTCTATAGGAGGCTCTGTGTTTTCTACAAGAGGCTCCTGTAGGAATTACAAAGAGCCAGAAGTGGATACAAAAGGCAGTTTGAGGGATAGGGAAGCTTCATGAATAACCTACAAACCCTCCTACAGTTTTCAACCCTCCTCGCCATCATTTCCAAGCCTGAATCACACCCTAAGCATCATTTTTTTCTTCCTGTCCAAGAAAAACACAGAAAAAATAGTTTTTCAATAAAATAATAAAAAACAAAAAAATAAAAGAGGAAGCAGCACCATCCACCTCACTTGAAGCCTACCTACTACCTCTCCATTTTTATCTATACCTATGGCATCATCCCCAAGCTCCAAGCACAGGAAGAAGCTGAAATTTCAAGGGGAGAAGCAGCTACAGGAGCTCCTGTAGGAATTCTTGTAGCAGTTGATCCCATCAAAACACAACATCGGCAGCAGGAGAATGCACACATGAAGGTTGAGAAGGCACCTAAAGCTCAGACCCAGCCAGAGAAGAACCTGCACAAGCACACAACCACACATCAGCAAGCAGACAACATGCATCAAAATAAATAAAGGCATGCAACAGAGAGAGAGAGCCACAACACCTCACAACAAATACATTCAGATCATAGGTAAGTAACTAAATTGCTCCTCTGTTTGCATTTGTGTAATTAGAAGTCACGCAAAAGCAACAAGATGGTTGAGGTTGAACAAGAGAAAGGTGGCCATTTAACTTGGCCACCTTCATCTAGTTGACTCCACTCATCTGAGATGTCACCCACACGGGCGCACAGTCAACTCTAGCACAAGATGCCAAGGACAATAGTGGAGGAGATGTGAACTTTGATGCAATGATGGGAGATGATTACGAGGAGAAGCCATGATGACTGAGTAGGTGGGGACCAACGGTACGAATATAGCCAATGTATACCTTGCCAGCTCACCCCTCATCACTGGAAATATCCATAAAGGGTAATAAGTACTCCTCCCTGAGCACTCTCACCACCTTTTCCTTCATTCTCTCCTAGTTACTCAGCTACAACAGTCTCCTTGTGCCCCCACAACCTTGTAACCATCGTCCTTCATTGAATCTCTCCCATATTCTTGCTCTCAGTGTTTTCTATAGGAGCACCTACAGGTTCTACAGGAGCACCTACAAGAATTCTACAGGAGGGACAGAAGGCTTCTACAAGAGGGGAAGTGAGTCGTTTTGAAGAGAAAAAACTTGGTTTTTTGCACGATTTTCGGTCTAAAGAGGTAGGGTTCATGCATGCCCCATATTGAATATCAATATATGCAAGAAGTGGTTTCAATTTGAGAAGGAAATAAGTCTTTAGGAGAGGAGGAAATACATAATTTTTTTTTTTGCTTATTTAGAAAAAAACACAGTCTCCTTTGTTTCTCTGTTTTTCTCAAAATTTGTTATCTCCATCTCTACATTTGGTTTCCCAAAATATTATAAGCAAAATTATAGGAGGGTTTATGAGAAAGGATCCCACTAAACCCACTAGGCTCCATGCACATCCACAAGTGGTGGACATCTTCACAAGGGCAAATTGGATGAATTTCTTTGAGAAATTCCAAGGGTTTGATAAGGAAATTGCCCAAGAGTTTTCTCTCTCTTTGGTACCCCACATAAGAACTCATGCCACTGTCACCTTTAGAGGTCTTTCCATGGAGATAACCCCTGAATTTATCATTAGGGTCACTACCCTTCCTCTTAGGCTGCCTTGGAGCAAGGATGAGAAACCAATTGGCCAGGCTTCCAAGAAAAACTTTTTCCAAAAGAATGAAACCCCTGGAGAGGATAAAAATGTCATCAGAAGGGATAGGATACTGTATCCTTGGGATGACATTAGCTATCAAATAATCAAATACATTTCTTGTGAGGGGAGGTATAGCATTGTCTATGGTTATCACTTTAGAATCCTCCATGAATTAAGGTATGGCATGGACACTCCAGCACCCCAGAAGCTCAGTGTCCCCTATCCCCTATTTCCCTCTTGGGCTACCTTGGAGCAAGGATGAGAAACCAATTGGCCAGGCTTCCAAGAAAAACTTTTTCCAAAATAATGAAACCCCTGGAGAGGATAAAAATGTCATCAGAAGGGATAGCATATTGTATCCTTGGGATTACATTAGCTATCAAATAATCAAATACATTTCTTGTGAGGGGAGGTATAGCATTGTCTATGGTTATCACTTTAGAATCCTCCATGAATTAAGGTATGGCATGGACACTCCAGCACCCCAGAAGCTTAGTGTCCCCTATTTCCCCTGATTGACTCCAGCACTAAGGTTCAAGAAGGAAATTCAGAGCAGCTAGCTCACCATGGGTTAATCAAAATCCTAGTGGAGGAAGCCCTCCATACATTTACTCTCCCTCTAGCATGGGAAGTTTTCCGAAACATGACAGATGAGGATGACATAAAGGCCTTAACCTATGATGTCAGTCCTACTGGCAGTGAGGAGGAAGAGCAACAAGAGGGAGAAGGGGAAGCCACTGATGAATTAGTAGAACAAGGAAGGAAGGAAGAAGAAACTAAAATAGAGGAGGAGAGAGCTGAAGAAACAGAGCAGGAAGAGACAGAAAAAGAGACAGAGAAAGAGGAAGAAGAAGGAGAAAAAGAGGTAGAGAAGGCAGTACAAGGAGAAGAGTCCCATGAGACCTTGGAAAGGGAGGCAGTAGCTTCCCTCACTACCCTTAGTACACCAATCAAGCCAAAGCAAAAGAGGAAAAGACAGGCCTCCATGTATTTCAGGGCTAGGAAGAGCACAAGAATCAAAACGGGCAAACCTCAGCCCTTTTTAAAAGTGCCAATTACAATTGAAGATTCACCCTATGCCAAAGGGAAAGAATCCCCTTCCAAGACACCTATCACATATGAAAGGGGGAATCCTAGACCCTCCACATGGAAGGAAAAGATAGTATTACAGGACCCAAACATAGTCCTACAAAAGGCTCATACAGTTCTACAGGAGACACTGTCAAAACTACATGAGACCCAAAATATTGAGAAAATGATAGAGGGACAACCATAGGTAAAGGAGGAAGCAACAGAGCTACAAGAACCTGATCCCTAGAATAGTCTTGCCACCTATTACAATCTGCTTGAGGGAGGAAGGATAATCCCACAAAAGTTTGCAATTCCACTATTCTTGGAATTGGAGAAAGAAAGAATAAGGACACATAGGTGGATGCAAATAGCCAAATCCAAAGGAGTTAAGGATGTTGGCCATATGGAAAACAAACTCATAGAAATGGGCAGAGAGTTGAGTGCTATTAGAGACAGGGAAGCAATCACAAGAAGCCACCTTGAAACTGAAAATGAATTACTAAGAAGGCAGTTGCAAGAGAAAGAGACTCAGCTGGCATGCATGGCCAGCTTATCCATGGAGGCATTGCAATGTAAAACACCAGCAAAATCCTATGGCCTCCATCTCAAGGACCAATGGTTACAATTCTAGATAAAGACTTTGGCACAAAGAGGCACAATGCCTTTCCAAGATTACAGGCAGTTTATGGATCTATGTGACCAAAGCACATCAAAGGATAAGGCCAAGATGGCATAATTCTACCTACATAACATGGCCATCATAGATATGAATGTGTGGGAGCCCAATGCTAGGCTAGGGGACCTATAAATAATGGCCCTAGCCTCATGGATGAACCGTGAAGAGTTGAGGGCAGCAAAAATAAAAAGATTGATGATAAAGGAGTAGAATGAGCCACTAATGATAAGAGACGAGCCATCAGATCCTATGGCACTAGTTAGCACACACAACCTACTTGCTAATGACCCCCAGATTGCCCCTAGATATCTCACTGATCAGGCACAAGCCATTGCACACTTTGAGGATATGGAAAGGCTACTTGGGGATGACTGTGTGCATGCATGAATGAGGAGATGGAACACTTTACCACACATTTTGCAGATCAGGGAATATCATTTCCCCCATGAGGCTGAAGGAGGCATTGAGAAGAGTGCCAATGTATAAGCACTCCATGCAGAGGCTGAAGGTCAACTGGATTGGCCTTAAAACTGATTCCTCCATTGTTGTTAGCCATGCTGGAAGGAAGAAGAGAAGAAGAGGAGGAGGAGTAGTGGAAGGAGATAGACAGGAAGGCAAGATTTTATGACAAAGAAGAGTAGACCACATCAAAAGCCTGGGATGTTCGGGAGGCCACTAGGGCCATAAAAGATGAGGAGATTGACTAAGTTGCTCAGAGGATGAGCAACACTTTCAGTAGGGGGTGATGATGAGCCTCATAAATGGGTAATTATATGGGCTCATTTTACCTCCTAACCTAGTCAAAAAAACCATTCTCTTAGATTATTGTATGATTTTTTGATTATATATATGCTTATAGAGTGAGTTGAGTTAGTTATTGTGCCATGTGGTCTAACATGTATTTAATGCATATTATTGATAGATTTTGTAGTCAAAGTCAAGGATCCAATGGACAAATGGCAGCAATAACTTGAAGTGGACAAAGGAGAGAACTTCTAGGAGGGAATCCCCCTCATTTATTACTCCTCACTTCGAATTCCCCTCCATTTAGCTCGGAGTATAAGCAACCGAATCATGCACTAGAAGGCAGCCGAGCAAGTGGAGGATGACTGATGATTATCTTGAGTTTTGGGAGCCAAGCCTCTCTGATTTTAAGAAAGTTGTTGGTATCTTCATTTGTATAAGTAGAGGGGCCAAGGGCCTCACTAGGGTCGGATATTTGTTTGATTTTTTCTTATGTAAACTCTGCTCAAACTTCGAGCTTATTTTTTGTGATAGTTACAAGTAATCTTGATATTGTTTTGATAATAAAGATGGAATCCTTTTTGAGCTAGCACTGAGTTACTTTAGAGGGCTAAAGCTCTTGGGTTAGGGCCCAATCCAAGAAGCCAAGCTCCTCTTTACTTGTATTTGAATGTTTTATTTCAGTTTCTATATTAGTTTGCTGATAGAAGTATTTCCCTTGTGGTTAAGAATATGTTGCTTCTGATGATTCAGTAGTTTGCTTCCATTTGTGCTTTCTATAATACGTTAAAAAGTAATTAGAAAAGATTCAAAAGGCTAGCAACAGTGCCTTGGCCTCTATTCCTCCCTTTGGGACCATGATTTGAGGCAAAGACCCTCTTGCTGCTCCAAAAACACAAATTTTCCTCCTTCATAGGACTTCTAGTGTTTGCAGCTTTTTAGTAGGTTAATAGTCCAGCTTTGCTTTGCCTTAGATCCTCTTCATCATAGTTACTTCTTGATTTGCAATAGTCTTCTTTCATGCTTTCGTTTCCTACAACATTTCTCAACATTTCCTTTCATAGATCATAGTTTAGACCATTTTTATGCAAAACTCTGTTTTTCCTAAATGCATTCATTTCACTTGTTGCTTGATTTCCATGGATGACTATTAGTTTTTATGTGGCAGCTCTCTTCCATTAGTAGGCCAGCTTATCACCAATCATACTCTCCATCTGATCCATGCCCTATAGGTCTCCCAAATCTCACCTCAATTCTGCTCTAGTTTCCTGCATTTTTCCATAGAACTTCTTCCTCTCTCCTTGAGCAAACCCAATCATATTTCTCTCTCCTGGTGATTCATGGTAGACCCTAGGCACCCTAGCACCTCATTCTAACCTTAATCCACCTTTTCCACCCACTCTCACACCCTCAAAATAGTGAAAACTGTTGTCAGTCTCCTCTTGTAGGCCTCTTGTAGATTCCATGTTTTCCTCCTGTAGCTTTCCTATGTCCTCCTATAGATTTTCTTGTAGGCTTTCTTTTGAAGGCCAAGTGTGGGAAAAGCCTCCAGAAGGCCACCTAAGATATCTTAGGACCCATCCACACCATCCTACATCCTCTCAAGTCCCAAAACCACCCTTCAACGCCACCTATTTGCTGCCACACTCACATGCAATAAATTACATGCATGTCAAATTCACATAAAAATACATAAAAATCCAAAATATGTTCTTTTACTTATTTACTTCTAGAAGTAGCATAGTTGGATGTTTTTCACTTTCTTGAATAGGTAATGGCATTCCTTTCATCGTTTTCATAGCGCTTTCTGCAAAAGTAGAATTAGTTGGTTAATTAGGGTTTACTAGGTTTGCTTTACATTTCAGTGTTTCTCCTTTCTGTAGTTAGAATAACATCTATCTTTCTTTCCTTTCATCACATATAGAGCTTCTTCTAGAATCCATAGAAGTTGGCTCGAGCTCCTAGTGATCTTGCGCCGACTGACCAAGTGACAACCTGCAGTGAGAACTAGTACTTGTGCATACAACACCAACGCTTCCAAGTTTGCTACGAACTACCGGGTTGATAAGAGTAAAGTAGGCAGCCTAGGAGTTGCAGTATTATTGCTGCAATACTAGCACTCACCAAAGAGGATGCAGGAATGGCTGGCGCACCCACGACTTGACATAGGGTAGACTATCCAAATGTACACCTAGGGCCTAGGTGTAGATGCGGAATGTATTCCATCGCAGTCTTAGTTGTAACCTGCCTGGGAACCCCGTTTACCCGCCACCTCTAGCTTACCCCCTGCGACTTGAGCTTGTGAATGCAGTTTTGCGGTATTATGGTTGTAGGGTTTCAGTTCAGTGTGTGTCGGTTACACTGGTTCACAACAACAGCTAGTGTAAACCCTGAAGCAGTATGGAGGGCGACCTAATAGACTATTCAGAGGACCCCCTCGAGGGCATCTCCATCTTCAGCAGACCGTCTAATAGTGATGTGCACTTTCCATTCAGCAGTGAGCTCTCGGAGGTAATTTCCCCTCTTCTGTCGCTTTCGGGACAACCCGACTCTGTGATCAACCTTTTGGAGCTTCCTGTGACTTGGCCATTTCTCTCTGCGCCTTCCTTGACGCCGTCCTCCCATCTCACTGACCCCGACCCCTCCACATCTATATAAGCGACTGAATCCTTTGGCTTATCCTCCCTTCATCCCACTGCGGCTATTCACTACCCTCCTCGTTCCCCGGACAATGAAGCCCTCCCTTCACATTCCTTTCCTCCCCTGGAACAGGCTCAGCCATCTTGAAGCCACACCATCATTCCCCTCCTCCTGGACGCCTACCCACCTAAATCTGAACAGTTTCCTTCAAACCCTAATTGTAACCCTAACCCTAATCCACCGAACCCTTGCCCTGCAGATCATCCTGCACAAGCAGAGATTACGGAACTGTTGGTGGGCTCCAGTATTGTAGCAATAATGCTACAACTCCTGGAGCTTCCTTCTCTAATTTTATCAACCCGGTAGTTCGTAACAAACTTGGAAGCGACGGTGCTGTATGCACAAGTACTAGCTCTTGTCGCAGCTGTCACTTGGTCAGCTGGCACAAGTCCGCTAGGGCTCAAGCCAACTTCTATATGTTCTCAGAAGAAGCTTTCTAAATGATGAACGAAGACTATCTGAAAGGAAATTAATCTACGTTGCAAGAATGAACTGAAAGCCAACCAAACATGGAAACCCTAGTAAACCCTAATCTGACTAGCTTAATCCCTACAATGCAATGATGGGAATGTAACTCTCTAAAAATGATGCCATTACTTCTAGTGATATGAAATGCATGAATTTAAACTACTTCCATTGAAAAGAACATTGTTTTTATGTTTTTTCTTAAGTGGTTGGAGTTATTATGACTTTGTTTCTTATTAGGGTTTGACTATGCAGGGGTAGTGTGAAGGGAAAGAAAGCTTGGGAAAGGTCAGGGAGGCTAGGAGAGGTTCCAGGGGACCTCTAACATCATCCCACAGAAGTCCACAACGTTCAGATGCTCAGCAACTGAGTTTGCAGGCTTCTACAGGATGTCTGCAGGGGATCTTACAGGAAGCTCGGGATTTCTACAGGAAGTCTGCTAACTTCTACAGGATGGTCTGTGGTTGGAGTTTTGGGTGATGGAGGAGTGGAGGAGTGGTATGGGTGGAGAGGTAGGATGGAAAGGAAGCTTGTGATGGTTCAGGGACAGAGAAATAAGATGGAGAAAGAGTGGGTGCAGTTGGTTGGTGGATAGAAGGATGGAAGTAATGAGAAGCCAAAGAGATGGAGCTACGTGAACAGTTAGAGGTGCTGGAAGGTAAACGAGCCGAACAGAGGTTGAGCAGGTGGCTTTAGGCGCAGTCAAGGAGTGGAGGAAGATGACAGTGTGATGCAATGCAGTGTAAAGGAAACAAATCTGCTATGTCCTGCACAAAACCGAGAATTCCATCAACTTATTCTAACTGCGTGATTAAGTTAACGAACAACAGTGTAAACTTCAGAGAAGAATCGTGCATGGAGTTGGAGTAAAGAAGTACTGTTCAAGATCAGAAGGCATAGATGGATCTACAATTGAAATGACTGTGTTGCAGCTGGAATGAAAGCATAAGACTGCGTTTTTTTTGGTGGTTGGTACGGTCTACACCCCCAATCTCTAAACAAAGATGGCAGTGAGTGCACTATCAACCTTTTCTTGGAGCTCTAACAAATACTAATCCTCCTACTCTAATCTAAGCAACCAAAAGCACTTGAACCATAAACTAATCCTACTTCAATCACATAACAGAAATCAAATCAGCAGACTGTAATTTCTAAATGCATGTCAAAACAGAGGAATGAAGTGCTGAAAGGAAAAGGAAATAACAATACAAGGAAAAGGAGGTCTATTGCTCTCAGGTTGGGCCCTAACCTGAGAGCTATAGCTCCCTTAATAACTCAGAATTAGATCCAAAGCTGCCTGCCTTTATTAAATAATAATCATGAGTCTAACATCATGCCAAAACTGGCTTACAAAAAGCAAAAACCGAGCTGTAGCTCGTACTCAGAAATTTCAACAGTAGTTCAAGGATTCAAAAAAGCTCCTATCAAAGGCTACGGACTTCATATTTATACATGATGAGGACCACGCTGGTTTCCTCAATTAAGGGAGCTCGGCTGTCCAACTAAAAGTAGACTGCTGTAAACTGTTGTTCCTGTAGAATCCGTTGGCTGCCTCTAAGCTCGGTGGGGGAAGCTGTTGAAGCTCGGAGTTAGGGTGGAGATCACGAGGGAGGTCATTTAAGGCTGTAGACAACCTCCCTATAAACCTGCAATGCCACCTTTGCTGTCCCCTTGTCTCCATTTGCGTGGTCTTTGCTCCCTTTAATGCCAAAAAGCCTGAAATCATCATGTATTAGCCACATAGATATAATGCCTGCCCTTCTTCCTACAAATAACACGAATATACTAAGAAATGAATGCATAAGTGATAAAAGATGAAGGGTTGAGCAAGGTAAGTAGGCCAAATGAGCCCAAATTGTTACCAAAAATTGGGGCTCATCATCACCCCCCAGCTAAAGTATTTGCTCATCCTTGAGCAATTTTGCTCCAGCTCCTTGTCGCTGGCCGAGAACTAGGCTTCGGAGCACGCTCTTTCTTTCCTACTTTTGGTGGCTCTGCCTGTTCTGCCCTTGGTGGTGATGAGGGTGCCGTTCCTTCTTCTCTGTTTTCTTGACCTTGGGCTGGGCTTTTGAAGCCGATTGGTCTAACCTTCCTTTCTCAGTAGTTGTTTTTGGGCTCCCCCTCTCGTAGGTGACCGATATCTTCGAGGGGGACTTCTCACTGGGTGGAGTAGGGGCATCCCCTGTAGTGACTTGGCTGCTGGATGGAGGCTGTGGCTGGCCCGTCTTTATTCTGTCACTCCTTCGGGCTTTAAAGTATAGAGGGGTCTCCCTCTTTCTCTTCTCTTTTGGCTTAGGTGGCGTGCTGAGGGCGGCCAGCATAGCTGCTGCCTCCCTTTCTAGAATGTCCGCCTTCTTCTTCTTGGGTTTCACTTTTGCGGGGCTTCCTGTAGAAGACCCTGTTTTAGTCAATTTCGGGCTTCTTGTAGAAGACCCTTTCTTTGTTTTCGGGCTTCCTGTAGAAGCCTGTTTCTCTGTTTTCGGGCTTCCTGTAGAAGCTGTTTCTGCTTTCCTGTAGCCACAGGTGTCACCACCTTGGCTTGCTTTGCTGCAGGGGTTTTGCCTTTTGGTTTGGTTGCGGGTGCTGATGAGGTACTTGGGCTGATGTGGACCTTCTCAGCTTTGTCCGTTCTGCTCTGCAACCTTTTCTCCCTTGCTGACAAGATGGGTGTGTCATCTTTCTCCTCAGCATCCTTTTTCTTTTGTTTCTTTTCCTGCTTTTTCTTCTGCACTGTGGTCGGGGTCTTCGGGCTTGCTTCTTTCTTTCCTGCGGCCACTGATTCTTTTTCCTCACTGCTGGAGGAACCACTTTCTTCAGTCAGCATCCTTATGTCTCCATCTCTTGTCAAATTTCTGAATGATTCCCATGAGAGGGGAACCTTATATGAATGAAGTGCATCCTCCACAAGAAGTTTGATCAATCCATGGTGAGCCACCTGATCTGGTATGCCTTCTTTTAACTTTGTGGCACACTCAATTAGAGACTGTAGTAGGAAATAAGGGATGCTAAGTTTATTTTCTACAGGAAGATCAATCTGGTGCCTTAATTCAGTGAGCAGCCTAAAGTGATACCCGTACACAATGCTAAAACGACGTTCACAGGTTATATACTTCATGATTTGCAAGCTAACTTCATTCCATGGTGGCAGCAAACTGGTTCTACACACCCCATTTTTGTCATCCGAGAATTCCTCCTCAGGTGGAAATAATTCTTTCTTTGCCTGCTGGCTCAATTTTCTTTCTTCCTTATCCCATGGCAGACCCATTGGAAGTTCAGTAATTCGACTGATATATTGCGGGGTGAGCTTGAGGCTTAGGCCCCTGAAGTTCACGGTGGCCAATGTTTTGGATTTCGGCCTCAAAGCTTGTAAAAATTCTTCTGCCACTTCGTCGTCATAACCCTGCAACTTGTCACAAAAGGATATCCATTGCACCTGTGTGAAGAGTTCCACCACCTCCTGATTTTCCCTTAACTTTGATGAATCAGTGGGTTCCCGTCTAATAAACCCAGCCGGCATGATAAAAACTGTTGCTAGAGGTGGCGAATGCGGAAGAAGTTTTAGCTTATTTGGACAGAGCGTAAAATTACGCTTCCGTCGTGCACAACTTATCTCTGAGGACCTTAACACAGACTAAGTACACTGACATCCTGTAGAATGACAGTCTATGCACAGCAGACAACACTTGCAACCATTTCCTATGACCAGACTGTGGACGACGATTCTGCCACCTTTAAAAACCAATTGCATGGAGAGTTCAGGGTTACCTTTTTATCTGCCACCTTTTTACGTGAGGAACCCGCCTTCCTGTAGAAATAGCTTTCCTGTAGGAGCAGCGCGTGATTTCTGCGAAGGACTGCAGTTGGTCTGCGCTCTCAGTGTGGCTTCACAGGCGTTCTGATGGTCGAAGGCTCGGAGTTTCGAACTGCAGAGGGATCCGGATGTTCACTTGAGTTTCAAACGGTGGATGAGAAATGCATGCGAGCAATCTAGCCGATTAGATTTGAATTGGCGGAATCCGTGGCGCGGGGGTGAGCTGTCCCCGCCGGACCGTTGGATGACGTCGTTTCATCATTTGTCTACGAGTTCACTTACTGCCGCATCATCCCCTAGCAGATCCGCCGCCGTTTCTTCTGCTAAATCCGTTTTTTCGACGGGGATTGCTCTCACGTGTGTGCTGTGCATTCCTTTTGTCACGGCCGCCACCCAAACATCCGACTGGACCATTAACCAGTCGACGTGGCCAGTCAACTGGCCATACAGCCGCTCAACCCATTCACTTCACACTTTGCAAACAATTCAAAGTAAAATTCATGCAATCTGATGGAAGGAAGGGTCGAGACACTTACCTGCGCAGCTGAAACACGATTTTTCGGGTTTTGGACGATGATGAATGGATCTGTCTGCTGCTGGTGGATTTGCACAGGCCCGGAGATTCATGTTGACAGGCTTCCGATGATGGAGTTGATGCTTGGCTGCATGCGTCCGCGTTCTTATTGCATATGGCCAGCGCTGTGAATAGTATACACTTTAGCGGGCTTAACTGTTACAGGACTCCCGTGGGATGTCTTGTAACAGTTCTTCCTCCTTGGGTGCATGTTGCACGATGAAGGATCTGGCCTCACGATCACGCTCCCAAAGCTTCTGGACGACTGGGATGGATATGGTATGAGATCTCAGAGTTTTTTCATTGAAAAATTGCTTTTCCTTGATAACTCATCGATCTGCTTTGCTGGTGCAGGTAACTTCGTTGCATGTCGACAAGGATGGTAGGACGAGGTGACAACAATGTGCAAGGGTGACAACAATAGCTTGCATGCGTCCAAACCGATCCTTAGTCATTAGATCTCCTCATAAAATGGATTCTGGGCCGTCCTGAACTTCTACAGGAAGTTTCCTGTAGAAATACAGAGCTTCCTGTAGAAAGGTTGCGCTTCCTGTAGAAGGTCTGCGTCTTCCTGTAGAAAATCTGCATCTTCCTATAGAAAACTGCATCTTCCTGTAGAAAACTCAAGCCGTGATAAAATGGTGCACATACCTTGGAGAAAAGGAGTATTCTTGGAGGAGGTGCATGATAAGGATCCTTAGATTTGAGTTGAGAGGCTTCCTCTCCTCCATAGAACACCTGCAACCTGCATGCAACTTTACATTATGAACTTGCTGACCTTGTTTTTTTTCTTTTTTTCTTTTTTTTTTCTCTCTTTTTTTGAAAGATAACAGGGGCGCCTTGAGGTTTTCACCATTTGCCATCTGCCTTAAGCGCCTCAGAGAGGTTTTCACTCAAGGATCTTTTTCAAATCTTTTTTTTTTTTTTTTTGAAAGACAATAGGGGCGCCTCAATGAGGTTTTCACCCCTACCACCGGCCTTGGGCGCCTCAGAAAGGTTTTCACCCAAGGATCTTTATTATTTATTATTATTATTTTATTTTCTTTTAGATCTTTCAGGGTATGCCCAAAGTAGAGGAAGAACCCTTCTCTATGACCAACACTGATTTCTCCATAGTTTTGATGAACTCTTGTCTGGAGAGAGGTTTCCTGTAGATCTTCAATCGATGCCCATTGACAAGCATGGGGATGGCTTCGTCATCAATGGTCCAAATAAGAACAGATCCATTGTCATGACATTTCTCCACTGCATATGGTCCCAGCCATCTGGTTCTCAGCTTTCCCTTGAAATCTTTGTATCTAGAGTCATACAACAATGCCCAATCTCCTGGCTAGAATTGCTTGTCATTGAGGTGTTGGTCATGCCACACCTTTCTCTGAAGTTGAACCACTTCCGAGTGAAGGAGGGCCTGCATTCGGTGCTCGTCCAGTCCATTCAGCTGCAATAGCCTTTCTTGTTGTGCATGGCTGAGATCTAGGTCCAGCTGAGCTGCCATCCTCAAAGTGTTGTATTCAAATTCAATGGACAGCAAAGCTTTCTTCCCATAGACCAGCTCATAAGGTGTGAAGCTGGTGGTGGTCTTCCAGGTGGTGTTGTAAGCCCATGTGGCCTCAACCAGGCGATCTGCCCAGTCCTTTCTGCTGCTGCTCACTACCTTAGTCAAGATCCCTTCCAATGCTCTATTGGTGACTTCCACCTGCCCATTTGCTTGAGGGTGATAGGGGGTGGAAGTCCTATGCTTGATCTTGTGATGAGCTAATAGATCTTCAACTAGGTTGGATGTGAACTGGCTCCCTTGATCAGTGACTAGCTCTCTTGGGTAGCCAAACTTGTAGAAGATATTTTCTCTTAAGAACTCGACCACCTTTTCTTCTGTTGCTGCTTTGATTGCTTTAGTCTCTGCCCACTTTGTCAGGTAGTCAGTGCACACAATGATGTAAGACCTTTGCCTCGAAGGAGGGTTGATTGGACCCACAAAGTCCATACCCCACTTCTCAAATGGCTCAAGAGTCACTTGAGGTTGGAGAGGCATCTCATCCCTTTGGGTCGGTTTCCCCATTCTTTGGCATTGGTCAAACTGGCTGATATATCTTCTGACATCTTGATGAAGTGTGGGCCAATAGTAGTCTGCCTGCAGGATTTTGAAAACAGTTCTCTTTGCTAAAAAATGTCCTCCACAGGGCCCATCATGACAGGTGAGGAGGATATCAAAGACTTCCTCCTCCCTTACACAACGCCTTAAGATCTGATCGGGGCCAAGCTTGAACAGATTGCCCCCGATCCAAGTAAATGAGGCACTTTTTCTGATGATTCTGCTCTTCTCTCTTGAAGATAGGTGCGGAGGGAATTGTGCTGAAACAAGGTAGTTCGCTATATCAGCAAACCATGGAGAGAGTGCTGAGATAGCAAACAGATGCTCATCGGGCATCTGGTCATCCACTGTTCCATCCTCATCTGCAAACAAATCCAATCTAGATAAAAAGTCAGCAACAACATTTTCTTTACCTGGTTTGTCAATAATGGTAAAATCAAACTGCTGCAACAAAAGTAACCATCTGATAATACGAGCATTCACATCTGGTTTATTCATTAAATATCTAATTGCAGCATGCTCTGTATGTACAAATGTTTGATAGCCAGTGATATAATGTCGTAACTTGTTCAGTGCATGGACCACAACCAAGAACTCTTTCTCGGTTACAGTGTAATTCAGTTCAGCTTTGGACAAGTTTTTACTAACAAAGTAAATGGCATATGGAAGTTTCTGTTCAACTTGTCCTAAGGCTACACCTATGGCTTTGTTCGAGGCATCAGTGTGTATGTGGAAAGGTAGGGCCCAATTTGGACCTCTCAAGATTGGGGCTGACACCAACTTGTCCTTTAATTCATTCAAAGCCCTCTGACAATCGTCAGTCCATCAAACAATGGCGAGGCTAGGTTGCTGAAGTCCTTAATGAATCTCCTGTAATACCCTGCTAATCCTAAGAAACTCCGGACATCCCTTATCTTTTGAGGAGATGGAACCTTCTTGATGAGAGCAATTTTGTTAGGATCCACCTGTAATTCTTGGCAAGAAATGGTATGGCCTAGCACGGTCCCTTCAGTCATCAGGAATTCACATTTTTCAGGACTAAGGGACAGGTTCATCTCAATGCATTTGGTTAGGACCTTTCCCAGATTGGACAATGCTTCCTGGAAGTTGGCCCCATAAGGAGTGAAGTCGTCCTTGTAGATTTCCACTGCATCATGGACCAGCTCCGAGAAGATGCTTAAGACAGCTCTCTGGAAGGTCGCAGGAGCATTGCATAGCCCAAAGGGAAGAACTCGGTAGGCAAAGGTACCCCAAGGACAAGTGAAGGTGGTCTTATCTTGGTCTTCCGGGCTAATTTGGATCTGGTTGTACCCGCTAAACCCATCCAGGAAAGAGAAGAACTTCTTTCCTGCCAGTCCATCCAACACTTGATCTATGAAAGGTAGAGGGAAATGGTCTTTCTTGGTAGCTTTGTTCAGTTCTCGGTAGTCCACACAGATTCTCCATTTCCCATTTTTCTTGGGAACCAACACCAGAGGGGACACCCATTCACTATCTGAGATGGGGTAAATGAATCCGGCATCCAACAATTTTTGCAATTCTTCCTTGACAATGTCCTTAAGGGCTGGATTCATTCTCCTCTGGGGCTGTCTAACCGGTTTACAATCCTCTTTGATGTATATGTGATGAGTACAGACAGAAGGATGGACTCCTTTCATCTCCTTATAGCTCCAAGCAAAAGCATCTAGATGGTTGGCCAACAGGCTACACAGCTCCTTTTCTTTGGAAGGAGATAGGGAGGAGCTGATCCTTAACGTTCTCTCAGGGCCGAACTCCACATTTTTAACTCTGAGAGTGACAGGGTTGGTTGTACAAAGATGCACTAAGGTGCTGGCTTGGGCATCCTCCACCAGTTTCTCTAAGGGTAGAGAACTGGAAGGTGGATTCTGGATCAAGGTCTCAATCAAGTCATCCTCGGTTGGGGGATCTCTTCTAGTGGTATCTAGGGTGCACAAAGGTGCTGAGTACACTTCATCCTCTTCTCCTTCCTCCAACCAAAGTGGTAAGTCATGCTCTAAGGAAGGTTGGGCAAGAGGGTATAGGACTAACTGCTTGGACATAGGACCATTTTTGATGGTCATATTTCCTGCACGACAACTTATGTAAGCATCTGCAGTGGCTAACCAAGGCCTTCCCAAAATAAGAGGATATCCAGTAAGCCTTTCCTTGGGTTGCAGAACCAAGAAGTCTGCAGGGTATTCCCAAGAGTCGACAGAGACCAAGACATCCTCCACAATCCCTTCGGGAGTCACAGTGGAGCGATCTGCAAGTTGCAGAACTGTCGAGGTCTTCCTCAAGGAACCCTGAAGATTGAGTTTGAGCATGGTATCCCTGGTCATCACATTAATGGCAGCCCCCAAATCAATCAAGGTGTGAGGTATGATGGTGCCATTGATGTGGACATCTACTACAGGACTCCTAGGATCTAGATACTTTGGGCAGATGACTTGTCCTAACATAAGGTCAGACAGTTGTCCTAAGACATTGATGGTTGAAGCATCTCTCTTTCGTCTGCCTGGGTGTTTGAAACACTTTTCCTTAACCAGTTTGTTGTATATTGGCACATCCTTGATGGCTTGGAGAAGTGGTATTTTCACACACAACTGCTTGAGCTCACCCAGAAGCTCATCCTCCTCTGGGTTGGGTTGTGTGGTGGCTGTTAGTCTCTCAGGAAAGGGTGGAATAGCCTTTGGTTCACTTTCCTGTTTATCTTCCTCATCGTCTGGGGGAGGAGGTTGGCGATCCGGAAGAGTCTTTCCAGATCGAAGATTGATCTCCTGGATCTCCACAGCATAAGTAGGGCATGATGTTTCCCCAGTGTATACCTGCTGGGCCTGTCTATTGTTGGGGTTCGGGTTCGGTTGAGCAGGTATTTGAGGTTGCCTTGGCGGAGCAGGAGGTAATGGTTGAGGTTGAATTGGTGGTGGAGGCAAAATGGCAGGAGGAGTGTTGTACTGGGGCCTCCACCCCGACTGAGGTGCATTCCACTGAGGCTGAGGCTGGGCATGAGAGTGATATGAATGAGTAGTGGGTTGAGTAGGATACTGAGGTGGGTAAGACCATGGAGGAGGCATGGACCAAGAAGGATGAGCAGGGGGACCCCAGGAAGGCATAGGAGTCGATTGGTTGGGGCTGTAATAAGCTTGGGGTGCCCCTTGCATCCCCTGCTGGTAAGGTCTAGGTCCTTGTGGCCTTCTTTGGTTGAGGAAATAGAGAGGTTCAGTGGGAGCTTCTGTCCCTTGATACATGGCTTTAAATCCAGGTAAGGTTGGACATTGGTTTGTGGGATGGTCCTCCTCACAAACGAAACACACTTCAACCGAATGCAATGGACATTCGTTCTTAGGGTGTCTCCTTGTACATCTAGGGCAGAAGATAGCCAAGGCTCTCTCCACTTCTTCCTTCTTCTGCTAGATCCTGAATGTGTCCAGCTGCATGGAAATGGTCTGTCTCACTTCACTCTTAAGATCTTCTAATTGATTTGCAAACTCATGTTTGGAGAAAGGGACACCAGCTGAGAGGAGGTTTCCTCTACCTCGTTTCCGAGTTGTCCTGGAATGGTTTCTAAACACAGTCTTGATGTCCTCATAAGGCAGTTGGTAAATATCCCCCCCAGCTAACATGTGAAGGGTATCTAAGAGGTCTTCAGGGACTCCTCGGAGCAGGACCAACTTGAGAGATTCAGGGTCAAGTGTGCACCTGGCCCGCTTATAGCTAAGTTGGAACCTCTCCTCGTAATCCTCTAAGGACTCATCGTTTCCCATGGTCATCCGAAAGATTTCTCCCTTGGTTTCCTTGGACCTACAATAATCCCAGTACTTGGTATTGAAAGCTTGCTGCATTTGAGCCCAAGTAGTGATACTATTCCTAGGTAAGCCCATGAACCAGCGTAGTGCTGCATCCTTAAGAGTTGAAGGGAAAAGTTTCAGCTTCTGTTCATCTTCAGTATAGTCATAGGTTCTACCAAGGACATCAAACTCAAACAGGAAGGTATCAGGATCTTCAGTGGTCAGTCCATGGAAGTGAGGTAAAGCGTAGGGGCTAATGTTCTTCATTTTCATCTCTCCATTGGTCTCTCGGATGGGGAAGGCACCTTCTATTCTCTCATCTTCTCCTCTATTGTCAGCCATAGCTTCAGATGGGATGGTCTCTAATTCTTCTTCTTCTATAGGATCTTCATAAATCTCAGGAGGTTCACCTATAGTTTCTTCTGGATCACTGTCACCGAAGAAGAGAGAAGGGTGACTCAGTGATGTGGTGGGGGTGTTGGGTAAGAATTTGCCTATTTTATCTCGATTCCTACGAGGCATGAAATGGAAAGACTTTTTTTTATTACTTTTGTTTTTTTTTTCTTTGGTACCTGCAAAACTGAGACAGATTGATCTACAACTAACTATCTTACTGAAATAAAGATGCAGAATTGAATTGAAAGCAGGAAAGAACTAATATACTTTGCTCAAATGAAATTGCAGGAATGGAAAGGCTAGTCTACGCTTGCAGAATTGAAATACTAATCTACGCTTGCAGAATTGAAATACTAATCTACGCTTGCAAAATTGAAATTGCGGAATTTAAAGGCTAATCTATGAAAGCAGGAAATGTCTATGCTACTTTTGCAGAATGGAATTGAAATAAACTACTTAGCAGAAAGCAAGAGTAGGAAAGTAGAAGAAAAGCAACAATTACTAATACTCTGACGCTCTCCCGGCAACGACGCCAAAAATATGGTGGGCTCCAGTATTGTAGCAATAATGCTACAACTCCTGGAGCTTCCTTCTCTAATTTTATCAACCCGGTAGTTCGTAACAAACTTGGTGTTGAAATTTGGTACCGGAGGACAGGTGGTTCCCTAAGGCTTTGATCTTTGGCCTAGGGAAAAGTGTCCAAAAGAATTTAATTTTTCTCCTAAAGTAACTTTATAATTTTTTTATAAAGTTAAATCTAATTTGAAAGTGATTTTAAGTGATAAAGTTACTAAGTCTAATTTTAAAGTGACTTTTATAAAGTCAATGAAAAATTAGAAAGGAAAAGTGACTTTGGAAATAAATGACTAAGTGGGTCTTTATTAAAGTGGGGTGAATTACCCCGGATGCGGGTGCCACCATGCAAGACCTGGTAAGGCCACTTGCCACGGTCGACAGGACATGCGACGGACGGAGGGCATTAAGGCTCCTCGCCGCCACCTCCCATCGACCAGCAACGCAGCACTCGAGCCTTAATGAAGGTGCAGGTACCACAGAGGAGGAGGATGGCCGCATTCAATGCGGGGACATTCCGGAAGAATGAAGAGGTTGTTAAATTTGTCGATTGGAATGCAGATGAAGCCCACTGCGATGGTGTTCCTGCTCTGCAACCTGAGATTTCTGGAGTCATTGTGGAATTGGGGGAGGCTGGCCGACTGCTGGTCCTCCCTGGTTCATGCCTACAGTCATTTGTTTGTCACAGTGAGCCGAATTGGGTGGAAGCTTCGTCTGAGGAAGCGGAATTTGGAAGAATGGTCCGTGAACGAATGCCATGTCGCCGGGGTAGAGGCTCAGGGAGAGCCAGATCCGCTCGAGGGCCTGCAGCCGACCTACACCACCATTGCTGCTGTGTTTATTGTCACCGACGAGGAGGAGCACCTCAGGTGCAGCCGAGTCAATATGTGGAAGTGGGAGGGTCCAGCATTGGAGAGCAATCTCTACCTGCATTCGGCTCTGTCATCTTCTCACTGCGCAATCCCAGAGAAAATTTGGGCATCAATGCTCATATTTCAGTATTGTTTACCAGAATCACGGACGAAAATGAAGCCGGCCTGCCTTGGCCACCTGCAATGGAGAATCCCTCGGACATTGAACAGAGACTTCACCCGGCGCGAGAGGGAAAACTGCCTCTGGCTATGGAGGAAGAATGCCGGCTCGTGGATAAAGGTAAAAGGCCTTTGGGGGAGGCCTCAAGCTCACGGGAGGCGGAATTGCGGGAGAAAGAACCTGATCTGCCGGCCTTCATGGACGGCCTACCAGAAGGACATGGCTGGGCGTGGATTCGGGAAGCCAAACCAGGGGAGGACGAGCCAGAGGGTGATGAGCAAGAGGGCTAAGCCCAGGTGGCTCTCATGCATGCAGCCTGGACGCGTGTGGGATCGTGGTCGGTTCTCTCTCCTGTGGAATCGTGGTCGGTTCTCTCTCCTGCTGTCTTTAGTCGTTCTAGTTTGCTTTTTTCTGTTATATGTTGGGTCTCGGTCATATGTATCTTCTGCTGTTTCTGGGTCACTCTTCCGTTATGGAATGGAGTTTTGTTTGGTTTGGGCTATCTCCACAAGCCCTGGTTCTATGTGACAATCTCTGCCCCTGCGTGGGCTTCACAGAGTTGCCTTTTGTCTTTTTGCTGGCGGTTGTAAGGCACAATCTAGGTACCTTCAGGTGTGCTTCTCAGAAATGTAATGGGTTGGGGGGCTATGCTACAGCTGCCATGGAGCCACATGAGCAGCAAGACATATCGCATGTAATTTTCAGCTGTAAATATTAATACATAGTAGTTAGTGTTGCTTAGAAAAAGTAAAAAGTGGGGTGAATTAAAAAATAGAAAGTGAGATTTAAATGAGCATTTAATCTCAGCCATTGATCTAAATCTATTTCAGCCATTGGATTTAGGGATCACCCAAAAGTCATTTAGGGTTGGGTTAAGGGAGGAAAAGGAGAAAAGATCATTTATTCTTTCATGAGCAGATTGAGAGAGAGAGAGCAAGAGAGCAAGGGAGATTTCTGGATAAGGAGGAGAAGGAGGCAGCAGCTTGGCACACATACCAAGGCAGCATTTAAGCAAATCCTTACAGCTGAATGTGCAAGCAGTAAAAGGCAGATTTTTCTTGAGCAAACAGCAAAAGACAGATTTGTTTTTGCACAGAAATCGAGGCAGCTGATTTTCTGCACAAAAATCGAGGTCCGTACAGCCGTCCGTACCGTTCGTACAGCCCGTACCGTCCGTACCATCCGTACAGTCGTCCGTACCGTCCGTACAGTGGCCGTACAGCATTGTGTTGCTGTTTGGAAATTTCTGGTGGGCTGTGAGGCTCAGAAATCGAGATAAGTTGTAAATTTGTTTGTTGATTTTTGCTGAAAATTTCTCACTGTAAAAAGACATTTCCAGAAATAAAGAAGAGCTCTCAAACTGGTTTTCCCCAAGAGTTGTAGGGGGTTTTTCTAGGGTCAAGTTGACCAAAAATCACTGAGTTTAAATGTGTTTTAATGGCTGTTTTTAATTGCTGATTTTTATTTCTGCAATTTCCAGCACTCTGAAAAATTTCCAGAATTTGTGTTTTCAGCAATATTTATTTTTTCAGTCTGTTAAATGTATGGCTATGGGAATGGGCATTTAACTACATGGGAGAAATAAGGTGAAACTGAAAACCGGGGTGGGAAAACAGAAAATTTTACATGGTATCAGAGCTTGAGTGCTGAAGGGCAGTTTGGGACAGCAAAAGGAAAAAAATACAGCTGCTGATTTTTTCACTCAGAAAATTCCAGCAAGCTGATTTTTCATAAACAACAGTTTTATCTTTACCACAGCAGTGCTATTTTTCAGTTTTAGGACAACAAGATGTCATTGGGATTGAGGGTGGAGGATAGGTTGGATGGGCATACAAATTACAGCGTTTGGAAGGAGAGAATGCAGAGTATCTTTGAGGAGGCAGAAGTCTGGGATATCATGGTGCATACAGCACAACACCCTGTTGTTGTGCCTACTGATGCTACTCAGTTGGCAGCTTATAATAGAAAGAACAACAAGGGTAAGAGGCTGATTCTAGACGGAATCAAAGACCATTGCATTCCTCATGTGAGAGGAAAGAGCAATGCCCATGAGATGTGGACAACATTGTCCAATCTCTACCAGAGTACCAATGAGAACCGGAAAATGGTCCTGAAGGAGTAGCTGAAGAACATTAAGATGGGGAATGATAGTGCAGTTGGATATCTCACAAAGATTACTAATGTGAGAGATGAGTTGGCAGCGATTGGAGAGGCCATTCCATCCACTGAGTTGGTGCGTATTGCAGTGAATGGCCTCCCCCGTTCATGGTTGAACTTTGCTGATGGGGTTTGTGCACGTGAGACCCTTCCCACATGGGAGAGGTTTTGGGATGATTGTATTCAGACAGAGATCAGGAAAGGACAGCTTGGGGTAGCCAAGCCAGTTGAGCAGGATGAGGACGTAGCACTGGTGGCAGGAGGCAAGAAAGGCAAAGGGAAGAAGCAGGCTTCCACAAGCGGTGGTGGAGGCAAAGGCAAAGGTAAAGGTAAACAGGGTAACTCACAGAAGGACTATTCCAAAGTGAAGTGTTGGAATTGTCAGAAGATGGGACACTATGCAGTTGTGTGTCCGGAGAAGAAGAAGAAGAAGGGGAAGAACCAGGATGTGGCAGCTTCAGCTGAGATTGAGGACTTTGCAGGTCGTTTTGACCGGGAGTTTGCGTTCACTACATGTGAGTCCTCTAGTGCAGGATCACCTGCCACACAGGTTCAGAGGGAGCATGCTTTTCCCTCGATTAGCGGAGCATCTACAGGTATCTGGTATGTAGACAGTGGGGCTTCACGTCACATGACAGGAGTCCGGGAGTACTTCTCAGAGCTTTCAGAGAGTGGCACTGATATTGAGGTAGTACTCGGTGATGACAGAGTTGTTAGAGCAGTCGGGGTGGGTACACTGACATTTCAGAGGGAGTCCAAACCTCCCTTGAAAGTGTCAGATGTTCTTTATGTGCCAGGGATGAGGAAGAACCTCATATCCGTCTCAGCTTTGGAGGACAGAGGATATGAGGTACTGTTTAGGGGAGGACAGGTGTTGATGTATCCCAGGGGCACTCCAGCTGATTCAGCTAGAGTGATAGGTGTACGCCATGCAAAGGTGTACAAGTTTGCATTCCAGCCCCTTTTGGCATTGAGTAGTAGTACCGATAGCAGAGCTAGCAGTTCTGAGCTGTGTGAGATTTGGCACCGCAGGATGCGACACATGTATCATGGAGCCTTGAGGACATTGCGGGAGATCACCACAGGTGTGCCAGATTTCAGTACTGATCACTTTGATACTTGCAGAGGTTGTGCAATGGGCAAGTTTGCCAAATCCCCTTTTCCCAACAGTGACAGCAGAGCGACGGGGATACTTGATTTGATTCATTCCGATGTGAGCGGTCGGATGTCTCATGTTTCCTTGAGTGGATATGAGTATTATGTGTTATTCATTGATGATCACTCCAGGAGGACCTGGATTTATTTCTTGAAGACCAAGAGTGAGGCCTTCAAGTGGTTTCAGGAGTTCAGAGCTCTTGTGGAGACTCAGACAGGTCGAAAAATCAAGTCCCTGAGGTCGGACAATGGAGGAGAGTACACCCTTGGAGAGTTTGTTGACTATTGTGCGGAGGCAGGCATTAGGAGGGAGTTCACTGTTCCTTACAACCCCCAGCAGAACGGGGTTGCAGAGAGGAAGAACAGATCCATCATAGGGGCTGCCAAAGCCATGTTACATGATCAGGGGTTGCCATTGTTCTTGTGGGCAGAGGCCTGCAACACAGCTGTTTACTTGCAGAACAGGAGTCTGCATCGTTCCTTGGGGCACATGACTCTGGAGGAGGCTTTCTCTGGGAAGAAGCCTGATCTTGGTCATCTTCATATCTTTGGATGCATTACATACTCCTATATACCCAAGGAGAAGAGGACCAAACTAGAGCCCACCGCAGAGAAGGGTATCTTTGTGGGCTACAGTGAGACCTCAAAGGCCTTTCGGATTTACATTCCTGCACAGAGGAGAGTTGTTGTCAGACGGGATGTGAAGTTCGAGGAGGACAGGGCCTTTAGGAGGTCACGGGAGTTAGAGTATCTGGATCAGCCAGACCCTCAGCAGCAGTTGAGTCAGTCGCAGGGATCCAGTGGGCAGGGATCAGGAGGATCCGGAGGTACATCTATGAGGATGTCAGGTCCATCAGTGAGCAGTGGCTCGCCGAGCCAGAGGGGTGGTGCTCCGGGCAGCATGCAGAGCAGTTCACTAGGGAGTCCACTGATGGACAGTTCACACGGTACCTCAGCTTCTACAGGTTCAGGTGCAGGCAGGAGGACAACAGACAGACAATCAGGAGTTCAGGCTACTGATGGTGATGAGGAGGAGGAGTTTCATTCTCCTATGGGAGAAGCATGCTCAGGGAAGAGGAAGCCCAAGTGGCTTCAGGACACCTTGAGAGATGCCACATTTGTTGCTGAGCCGAAGAGGCCGGTCAGAGAGAGTAGACCACCTAAGAGGTTTTGTAGTTATATGGCGATGGTTACCAGCATCCTTGACTCTGAGCCTTCTAGCTATGAGGAGGCAGCTAGCCAGCAGGTCTGGAGAGAGGCCATGCAGGAGGAGTATTCTTCTATCATGAAGAATGATGTTTGGGAGGTGGTGCCGAGGCCTGAGGGCAAATCCGTGGTTACTTCCAGATGGCTTTACAAGGTAAAGCATGCTGCAGATGGCAGCATTGAGAAATTCAAAGCGAGGTTTGTGGCTAGAGGGTTCTCCCAGGTAGAGGGAGTTGATTATGAGGAGACCTTCGCTCCCGTGGCTCGATATACTTCGATCCGCTCCATTATATCGATAGCAACAGAGATGGGTTGGAAGATCCACCAGATGGATGTGAAGACCGCATTTCTCAATGGCTTCATACAGGAGGAGGTGTACATTGAGCAGCCACAGGGCTTTGAGGTGCATGGGAAGGAGTCCCATGTGTGCAGATTGAAGAAGGCCCTTTATGGCCTGAAGCAAGCTCCCAGAGCTTGGTACTCCAAGATAGATGCATACTTGCAGGGGATGGGTTTCACAAAGAGTGAGGCAGATCCGAACCTTTACTTTATTGTGATTGGTGAGGAGCCTCTCATTCTGGTGCTGTATGTGGATGACTTGATCATTACAGGTGCAGAGAGACTCATAGAGCACTGCAAGAGAGATCTTGCGGCGGAGTTTGAGATGAAGGACATCGGCTTGATGCATTACTTTTTGGGTTTGGAGGTGTGGCAGGAGGAGGGGCATTTCTTCCTGGGGCAGGGGAAGTATATTGTGGACATCCTTAGCAGATTCCACATGGAGGATTGTAGACCCATGTCGACACCGATGATCACCAACTGGAAGAAGCTTCATGCTTCGGATTCCGAGTTGGTGGATCCCACATTGTACAGGCAGCTGATTGGTTCCTTGATGTATTTGGTCAACACTAGACCAGATATCTGTTTTGCAGTCAACACGATGAGTCAGTTTATGTGTGAGCCTAGGAAGGTTCACTGGGTGGCTGCAAAACACATTTTGCGGTACTTGCAGGGGACAATGGATTATGGTCTGGACTACAGGCAGGGAGATGGAGTGAGATTGGCAAGATACACTGATTCTGATTGGGCAGGTTGTGCTTCTGATAGGAAGAGCACTTCAGGGTGTTGTTTTGGTTTGGGTTCAGCAGTAGTGTCATGGTTCAGCCGGAAGCAGCAGTCAGTAGCACTGAGTTCAGCGGAAGCAGAGTATATGGCAGCGAGTCTAGCTAGTTGTGAGGCCATCTGGCTTCGCAAGATGTTGTTTGGCTTATTTGGTCAGCCGTTGAGACCTTCAGTGATTTACTGTGATAATCAGAGTTGCATTAAACTCACGGAGAATCCAGTATTTCATGACAGGTCAAAGCATATCGGGATCAGATATCATTTCATCAGAGACTATGTTCAGAAGGGAGCTGTGAAGCTTGAGTATATTTCCACTGATGAGCAGGTTGCAGATATTCTTACTAAAGCCTTACCACGGGGCAAGCATGTCTACTTCAGAGACAAGATGGGTGTGGTGAGGAACACCTTCCTTGGTAAGAGGGAGTGTTGAAATTTGGTACCGGAGGACAGGTGGTTCCTTAAGGCTTTGATCTTTGGCCTAGGGAAAAGTGTCCAAAAGAATTTAATTTTTCTCCTAAAGTAACTTTATAATTTTTTATAAAGTTAAATCTAATTTGAAAGTGACTTTAAGTGATAAAGTTACTAAGTCTAATTTTAAAGTGACTTTTATAAAGTCAATGAAAAATTAGAAAGGAAAAGTGACTTTGGAAATAAATGACTAAGTGGGTCTTTATTAAAGTGGGGTGAATTAAAAAATAGAAAGTGAGATTTAAATGAGCATTTAATCTCAGCCATTGATCTAAATCTATTTCAGCCATTGGATTTAGGGATCACCCAAAAGTCATTTAGGGTTGGGTTAAGGGAGGAAAAGGAGAAAAGATCATTTATTCTTTCATGAGCAGATTGAGAGAGAGAGAGCAAGAGAGCAAGGGAGATTTCTGAACAAGGAGGAGAAGGAGGCAGCAGCTTGGCACACATACCAAGGCAGCATTTAAGCAAATCCTTACAGCTGAATGTGCAAGTAGTAAAAGGTAGATTTTTCTTGAGCAAACAGCAAAATGCAGATTTGTTTTTGCACAAAAATCGAGGCAGCTGATTTTCTGCACAAAAATCGAGGTCCGTACAACCTGTCCGTACAGCCGTCCGTACATTCGTCCGTACCGTCCGTACAGTGGCCGTACAGCATTGTGTTGCTGTTTGAAAATTTCTGGTGGGCTGTGAGGCTCAGAAATCGAGATAAGTTGTAAATTTGTTTGCTGATTTTTGCTGAAAATTTCTCACTGTAAAAAGGAATTTCCAGAAATAAAGAAGAGCTCTCAAACTGGTTTTCCGCAAGAGTTGTAGGGGGTTTTTCCAGGGTCAAGTTGACCAAAAATCACTGAGTTTAAATGTGTTTTAATGGCTGTTTTTAATTGCTGATTTTTATTTCTGCAATTTCCAGCACTCTGAAAAATTTCCAGAATTTGTGTTTTCAGCAATATTTAATTTTTCAGTCTGTTAAATGTATGGCTATGGGAATGGGCATTTAACTACATGGGAGAAATAAGGTGAAACTGAAAACGGGGGTGGGAAAACAGAAAATTTTACACTTGGAAGCGACGGTGCTGTATGCACAAGTACTAGCTCTTGTCGCAGCTGTCACTTGGTCAGCTGGCACAAGTCTGCTAGGGCTCAAGCCAACTTCTATATGTTCTCAGAAGAATCTTTCTAAATGATGAACGAAGACTATCTGAAAGGAAATTAATCTACGTTGCAAGAATGAACTGAAAGCCAACCAAACATGGAAACCCTAGTAAACCCTAATCTGACTAGCTTAGTCCCTACAATGCAATGATGGGAATGTAACTCTCTAAAAATGATGCCATTACTTCTAGTGATATGAAATGCATGAATTTAAACTACTTCCATTGAAAAGAACATTGTTTTTATGTTTTTTCTTAAGTGGTTGGAGTTGTTATGACTTTGTTTCTTATTAGGGTTTGACTGTGCAGGGGTAGTGTGAAGGGAAAGAAAGCTTGGGAAAGGTCAGGGAGGCTAGGAGAGGTTCCAGGGGACCTCTAACATCATCCCACAGAAGTCCACAACGTTCAGATGCTCAGCAACCGAGTTTGCAGGCTTCTACAGGATGTCTGCAGGGGATCCTACAGGAAGCTCGGGATTTCTACAGGAAGTCTGCTAACTTCTACAGGATGGTCTGTGGTTGGAGTTTTGGGTGATGGAGGAGTGGAGGAGTGGTATGGGTGGAGAGGTAGGATGGAAAGGAAGCTTGTGATGGTTCAGGGACAGAGAAATAAGATGGAGAAAGAGTGGGTGCAGTTGGTTGGTGGATAGAAGGATGGAAGTAATGAGAAGCCAAAGAGATGGAGCTACGTGAACAGTAGAGGTGCTGGAAGGTAAACGAGCCGAACAGAGGTTGAGTAGGTGGCTTTAGGCGCGGTCGAGGAGTGGAGGAAGATGACAGCGTGATGCAATGCAGTGTAAAGGAAACAAATCTGCTATGTCCTGCACAAAACCGAGAATTCCATCAACTTATTCTAACTGCGTGATTAAGTCAACGAACAGCAGTGTAAACTTCAGAGAAAAATCGTGCATGGAGTTGGAATAAAGAAGTACTGTTCAAGATCAGAATGCATAGATGGATCTACAATTGAAATGACTGTGTTGCAGCTGGAATGAAAGCATAAGACTGCGTTTTTTTTGGTGGTTGGTACGGTCTACACCCCCAATCTCTAAACAGAGATGGCAGTGAGTGCACTGTCAACCTTTTCTTGGAGCTCTAACAAATACTAATCCTTCTACTCTAATCTAAGCAACCAAAAGCACTTGAACCATAAACTAATCCTACTTCAATCACATAACAGAAATCAAATCAGCAGACTGTAATTTCTAAATGCATGTCAAAACAGAGGAATGAAGTGCTGAAAGGAAAAGGAAATAACAATACAAGGAAAAGGAGGTCTATTGCTCTCAGGTTGGGCCCTAACCTGAGAGCTATAGCTCCCTTAATAACTCAGAATTAGATCCAAAGCTGCTTGCCTTTATTAAATAATAATCATGAGTCTAACATCATGCTAAAATTGGCTTACAAAAAGCAAAAACCGAGCTGTAGCTCGTACTCAGAAATTTCAATAGTAGTTCAAGGATTCAAAAAAGCTCCTATCAAAGGCTACGACCTTCATATTTATACATGATGAGGACCACGCTGGTTTCCTCAATTAGTGGAGCTCGGCTGTCCAACTAAAAGTAGACTGCTGTAAACTGCTGTTCCTGTAGAATCTGTTGGCTGCCTCTAAGCTCGGTGGGGGAAGCTGTTGAAGCTCAGAGTTAGGGTGGAGATCATGAGGGAGGTCATTTAAGGCTGTAGACAACCTCCCTATAAACCTGCAATGCCACCTTTGTTGTCCCCTTGTCTCCATTTGCATGGTCTTTGCTCCCTTTAATGCCAAAAAGCCTGAAATCATCATGTATTAGCCACATAGATATAATGCCTGCCCTTCTTCCTACAAATAACATGAATATACTAAGAAATGAATGCATAAGTGATAAAAGATGAAGGGTTAAGCAAGGTAAGTAGGCCAAATGAGCCCAAATTGTTACCAAAAATTGGGGCTCATCAACTGTCCCAGGGAAAGAAGCAAAGGTGTGTGAAGCCTAAGCCACAGGATGTTTTCATTGACTGGGAAGAGGATTTCCAGTGGCAGGACACCATGGATATGGCAGTGAAGATCCTCGTAGGCAGACTCAGAGGAAGGGGCCATCACTTGGCAGACCTACCTATTGTCCAAAATTTTGTCCACTATTGGTTTGCCCTCAGATTTGCATGGGCTGACCACACAAACTGGGTTCTATCATCCTACTAGCACATCGAGCAAGCTCAAGTCATGCTAAGGAGATGGAGCCCACTTTTTGACTGTGACAGAGAATAGCTCGGGGCACGGCCAATCTGGGTTAGACTACCTAGTCTGCCCCTACACTTCTGAATAGAGGAAATCTTCAGAAGAATTGGTAATACCCTAGGAACTTACCTAGACTATGACAGATCCTACCTATCCATAGGAGTCATGGCCTATGCAAGACTCATGGTGCACCTAGATATCAGAGGAGGCTTGCAAGAAAAAGTTACCCTTCGCTGAAGAAATTATGATCAGACACAGATCTTAGACTATGAAGGGGTTGCCTTCCATTGCAGACAAAGTCATAAAGTCGGACATCTCTACAAGGACTACCCCCACCTCGCAAAAAATAAATTGGGGTCCAGAAGGAAACCCACATCTATTGAGGGAACACAGACACAGAAGGAAAAATTGGATGAAGTCGATATGATCAACGTTAAGCTAGATGGATCTAGGCCTAACCCAGTGACGTTGAAGAAGCGTGGGACTACACCCTTTGGCCACCTTCACCTCCACTGACCAGGTCCAAGGCGGCCACTAGCGAAGTGTCTTCTTCGGGTATGTCCCATCCTTCCTTACTCTCTGCATCCATTAAATTTTCACCTGCTCTTTCATCTAGTCCTCTGCATCCCGGGACAATCCCTGTTTCTACTTCTTGCTCAAACCTCAGGATCAGTCCCCTCATTTCTCAGTTGGATCCCCATCCCCTTGTTGAGCCTCCATCCAATCCCCCGGCGCATGAGATCTCCATCCCTGGGACTGCCCCTGAACCTCATCGCTACCATCTCTGCTCTCACACTTGAGCAACTATGACAGATGCCATTGGCCTTTGCATTTCTCTATTCCCCTCTGCCATGAAGCCCACTTGTGGTAGACCATCCTCTCTATCCAAAGCAAAATAGAAGGCAGGGTTAGAGGTGGTTTTTGGGAAACAACTTTCTCTAGATAGGGTCCTTAGAGCATAGAGCCCTCCTCTAGTGTTCCTCCCATGAAGGCAATTTACTTCAATTGCAGAGGGATAGCTAGTCCCGACAAAAACTAGCATTAAGGAGACTCCTTCGAAAGGAGTCAGGTGATTTAGTTCTTCTTAAGGAAATCTTGGGTGTAGCTACTATAATAACATCTCTTTTGGAGTCCATGCTCCCTGGTTGGCAATTCCATGCCTTGGATGTAAATGGACGATCAAGAGGCGTAGCCCTAGGATACAACCCTTGCTTTATTAAACTGTTGGGAGCCTGGTGAGGCAGAGGGTTCTTAGAGGCTAATATATACTCATCAGAGTTAGGTGTGAATATTAGAATTATGAACATCTATGGACCCTACCACCATAGAGAGATCTTCTAGGAAAGGCTACTGGGAACCAACATTTTACAAGCAGACAATCTTATCATAGGGGGAGATCTAAATTTTTCCCTAGGTTTCTCGGAATCCTGGGGTCTTCAGGTACAGGCTGACCCCCTAGCGGGATATTTTGAGCAGCTCCTTGACTCTCATCAGCTCATTGATATCCCTGTGGAAAAACTAACCCCAACTTGGAGCAACAAAAGAATTGGGGAGGCCAGTCTTGCAAGGAGACTAGACTGTTTCCTCATCAAGGAACATCTATTGGAGCAAGGGTATACTTATCGCCAATGGGTGGGATCCAGTGGACTCTCAGACCATTTGCCTATTCATCTGGAAATCTGTGGCATCATCAACAAACCTAGAGCCCCCTTCAAATTCAACTCCTCATGGTTGAATGACATCTCTTACACCAGTCTTGTGACAGACTTTTGGAAGACCCACCCTTCGGATAGGAACAAACACATCACTGAGGGATTCGTGGCCAATCTAAAGGAACTAATGATCTGAAAATGAGATCTAAGACAACTAATAAGGTATTACAGACCTATGTGCATGGATTTGTTTATGTCATTTTATGCAATGGATCGATAAGATTACGAAATTCACAGACAATGAAGCAGTAAAACAAACATAATAGGCAACACATACACAACAAATTTAATAAGGAGTTCACCCAATACTCCTGGGCTACATCTCCTGGTCCAGCCTTCAGTGGTGGCCTCTCTATTATGTCTTCAAGCAGAGTTTTGTTTACAATAGTGAGCTCAATTTGAGCCTCACACACAAACAGAAATACAATAATAAGAGCTTACTTGAATCTCTCAAGTTCTCTATGAGTACACAGACTCCCCTAATGCTCTCTGTCCTAAACTCTGTCTCGGCATTTGCCTGAATACTGCTCTCCCGTTTTCTCTTTGTCTGTGGCTTTTAAAAGCCAACCGTGCTACCTGTTCGTTTCACATCTTTGGCTCTTAGTCTCCCCGGCCTCTTGAATGCTTTGAATCCCTCTCCAGTGTTATACAATCATTGCCTAATGCATGGAGAGGAGGTGGCCACCCATTCCACAGCGCTAGAGTGCTTCGGGCCTTTGAAATGCCTGTAACGACCGCACACTGTTTTAACAGTAAAAATACAGTTCAACAGAGAAAATCCACCAAACTATGATATGTCGGACTTTAAAAGTCCTGCAATATACTTCATTCCCTTATTGAGTCTGCCTATCGGTCGCTATCGCACATCGGAATGGCTTTGTCTCTGTGTATTTCGTTTAATACGAAAATACATTAAAACATTGTAAATCCTGCATTCTTGGACCTGAAATATTGTCCAATATCATTAATAAACCCTTTTCGGTTCCGCAACATCGCATCGGCACTTTTCCCTTTGGTTTTTTGTTTGTTTGCAAAAATGTGATTTACAAAGGAAAACTTAGTTTTCCGGACTTCAATATATATGCAATTCCACCTATCGGATTATCGGGTCCATAATATCGCCGCCCCTATGGGTATTGGCCCCGCTCCACTGCATAGTTCCGATGTGATGCGTTGATGCGATATATCGCAATTTCTCATTGCAATAAACCCTGAGCCATTATAAAGAGCTCTTTTGCATACTCCAACAGTGATCCATCGATTTAATATGGGCCGTCGATCTGTGTGATTGATCGATGGTCCAGATTCACTCTGCCATTCGCTCATCACAATTTATATATATAAAGCACCGATCCCTGCTGATAGTCTCCGTCGATAGTCTCCTTGCTATTTCTCGATCTGATCTGGACCGTTGATCGGCCAGATTGGACGGCTACTATGCATCACTTATTCTACCTATCTTTTTATTGATTTCACGGTTTTGGGCCTCCTGATAGTGTTTCTCGACCCTGCTAAGGGTGTCCCTCTTTCGATGTTTTCGATCCTTTAAGGGATTTTTGGCTTTGGCACAATTTTTAATAGATTCACGAAGACTTATACAACATTGTTGGATCCCTTTGGATCATGCCTTCCCACTGAAAAAGATGTTTGGACCACCAAAAGTTGGTTTTCACACATCAATCAAGTGAGGATATTGCTACCTCACTTGTCCAATCTCTATCCATTTTGCACTACTGGGTTTTAAACCTTTGAGCTCAATCCTTAGGTACTTAAAATCTCCTTTGCACGTCATCCTCACCTTCCTGTCTAGAACTGTATCTTCCTACAGCTCACTGAGGTATTCAGGAAACAAATCATCAATGGAAGGCAATTGACTTTGCTCTTCAGGATCTTCAATTAATGAAGGTTTAAACAGTCTTAAATTTTCTACATTTGCTACTGAATAGATGTGCATGTATGTTGGCAGATTAAGGCGGAAAGCATTCTCACCAATTTTCTGAAGTATCTTAAAAGGCCTATACCTTATTGGCTTCAACTTCTTTCCTTCACCTTGCATTCTGTCCTTGCTGATATACAGCCATACTTGATCGCCAACTTGGAAGCTATGCTCCACTTGGTGTTTATCATGCCTTGCCTTGTATTTAGTTTGGCTCTTGTCCAGCTATTCCTGCACTACCTGGTGAATCTCTTAGATTTATTCAATGAATCTGGTTGCTTTATCCACATCACTTTGTCCAGCAACTGCTTGTCTTTTTCAAAGAAAAAATCCAAAGGAGACCTTGGTATAAAACCAAAACAGGTCTCAAAAGGAGATCTCTGTGTAGAAGAATGTTTAGCACAGTTGTAAGCATGTTGCACATAACATAAATTTTCATCCCAAATCTTGGGATGCTTGATGCAATAACCCCTGAGCAACTGGATCATTGTTCGGTTGACTATCTCTATTTGGCCATCTATCTGTGGATGAAAGGCTGTGCTTTTCTTCAGTCTGCTTTCCATTAATTCCCACAGACTTGACCAAAACTTCCCAACAATCGGGAGTCTTGATCAGATACTATGGAAATGGGTAACCCAAAATGCACCCAGACATGCTGAAAGAACAATTTCGCTGTTTGTTCAGCTATAATCTGCTTATTGCAAGGTATTAAAAAACACATTTTGTTGAACCTGTCCATAATAACATACAAATAATCATCACCATTTCTAGATTTGGGCAGTCCTCCAACAAAGTCCATGGAAACACTTTCCCAAGGACAGTTAGGGACTAGTAGTGGAGTGTATAAGCCTAGTTTTCTATTGCTGGGCTTGCTTTTAGCACACATGGTACACCCTCTTACATATCTAGAAACTGTTTCATGCATTTTTGGCCAATAGCAGTATCTTTGCAGCTATGCAATTGTTTTACTTACCCCAAAATGACTTGATATCAGGGAAGTATGTGCCTCCCTAATTATGTTAATTCTCTCTGTTTGTGGAATGCATAGCTTTCCCAAATGATACAAGAGTCGGTCCTTAACATAGTAATCCAATTCTTCTACCTTTTTGCCATTACTTAAAGCTGCATATACATCTTTAAAGTCTATATCTTGAGCATATTGTTCAATGTAGCTTTCATGCATTACTGAGTTATGCTTAAGTATAGTAGATGCATTTATAATTGGCCTGGACAACATTTCTGCAACTTTATTGTGTATGCCCTTTTTATATTTGATGACTAAATGAAACTACTGTAGGAAACCCATCCACCTATAGTGTCTTGATTGCTACCATTTAGTTTGTGAGTGTAGATATTGAAGTGGTTGATGATCAGTATGTATAACTGTTTCTTTGCCCATTAAGTAATGTTTCCACTTTTTCACACTCTGGACTAATGCATACAATTCTTGATAATATGTAGGATAATTAAGTACTACATAATTAAAAGTCTCATAATGGTAGCATATGGGTTTACCATGTTGCATCAACACTGCTCCCATGGCATAATCACTGGTATCTGTTTTGATCTCAAATATGGTTGTTGAAGATTTGGCAACGCTAATATTAGTGTTGTACTAATTTTTTCTTTCAAGGTGTCGAAGGCTTTCTGCTATTTGACTCCCCATTGAAACACCTTGTTAAATCCTGTCAAAGCATGTAAAGGAGCTGCAATTAAGGAAAAGTTAGCAATAAACTTTCTCCAATATTGTGCTGCCCCTAAGAAGCTTCTAATTTCTGTAGCAGACTTGGGCTTAGGCCAGTTTACAATGACTGCAACCTTAGAGGGACCTATCTTCAGTTCACCACCCCCTACAATATGACCCAAATAATTCAAATATGTTTTACGAAATTCACATTTTGATAATTTAACATAGATATTTTCTTGCTTCAAAACATGTAGAGTCTGCTTTACATGCTTCAAATGTTCTTCCCATGTTTTACTGAATACAAGAATGTCATCTAGATATACAATTACAAAAGCATCAATAAAAGGCCCGAGTACATCATTCATTACTCTCATGAAAGTGGCAGGAGCATTAGTTAAGAAAAAAGCCATAACTAGCCATTCCTATAGCTGTTGCCTTGTTTTGAAAGCAGTGTTCCATGCATCTTGCTTTGCTACTCTGACCTGATGGTAACCAATACATAGGTCAAACTTGGAAAAGTAAACAACCTCCTTCAGCTGATCTAATAGATCATCAATGCGAGGAAGGGGATAACGATTCTTGATCGTTATTTTATTCAGTGCTCGGTAATCAATGCACATCCTCCATGAACCGTCCTTCTTTCTCAACAATACTATTGAAGATCTGCATGGTGATGTTCTTGGCCTTATGAACCCTTTCTCGAGTAGCTCCTGTACCTGCTTCTTTATTTATGCATTCTCTAAAGTGGATAAGCTGTACATTCCGATGTTAGGCAATGGAGCATCTTGCTGCAAATTAATATCATGTACAATTTCCCTTTTGTGTGGTAGACCTTTAGGTTCTTGAAATAAGATATCATATTCTAAAACAACTCTTTCTAAATCATCTTGCTGTTTAGCATCACAGCCTTCAAATACATTGGTTTTATGAGGTTTCTTTTCCTTTACAACCATTAGTAAAAATTGCTTACATGAATTTACAATCCTTTTCATCTGCCCTCAGTTTATGTGAGTATAATTATTCCTGAGTTTGTGAGCTCTTACAATATATTCTATCGCATCTTTAACAAGTTGATACTTATTTTCAGCTCTATAGAATATGGCTTTTTTATCATACAAGCAAGGACTTCCTAAAACAATTCCACATATATCAAAGGGAATTACATCTAACTCAACCTCATTTACAAATGCTGAACCAATGGCAAACCTGAGTTTACATTGTCCAGTCACTTGTAGCTTTGCTTTATCACATAACCAACCTAATGGATATGGCTTCTTGTGAGTTGTGGTTAGTAATCCCAGCTTCTTTTCAATTGCTTCATAAATTAAGTTTACTTGTGAGCCGCTATCAAATAAAGTATCAATTTTTTGATGCTTGAAAATAACTCTAATATGAAAAAGCTCATGTCTTCTTCTCTCATTTTCTTCACTATCAATAGTTTGGGCAGAATTACTAGAATATGCTTTAGAATTTTTACCTTTTATACCTGTGGCTGTGATGGTTGTTTCATCACCTAATTCTAACCCCAAATCTCTCTGAATAGTAGCAACAACCTTCTTCTTCTTGCCATTGAACTTCTTGGGTTTCAACTCCGGATGCAAAGACCAGCAATGTTCATCATCATGTCCATCCTTGCAGTGAGTGCATGAAGGTTTGGCCTTTTGTACAACATTTGCCTTCCTCTCTTTCCATTTATGCTTCCTCTTTTCCTTGTTCTTGCTTGCAGTTGGTTTTGATCATCCCCCAATCTCTGTGTTCACTTTCTTGCCTCTAGCCTCTAGATGGGTAGCCTAAACAGATACCTCATCTATGCTAGTAGGGTTAAACATGAGAATTGTGTGCCTCAAATAACTATGTAGACCACCTGTATACTTCAACAAAGTTTCCAGTGAGTATAAAGAAATGCCTAGAATCAAAGCTCTTTTTCTAAATTCTTGAGTGTAGCTTTGTACACTTTTCCCTTTTAATTGGTGAAGTGTTTTCCAACTCATCATAGCTTGTTGCATATAAGCTAGTGGATAGAATTGTTTTTTAATTGCAGAAACAAATTCACTCCAGAAAGAAAGAATTTTACCATGCTTCTTCAAGTCAGCTTCTATCCTACCTTCCCACCATACCAAGGTAGTTCCTCCAAGGCGTAGGCTAGCCAGCTGAATCTTACTTTTGTCTGAGTCAATATTTTTCACCCTGCAGTACACATCAAACTGCCTAATCCAGTTATCTAGCTTCCGTGCATTTAGCTCTCCATCATAAACAGACAAATCAAATTTAACATCTAATTTAATTAAATATGTTTTCTCCTTTTTATTTTCAAGGCTATCAGGAGGTGTGAGAAGCTTTTCTTCTTTCCCTTTGCCTCTAGAATGGTCATTTATAAAAGATTCTTCTGTTCCTTTGTCATGCTGGGAAGTTGAAGAATCTTCACTTTGACCTTTCTTAAATTCTATATACATTTCCTCTACCATGGATCTCATGGTCATCAAACTGTCCATGAACTGAGAGTCTGATTCCAAAGGGTTTTCTTCTACCATTTTCCTCCTAGTATAGACTATAGCACTTTCTGGGTTAGATTCAACCAATTTTCCTTCTCCTAATTTAAGCTTTGATCTAGTGAGCATTCATAAACGGTCCAACACAATATTATCTAACCTTAGCAACCAAAATCTCTGATACCACTTGATCTGGTAAATGAGATCTAAGATAATTAATAAGGTATTACAGACCTATGTCAATGGATTTTTCTATGTCATTTTATGCAATGGATTGATAAGATTGTGAAATGCACAATGAAGCATTAAAACAAACATAATAGGCAACACATACACAACAAATTTAATAAGGATTTCACCCAACACTCATGGGCTACATCTCCTGGTCCAGCCTTCAGTGGTGGCCTCTTTATTATGTCTTCAAGCAGAATTTTGTTTACAATAGTGAGCTCAATTTGAGCCTCACACACAAATATAAATACAATAATAAGAGCTTACTTGAATCTCTCAAGTTCTCTATGAGTACAAAGACTCCCCTAATGCTCTTTGTCCTAAACTCTATCTTGGCACTTGCCTGAATACTGCTCTCCCATTTTCTCTCTGTCTGTGGTTTTTAAAAGCCAACCGTGCTACCTGTTCATTTCACATCTTCGACTGCTAGTCTCCCTAGCATCTTGAATGCTTTGAATCCATCTCTAGTGTTATTAAATCATTTCCTAGTGCATGGAGAGGAGGTGGCCACCCACTCTGCAACAATGGAGTGCTTCAGGCCTCTGAAACGCTTGTAACGGTCGCGCACTATTTTAACAGTGAAAATAGAGTTCAACAGAGAAAATCCACCAAAATATGATATGTCGGACTTCAAAAGTCCTACAATATACTTCATTCCCTTATTGGGTCCGCCTATCAGTCGCTTTCGCACATCAGAATGGCTCTGTCTTTGTGTACTTCATTTAATATGAAAATACATTAAAACATTGTAAATCCCACATTCCCAAACCTGAAATATTGTCCAATATTGTTAGTAAACCCCTTTTGGGTCCGCAACATTGCATCGATGCTTTTCCCTTTGGATTTTCATTTTTTCGCAAAAATGCGATTTACAAAGGAAAAGTCAGTTTTTTGGACTTCAATATATATGCAATTCCACCAATCGGATTATCAGGTCCGTAATATCGCTGCCCTTATGGGTATCAGCCCCACTCCACTGCATAGTTCCGATGCGATGCAATATATCGCAATCACTCATCGCAATAAACCTTAGGCCATTATAAAGCGCTCTTCTACATACTCCGACAACGACCTACCAATTTAATATGGGCCGTCGATCTGCACGCTTGATCGACAGTCCAGATTCACTCCACCATTCACTCATCGCAATTTATAAATATAAAGCGCTGATCCTCGCTGATAATCTCCGCCAATTGTAATTTCTCGATCCGATCTGGAGCGTTTATCGGCCAGATCAGACGGCTACTATGCGTCACTTATTTCGCCTGTCTTTTTATTGATTTCACGGGTTTTGGGCCTCTCGATAGTGTTTCTCTGCCCTGCTAAGGGTGTCCCTCTTTTAATGTTTTCAATCCTTTAAGGGATTTTTGGCTTTGGCACGATTTTTAATAGATTGATGAAGACTTAGAGGGCATTCTTGGATCCCTTCGGATCAACTAAAGAAGATTTCCAAGATCTGGGCACACAATAAGATATGTGATGAAGAACATCGAGTGAGCAAAATTGAAAAAGAGATAGCCAACCTTGAAGAAAATAGTAAAGGCACCTTCCCTTCGCCCGATCTTAGGGACAAGCTTGTGGAGCAAACAACTCTAAAAGGAAAAATTCTCATGGACAAAGAGGAAACATGGCAACTATGAAGTCGGGCTATTTGGCTGAGAGAAGGGGATGAAAATACAAAGTTTTACCATAAGTTCGCAAATGGAAGAAGGGCTTATAACACCATCTAGAACCTAACAAATGATTAAGGAGCTACGGTTAACACTTTCCCCCAGCTGGCCTCATTGGCCACCACACACTTTAAGCAAGTCTACTAGAACCCTCCCAATGATACCCTTGCTGAGGTCATCAGAGTAGCATAACTGTTCCCTCGTTTTACTGATATGGAGGAAGCCGAGCATCTCAATAGGGAAGTTACCATGGGGAGCTTGAGGCCACTCTAAAATGGTTCAAAAGAGATAAAATCCCTGGTCGAGATGGTTGGTTAGTCGAATTCTACCTGGCTTTCCTTGAGGTTCTATGGAATGACCTACTCAAGGTCATAGAGGAATGCAGGATATCCGGGAGCATGCACGGGGCCATAAACACCACCTTCATAGCCCTCATTCCCAAGACTGACAACCCCTCATCCTATAATGACTTCCATCCTATCTCCCTTTGTAACTGTCTTTATAAAATCATTTCCAATCAAATCCGCCCCATCCTATCTGCCCACATCTCCCCTGAACAATTTTCTTTCCTAAAAGATAGACAGATTCACGAAGTTATCAGATCATCTCAGGAGGTGATGCACTCAATACAATCTAAAAAGATCAAAGGCATGATCCTCAAAGCTGATCTCTCCAAAGCTTTCGATAGGGTAAGTTGGTTATATCTCAGAATGCTCCTTACCCATGTAGGATTTTCTGTTGGATTTATCAAATGGATTATGTGTTGCATCACCAATGTATCCTTCAGTGTTCTAGTTAATGCAGCAACCTCACCCTTCTTTGGCTCTGAAAGGGGCCTTAGACAAGGATGCCCTTTGTCGCCTCTACTCTTTCTCCTTGTTATGGAAGGCCTTAGCAGACTGATCAAGGACATGCATCACAGAGGTAGACTCTAGTATCAGAATAACAGAGGATTGTACTATAACTCACCTTCTATTTGTGGATGATGTTCTTATGTTTCTAAACGGGGGAATAGGTGATCTCTCTACCATCCAGAACACTATCAAGCTCTTCAAATCAGCTACTCACATGGCCATCAACAATTCCAAATCCACTATAACTGTCTTTGAATGCCCCCCCTATGAAATAAACTTTGCATTACAAAGGTTTCCTTTCACTCTGAATCACATTGACGAGGGCCTTAGATATTTGATCAGGTGCTCATGTCCTAAGTGTCGTAAAATGCTCAAAATTTAGAATGCTTAGAAGTGGTTCAAAGTTGAACGACTGGAAAGTGCTCGTTCTCCTGATTCTGGTGCCACAAACGGTTCGAAAAACGGTCGCCGTATGAGAAAGTTATGGCAAAAAGAAGAATTTCTCAGGAACATTGGAATTTTGAATTTTTCAAAAAAAAATTAAAAAAAGAATATTCCATTAAATATTCCTTGGAATATTCTAGGGAATATTCTATTTACACAGCCAATAGAAAGCTGCCACGTGGCAGGCCCAGAGGCCGCCACGTGGCCCAAGATGACGTCAGCAAGCATTATATGGGCGCATATTTAAAATTTTTGGCATTGGCAAGTTTTGAACACGGGACCTCTATGTTACAAGCGAACTGGCTTACCGTTGGGCCACAACGGTAGATGTTGAAAGGATTGCAGACCAAATTATATTCAAAGATTATTCTATTTGATGGGCGGGAAATGAAGGGGGCCAGCCCCCATACCATATGATCGAGTGCCGAAAACTGTGGTCTAGATCCTAACCCCCGGTGCAGAATCCAATGCTAACAGCCAACCTGATATTCCGGTCACATGCGCGCCCAGAACGGAGTTAACCGGCGGTTATTTAGCGGCGGAATTGGTGGTGGCGCCAAATTTGACAGCCGCCCCATATTTAGCGGGGCTATCTGGCAGTCAGCCAGTTTTAACTGGAGTTTTTTTAGGCCAAGCTGGCAGTTGGGAGTAAATGGCCATAACTTTGGCTAGGAAAGGCTGTTTTGGACAATTTTTTTTTGATTTTGGGTACTTTCGACCTTCTGAAGCCATTGGTGCAGGTATTACAGCCATCTAAGGTCATTTGCAGAGGTTTTGGAGCCGTGAAAGTTCTAGGAGCCACCAGGGCCCAGTATTGTGAAGACTGTATAGGGTTGCAGGTATCCATTGGAGGTGAACAAGTAGTCAATCCTGAAGGATTCAAGTGTTCTGAATCCATTTTTACCATCTGTTCCACCTGTAGATGCTTCTATTCAGCTATATATTCAATTTGAGCATTTAATTAAAACAAGGACAGGCCCATTTGGGAGCTTTGGACCTAGCAGACGTAGCCCGGAGGGGTGAACTGCTTTATCAACTTCTTTTGCATCTGTGGTTGATTTATTTTGCAGAACAAATTCGTTTTAGTGTGTTAAACAGTAAAAGGAAATAAATCTTCTATGCTTAAATGGGTCATGAACAGCTGAAAATTTCATTTGTTTTATTTATGCAAGACATAGACATCTTTTAAATATGTATATATCTGAATTGAATACCTTGCAAAACATTTACAAGTAGTTTCAAATTCAAATCAAGTTGGTATTGGAGCCATGTTGTTGTTTCTTTGTATCAAAAGTAGTCAAATAAAGCTATAGACAGAGCCTGAAACGAGCCAGGAAGCCTTCGAAATGCTCTTGTTATGCAATTGCAAAGTAGATAAATGCTCTTTCAGTCAATCTTTGGTGTAGTTGTCTTTTGATTGTTTTTGCGCAAAGATTTTCTAACTGTCTTGTAAGTATTGATGCTTACCAGGTTGAAACTTAAAAGAGGGGAAGGACAGTTGACTAGAGAACGAGAGAATCCTCAGTCAACGAAGGCCAGAGAGCCATCACCTCCACCTTCAATTTCACCCTCAACAGTCTCAGCAGAAGCTTCAAGAATGTCTGCACATGAAGGAGAAATTCCTGCAGACATGGATCCAAAAGAATAAGAAAGAGTCTTCAGAAAGGCTTTCTTGGACCTCACTGAAATGGTGAGGATATTGTACCAAGAAAGAAATGAGAAATTGGCTGGAGAAGGGTCCAAACATCCACAGGAATGAGAGGGCTCTTCAGGAGGTAAGAAGGATGATGATCATTCCAAGAAAGGACATGGAGGTAATGGTGATCCACCACCCCCATCGTCACCTTTTTCCTCTTCATCCTCGTCTTCTTCTTTTGTGCATAAGCATAGATCCTCTGGAAAAATTTCTTTTTTGAAGCTTGATGTAAAATTCGAATTACCTATGTTTAATGGTGAAGTGAATGCAGAAAAGCTTGACAACTGGATTAGGCAGTTGGAAGTTTACTTGAGGATCCAGAATATGCATGATGATGCCACAAAGATTCAGTTGGATTTTTTGAGAATGGATGGAGCAACATTCGTCTGGTGGGAGGCCAAGACTAAAGAGGAGATCAAGAAATTTGGTAAGGTTACCTTAACATGGCCTGAATTTCTGTTAGCCATTAAAAAACAGTTTTGCCCTCTTGCTCACATGCAGAAAGCCATTATGAACTGGCAAAATTTCAGACAACTTAAGGGTCAGAGTGTCCAAGACTACACCCAAGAATTCAGGAGAAGAGCTCTCTTGTTAGGGGTAGATTTACAGACCCAGGAAACCTTGCTGAAATACATTGGTGGCTTGCATAGCTACCTTAGACACACCATCTTGATGTTTAACCCTACTAGCCTGGACGAGGTTTGTGTCCAAGATACCCATTTAGAGGCAAGGGGAAAAGACACATTTGAAGAGGGTAGAAACAAGCCCCCCAAGGGGAAAAACAAAGAGAAAACCTCCAAGGGAAAGGGCAAAAAGAATGCATCTGTCAAACAGGAGAGTGAGAAAGTGATATGTAAACATTGTTCTAAACCAGGCCATGAGGAGAAAAACTGTTGGAAATTACATCCTGAAAAAAGACTTCAATCTAACAAATCCAAAGGGAAACAGAAAACTGCTGCTACTACATCTACACCATAGGATTTAGGGGACGATTCAGGTGATGAAACCAAAATTGCAGCCATGGGTTTGAAAAACTTGAAGGGAAAAGAAATTGAAACTCAAGCCAGCACTAGTACCTCAAACTGCCATGTACAAGCTCCTAATGAGGAAGAAAGAATTGAACTGTTTCATGTGAGGGTGATTTCAAAACATACTAAAATTGACACATTTTTTGATAGTGGGTCACAAGCAAACCTTATATCAGAGGAATTGGTCAAGCAGCTTAAACTTGAGACCGTTCCACATCCGAAGCCATATCCACTTGGATGGATTTGCAAAGATGCAAATTTACAAGTTTCAAGAAAGTGCATATTGCGCTTTGCAATTACTGCACATTTTATTGACACAGTTGAACTTGATGTGGTACCTTTTGATATAGCAGGAATTGTTTTGGGAAGTCCTTACTTGTTTGACAGGAAAGCTATCTTTCATCGCCATGAAAACAAATATCATCTTTTCAAAGATGGCAAGGAGTTCATTGTTAGAGCTCATCGCAAGAAGACAAATATAGCGATGGTGAATGCAGGATAGGTAAAAAGGCTGGTCAATTCAAGTAAGAATTTTGTTCTTCTTATGATTAAGCCCAAGGTTGATGTGAATCATGAGTCATTTGACAATTGTGATCCAAAACTTAAGTCAGAATTGTATGATGTAGTTGATGCATATCATGAGATGTTTCAGGAGCCAATAGGTTTGCCTCCTAAGAGGGAGATTCAACATGAAATCCATTTGCATCCAGATTGTCCTCTTCCAAACATAGGCATGTACCGCATGTCTATTATAGAGAATGTTCAAATAAAGAAGCAAATCAAGGACTTGTTAGACAAGGGTTTCATAAGGCCAAGTACTTTGCCATGTGGGCCACCGATTGTATTGATTCCAAAGAAAGATGGCACTTGGCGTATGTGTGTTGATTTCAGGGCCTTGAACAAGATAATGGTAAAGAATCGTTACCCACTCCCAAGGATAGATGATTTGCTAGACCAGCTGAAAGATGCTCGATATTTCACTAAGCTAGACTTGCGCAGTGGATATCATCAAGTAAGAATTGAAGAAAGTGACATTTGGAAGACAGCCTTTAAAACCAAACAAGGACTCTTTGAGTGGCTTGTGATGCCGTTTGGTTTGTGCAATGCACCTGCAACTTTCATGCGGGTAATGGATGATGTCTTGCGTCCTTTTCTTGATGATTTCGTTATTGTCTACTTAGATGACAGCTTAATTTTCAGCAAGTCTAGAGAAGATCATGTCATGCATGTTAGGAAAGTACTTGATGTTTTGAAGAAGAATCAGTTATTTCTTAAAATGTCAAAGTGTGAATTTGGAAAGACTTTTTTGGTTTATTTGGGACACATAGTAGGAGGAGGTGATTTGAGAATAGATCCTGCTAAAATAGAGGCTATTGTGAATTGGCTTACTCCCAAATCCATAACAGAGGTAAGAAGTTTTTTGGGTGCAGCTCAATATTGGAGGAAGTTCATATCTAACTTCTCTTCTATAACAGCTCCTATGCATGCAGTGACAAGTGTGAAGCATGCTTTCCAATGGGGAGGCAAGCAGCAAAAAGCTTTCGAATCTTTGAAAGAGAAGATTAGTTCAGCTCCGGTCCTTGCATTACCGGATTTGAGACAGCCATTTGAGATACAAACCGATGCTAGTGATTATGCCATGGGTGCAGTTCTTCTACAGCATGGTAAGCCTATTGCTTTTCATTCTGAAACTTTTAATGGTGCTGTTGTAAATTATCCTACATATGATAAGGAGTTGTATGCATTGGTACAAAGCGTCAAAAAGTGGAAACACTATTTGATGGGCAAAGAAATTGTTATACATACCGACCATCAGCCCTTACAGTACTTGCAATCACAAAGCAAGTTACAACAGTCACGACACTTCAGATGGATGGGCTTCTTGCAACAGTTCCATTTGGTAATAAGGTACAAGAAAGGTACTCTGAATAAAGTTGTTGATATGCTTTCAAGGCCTATTATTGGTGCTGTTACTTTACTTAAGAATGATTCCATTGTACATGATAGTTACATAGAACAATATGCATCTGATGATGACTTTAAAGATGTGTATGCTAACTTGAGTAAAGGGAATCATGTAGAGGAAATTGACTATCACATGCATAACCATTTGCTGTTTCATTTGGGCAAGTTGTGTATACCATAGGGGGAGAGAATAAATGTCATAAGAGAAGCTCATTCTTCTCTTATTGCTGGCCATTTTGGTGTAAGCAAAACAGTTGCACATCTACAAAGGTATTGCTATTGGCCTCGCATGGTAGATTCTGTTTCAAGGTTCATAAGAGGTTGTTCATTATGTGCTACAAGCAAGCCTAGTAATAGGAAGCTTGGTTTGTATACTCCTTTGCTGGTACCTTCTAAACCATGGGAGAGAATCTCTATGGATTTTGTAGGAGGTTTGCCAAAATCTAGAAAGCAACATGACTATTTATATGTAGTAGTTGATCGTTTCAGCAAAATGTGTATACTTATGCCTTGTAAGAAAACTATAACTGCTGAACAAACTGCTGAATTATTTTTTCATCATGTATGGATTCACTTTGGTTTGCCTACTTCCATTATTAGTGACAGGGATTCCAGATTTGTGGGGAATTTTTGGTCCAACCTATGGGAGATGATGGACACAAAGTTGAAGAAAAGTACCGCTTTCCATCCGCAAACAGATGGACAAACAGAAGTTGTGAACAGAACCATTGTGCACCTCTTGAGAGGATATTGCAGAAAGCATCCCAAGCTTTGGGATGAACATTTGCACTACATACAGCATGCTTACAACCGTGCCAAGCATTCTTCCACAAACACCTCACCGTTTGAAGCTTGTTTTGGTTACTTGCCAAAATCACCTCTTGATTTCATTCTTGAGAAAGATGTTGCCATTGAGGGACATAGTGATATTGACAAAGCTTGTTCATTCATTGAAAGAATTCAGCAAATACATCAAAAAATTCAAGAACAGCTTGAGAAGAGTCAAGGAAAGTACAAGGAAAGACACGACAAGCATAGAGTCGATCACAAGTTTCAAGAAGGGGATGAGGTATGGCTGTACATTAGTAAGGAAAGGATGCAAGGAGAAGGTAAAAAGCTAAGCCTATTCGTTATGGTCCATTCAAAATCCTCAAGAAGGTTGGAAATAATGCTTTTCAATTAGATTTGCCTTCCTACATGCAAATGTATTCTGTTGTCAATGTGGAGAACTTACGTTTGCATGAATCTCCTTTGATTGCTGATCATGAAAGTGCTGTTCAACTGCCATCTATAGAAGATTTCTCGCCAAAATTCTTAGATGAGCTGAAAGAAGATACAATCCTTGACAGAAGGACACGCACTTCAAGGAGGGGCAGTGTAGATTATGTTCGGGTTGGTTTCAAAGGCAGCAAACCGAACAAGACAAAGTGGATGGAGGTGGACAGAGTGAGGGAGCTGTACCCTCACCTATTTAACAGGTAGTTGAAGGCTTTTGGGGTCCAAAAGCTTCCCAATGGGGAGGCGTGATTAGGTGCTCATGTCCCAAGTGTCGTAAAATGCTCAAAATTTAAAATGATTAGAACTGGTTCAAAGTTGAACGACTGGAAAGTGCTCGTTCTCTTGATTCCAGTGCTGCAAACGGTTCAAAAAATGGTTGCCATATGAGAAAGTTATGACAAAAAGAAGAATTTCTCAGTAACATTGGAATTTTGAATTTTTCAAAAAAAATTAAAAAAAGAATATTCCATAGAATATTCCTTGGAATATTCCAGAGAATATTCTCTTTACACAGCCAATAGAAAGTTGCCACGTGGCAGGCCCGGAGGCCGCCACGTGGCCCAAGATGACGTCAGCAAGCATTATATGGGCGCATATTTAAATTTTTTGGCATTGGCAAGTTTTGAACACGTGACCTCTATGTTACAAGCGAACTGGCTTACCGTTGGGCCACAATGGCAGATGTTGAAAGTATTGCGGACCAAATTATATTCAAATATTAGTCTATTTGATGGGCGGGAAATGAAGGGGGCCAACCCCTAAGCGGCCAGCCCCCATACCATATGATCGAGTGCCGAAAACCGTGGTCTAGATCCTAACCCTCGGCGCGGAATCCAATGCTAACAGCCAACCTGGTATTTCGGTCACATGCGCACCCAGAACGGAGTTAACCAGCGATTAGTTAGCAGTGTAATTGGCAGTGGCACCAAATTTGGCAGCCGCCCCATATTTAGCGGGGCTATCTCGCAGCCAGCCAGTTTTAACTGGAGTTTTTTTAGGCCAAGCTGGCAGTTGGGAGTAAATGGCCATAACTTTGGCTAGGAAAGGCGGTTTTGGACAATGTTTTTTTTGATTTTGGGTATTTTTGACCTTCTGAAGCCATTGGTGCAGGTCTTACAGCCATCTGAGGTCATTTGCAGAGGTTTTGGAGCCGTGAAAGTTCTAGGAGCCACTAGGGCCCAGTATTGTGAAGACTGTATAGGGTTGCAGGTATCCATTGGAGGTGAACCAGTAGTCAATCCTGAAGGATTCAAGTGTTTTGAATCCGTTTTTACCATCTGTTCCACCTGTAGGTGCTTTTATTCAGATGTATATTCAATTTGAGCATTTAATTAAAACAAGGACAAGCCCATTTAGGAGCTTTGGACCCAGCAGACGTAGCCCAGGAGGGGTGAGCTGCTTTATCAACTTCTTTTGCATCTGTGGTTGATTTATTTTGTAGAACAAATTCGTTTTGGTGTGTTAAATAGTAAAAGGAAATAAATCTGCGATGCTTAAATGGGTCATGAATAGCTAAAAATTTCATTTGTTTTCTTTCTGCAAGACATAGACATCTTTTAAATATGTATATATCTGAATTGAATACCTTGCAAACCATTTACAAGTAGTTTCAAATTCAGATCAATATTTGGGATACAGATTGAAATTGGATGGATACAAGATTGCAGAGTAGATATGGTTAATTACGAAGCTAGAGAAAAGACTCCATATCTGGTACCATAAATATCTCTCCAGAGCCGACTGGTTGGTGCTCATAAAAGCATTTCTTGAGGCCACCCCGGTCTACTGGATGTTCCTTGCATGGATACCTAGAGGCATCCTCAATAGAATAGATTCTTTTGGAAAGGTAATCAACCTGGGAGAATTTTTGCTTAGGCAAGATGGGACCTTCTATCTATACCCAAGAAATGGGGTGGATGGAGCATAAAAAAATTGGAGGGCTTCTCCACTGTGCTAGTGACCAAGCTAGGGTGGCATCTACTTACCTCCACCAGTCTCTAGACAAAAATTGCTGTTGCAAAGTATATCACCCCACTCAGGCCATTGGAGTGGCTAAGACAGCCTAGCTAGAACAAATAAGGGATATCTAATATTTGGAAAGCGGTTTTGAATGCACTACCCTTTATACGGGATGGATTAACTTGGAGAATATCTGATGGAGCTTATGTCCAAATTGGCTGAGACCCTTGGATAGGATGCAGTAATGCACATCAGCTCCCCCTGGACCTACTACAAATCCTATCTGAGAAAGGAATCGCACATATAAATCATGCAGCAAACCCAGAACAATCATCCTTTCTCCATCGAGCATGGAAGACAACTCGTAGCTTGCTCCTCCCCCGACAATGGCATCAAGCATGGCACTCCTACACTTCTGCCCTATAGGAATCCCACATTAGGCTCAGAGAAGGGGAGGATGAGATAATATGGGCCATTGCCAAGAGTGGTAGGTACTCCGCAAAATAGGGGTACCTACTGTTTGAAAATAATCACAAGCCACAACTCATTGAATCATGGTGGAAAGACATGTGGAAACTGAAAGCACCTCTCCACACTAGACTACTCTTGTGGTGTATCCTAAAAAATAAGGTGCCAACTGGGGAAAACTTGATTAAGAGAGGGAAATATGGCCCATTTTGGTGCTGCTTCTGCAAGAACAATTCTGAATATCTAGATCATATTTTTCTATCTTGTTGAGTTAGTATCGACCTATGGACCTCCACTCTAACCCACCTTCACTTGCCTATTATCTGGGGGGGACAAACTACCAAGGAAGCTTGGGCAAATTGGTGGACATCTACTACATCAGCCAAAACCATAAACCTCCCCCTTCTCATCTGTTGGGAAATATGGATAGCAGAAATCACTACATCTTCCGTGACAATACCCCTCCTTGGACTTCCATCTCAGCCAGAATTATAGCCGACTACAACCTTCTCCTCGAGGACTTGGCCACCACACCTCCTAGGAATATCATTCTTGAATCCATAGATCACTCAAAGCCCTGGGCATATTTTGATGGCTCCACACAAGCTACAAGATATGGTGGTGGGGCTATACTACACACTTTGGAAAACCATCATTATCATATTCAAATGGGACTTGGAATTGGCACCAATATCTTTTCTGAACTCTCCACGACATACTACCTAGTCAAATTTGCTATAGAGAAAGACTGTCATAATTTGAAAATATTCGGTGATTCCAAAATTGATTGTGACTAGATAAACAAAACCACAACCTGCCACACATTTACCTTGGGACATATATTGGCAGAAATTCATAGATCCATCTCACATTTTGACAATTTTGTTTTTCATCACATCTACAGGGAATGAAACACCATCGCTGACCAACTTTCCAAAACGACAACGATCAGGCCATACAACATCTGGTTGATACAGGAGTAGCGGGGAGAAGAACATTTCTAGTACTACCACTGACCGTATATGGACCATGCAGACTAGGCTCAATACGAGCCCGAACTTGTGAAAAACAAGTCTCTCTTATTTTGTTTATTTTTAATTATGTGTATACATAACAATACATGTTTTTATAAATACTCTTTGCATAGAGTATGTTTAAATTTTGACTCAATTATGCAGTACTATTTAAAATACTCTCCCTGCGTGGAGATCTTATTTTGGAGATCATATTTTGGGATCTAAAAATTTTGAACTGGCACACAACCACATCTTATGCATATGCACTTTACATCTACAACATGTAATTTTCTTATATTAATGAAAATTATGATTTTTCCAAGGGAGCAAAAAAAGGGTGTTGTAACATAATTTGGTTTTGATAAGTTAGTATATTAGTCAAAAATAATTTTAAAATTTTAAGTTAAGATATGGATGCAAAAGAAAGAAAAAATTAAATTGTTAGGACAATTTAATATTTTATAGGCATCCATATCAATAAAATGATAAGGGTTAGATGCCCTAAATAAAGAAGGAAAAAGAAAAATAAAATGTTAGGTAAGAAAAAACAAAACAAAGGCTTCATTTTCATACAAATATAAATGCAAAGGTTGCTAGTCTAAATGCGCCACATAAAAAAAAATGTTAAATTTTGTTAATATATGATTAATTCCTTAATCAGGATTAATTATTTAACTATAAACTTTGGAATTCAATTATATTATAAAGCACAAGCTTGATATGACCCAAATCAATAAATTCCAAAAAGGTCTTGTTGGCTTTCGTAAAAAGAATGCATGATTTCACAGTTGATCTACTCCCCGCCCAGATCAATGCCGGGGAGAGATTTCGCACCCCCTTCCACTGTTTTTCGTTAACGCAACCACGGGGGGGGGGGGGGTTCGCAAAGCGGTTTCCATGGAAGATGACCCAACCTTATGTGTCACCACCACATCACTTAGCCCCCCACCTGCTCAAAACTGCAAACAACTCACTACCCCCACCACAAACAACTCATGGTTTCCCTCCTCCAATGACTCTTTCACCTTGCCAAAGCCGTTATCCCTCCACTAATCCTAAGTTGACACCTCACATATCCATTGCCTATTCCTCCCATCCATTACCTCCTTACACACTTATTTCCTCGTTCGTCATTCCCATTATATCCATCCATTGCAGTCTCACTCCTATGCATTTAAAGCTGCTACAATTATCAATAAAATTGTTAACCCTTCCGGCATCTTATAAATAAAACAAAACCTGCCTCTTTGTCACTATCTTCTGATTATTTTCAATTGTCTACAGGTTTACAGTGTTGCAGAAATTCTTGCCTTTTGCTCAGTTTGTCACTTATAGCCATTTTTCTTCCTATCTGCCACCATGGCCCCAAAAGAAAAAACTAAGAAGCAAACCACAGAGGAAAGAACTACTACCCCAACCCAACTTAACCTAGACCATATCTCGATTTTTGATTCACTATTCGAAGTTGCAGAAGCCATGTGTGAGTTTGATTTTTATGAACTGCACTTGTGTCTTAAACAAAATTATCTCGACCAACAAGATACAATTAGGTTTTGGGAATCCTTGTTACCTTTCTATAGTTTCCCAAAGACACATGAATTCCCTGACCTTATTACTTGTTTTCAAGCCAAGTATAATCCTGTGAAAAGGGTAGTCATGGCTTAGAATGGAGACATTCTGATAACCATTTCTGCTCAAATCATAAATGAAATGCTCTTAATTCCTCAAATTGACTTTTTGACTCAATTTTCACAAGAAACACTTATGGATATGTAACATAAGTTAACCTTCCCACTGAGAGCCCAAATATTCGAAATATTTTTTCCTGAGGATGCAGAACTACCCAAAAAAAATCCACCTTACTCATCTGCCATGTTTCCTGAAGCCTCTAGACATTACATTTCCTTGCTTTCCTATTTATTAGGATACCCTGATGACCAGTATGTTGATGAGGTTATTGTTGGTTTCTTATCCATCCTTAATAAAGATCAACAACCAAAATTCATGTATAATTACAGCGAATTCTTGGTTGATAATATACATGAATAATTCATGAACTTCACTGTGCAGGGAGTGTTCAATTACAACTCTGTAATTGTCCACATGCTTCTTTTTCAATAGGGTGATCTGTTACCTATCAAACTTAGCAAGCGGGATGAACAAGGAGTGAATAAATGAATGATTCACTGGACAGAAATGGTCAGGAATACTTCTACCACCTCATCATTTGAAGAATTTGTAGATGCATTCATACATCCAGTGGTACATCGCCTTAAAAGTTAGACAGAGCCCAGGATTGGGAGTGAAATTAAAAGGATCCTACACTTAAGTGAACAAACCAAAACTGGTGATTGGTATTTATACTAGAACTACACTGAGATAAGAATATATGGTTGTGAGCTTACACCATACAAGATGCCTAAATATGTTCCTTTGAGAATATTTTCTCTAGAATATATTAGGCAGATGATTCACATGGATGAGCTACATTTTGTGTCAGGTAAAAGAAAGTCTCAGTTCAAGCTTAAAGCATAGATTGGGTCATTTATTTGCAACACCAGATCATCTTCTGTTGAGGTAGATACATTATTGAAGAAGATAAATTTCTAGCCTAGTTTCACCTATTCCTATGATCCTTTTGGCATCATTTTTGATCTAAGGGTTAGTTTCAAGATGACTCCTTATATCCATACTCCATGTTGGGTTGTGTTATATTCTTTCCACGACTAGCCCACGTATTTAACTGTGGGGGTTAGAGGGGGGTGGAGCCCCCCCCTTCGTTGCGCCGATTGTGTAGCTGGGTGGTCATAGGGGGTTTGAGGCATGTAGGCAAGAACCTATGTTAGGTTGGGCAGACCCACCTATGGTTATGTGCATGATTTTTGGTCCATGGTATTGGATGCGTCGGCATGTATAAATATGTATTATAACATTGGAAGGAAAATAATGAAAAATCAAGCTTGTAGTCCTGGTTTTGGGATCCAGGGGAAAATCTCTGTGTGTATGTGTTTTATGTGTTATGCTCTCGCATTGTTTATTTTATGTGTTTTAGAATTTGTACGCAGGTAATATCTGTAAGGGGTTAAAACCTACACTCCAAGGCCATAAATTGAAAAATTTATGAATCAAGAAGCATGGATTGATGGGACTCTTCGAGAAGCAGATGAGCAAGTTGTGTCTACCCCCACTGAACAGACTCTAGTTTCTCAGAGCAAGCAATAGAAAAGGCTGAGAGAGGAAACTTCATGCACTGAAGATGTTCTAAAAGGATTCATTTTTCAGCAGGAGAATCCTAAGGTCAACTTGGTCACATTAGTAGAAGAGACTCCACTAGTGATCATTGATCTTGGAGATCTAGAAGTGTCTACATCAGCAAGAGTTAGTACTTCAACCACTCCTCCCATAGTTAGTGCTTCAACCACTCCTCCTACAACTTCACCTTCTAGAGAGCCTCCATAAATTATTCAGTCAATAGGAACCAACACTTCAAATGATCAAAACATATTTTCAAGATTCCTATAAATTAATAAGAAAAATGAGGCTTTAAAGTCCAATGTGTATAGTTAGTTCTGGAAGCAAACTTCAACCTCCCAACATAGGCTCCTTTCTACTTTTGACAGTGAGAAGGGAAGAATGCAAATGGATTTCTTACAAGCCCAAATTCCATTTCCTAAATCACCATTTGATTACAAGAAGATTGTGTTTTCATTTGACACTAGTCAAATCCATCCAATTGACCAGATGGACATGCAAAGACAAACTGGTGAGATGTTGTTTCTACTATGACAACTACAATGATGTCTCTTTCTAAACTTAGGATTGACCTATCAAATTTTAAGTCCCAACTTAAGTTAGAAAATATCTCCTCTCTAGCTAAAGACAACAGAATAAAATCACTAGTGGATTTTGTGATTAAAGTGGGTTATGATCCCAAGGATGTAAAAACTGCAGAACTACTCCTTACGAAGAAAGATGCAGACATTGTTGCATTGAAGAAACAGTTGAAGTTGCCTTCAACAGAACATCCTTTGACCAAGGATATGGCAGAAAGTGAACAACAAAAGGAGGATATGCTCAAGCTTATCATTGAGCAAAATATACAGTTGAAGAAAATGGAAGAGCAGATTGAAGAGTTATTGAAGGAAAAGGAAACAACACAATTTTCCATGGTGTCCATCACAACAGTCCCAATAGCAGTTGCAGGTACAAAGCCTAGTTCATCATCTACAACCATTGAGTCTACACTAGCAGTAGCTGACCCAACCAAATTAGCATAGGAACTATTAATACAGAAGTAGGAAAACCAAAAACTACTTCAGAAATTCCAAAATCTAGAATTGCAAAAAGTGAAAAATGATACTAAGTATCTGCAATAAATGCAAAAGACTCACAAATTGGAACTTAAAATCCAAAAGTTGGAGAGTGAGTTTCTGATGGCAGACACTTTGGCTCATGCCAAGGAAAGTATTTGTACAAAAATTAGTCAATCCATGATAGATGTATGGCCATCCATACAGATTATTTTTTAGCAACAAGAACTCATTACTAGGTGCATGGTAGTGATTGAAGAACAAAAAGAAGCCTTGACTAACAAGCCAGCAGAAGCCACAGATATGATCAAGGTTTTAAATTCAAAGAGCAAAGAGGAATTAGAAGAAATAAACATCTCTGACAAAAGAATTACCATCTTAGGGATCAAAAAGGTATTACATAAAAGGAATTTGATCAATCAATTAGAAACTAAGTGTCAAACCATGGATATTTCTGTCAAGATATTTCATTCAAAATTTAATGTTTTAAATCAAAATGGATTTCCAGGATTAGTAGGTTTGAATGAGAAGTTGATTATAATATATGATTATTGCAAGGAATTATATGTTATTGCAGTGGACAGAGCCAAATTTGCAGGAGTTAAAGGACATATAACATGGAGGGATTTTCTAGAAGCCTTGGAATTTGATTTAACCATCTTACATGAAATCAAGCACTTGTTTCTCACCAACCCTAATTTCGAAACATATATAGAGGTGGATGAAACATTCAGGAAGATGGAAAATGTAGAAATCCCAAGTGAACAAATATGGGATCAATTCTGTGAAACAATTGATTAATTTCTCATTTTGATAGTAGAACAACTCATCAGTGTTTTTAGGCCAGATCATCAACAGATTCCCAAAGGATAGAGCCACCTCTTTAGTAGTTTTTGGGTTCCTATTATATTATTCTATTGTTGTAATTTTGTACTATTTTGGTATTCTATCCCAAAAACATTGTAGATATTTTGTAAAATTTTGCATAAATAAATCCTCCTTTGACTTATTATGGGTTGAACCCTTGAACAACTTATCAAGCAAAATTGTACTAAGCTGGAGAAATTTTGAAATAATAAAAGATCCTGCATTTTCCTCATATGGTTTGTCTCCGAGTGAGTTGTATTTCATCTTGTCTATTCAGTATGTTTTCTTCATATAAATGAAGTCTTTTACAGTTATCCAATTTAAAATTTAATTGAATTTTAGTTTCATGTTGAATCCTCTCTGAAGTTGTAATTTAAATAAGAGAATAATTTACATGATTATTTGTTATTGTAAATTCCTCTTTGAATATAAATTACACTACATCGCTGTAATAGTTTAATTATATTTTTTTGATTAAGAAATCACTGTTCTCTTAATTTCTTCTTATAAATGGTTAAATACTTAGTTTGAATAGTAAATCAATTATGGCTCTCCATACTCTACTTCTCCATCGCATTAAAATCAAACTAACCATATGAAATTGAAGAACACCCTTTTATTTTATTTAAGAATCTATCTAAGTTTAAAACACCTGTTTATAAAATTGTTCACTGGTCATCTAATCATTTAAAACAACAAAACATTATAGATGCTTTGGCATAACTAATTGACCTTAGGTTATCTCAAAGGACAACATCATATTGGCATCATTGCCGGGGAGTGAAGGATTGAATGCTAGATTTTCCTTGGGGCAACGATTTTCCCTTTACTTTAAGGTGAATAAAGGATAATGATATAGGTCAAAATCTTTCATCTAGCGATTCCACTAGTCGAAGCTAGCTCCTTTTAAGCATACTAGATCACATTCTAATTCTGAGATTGTTACTCTGCCAGATCCAAAAATACTTATTAGGGGAGCCTCTTCAAGGAGAAGACATATAACCTCTTCTTCTTCTTCAGCTTTACACCTTGAAGACATATCATTTGTAGATCCTTTTTCATTTGTTTCATCCAATCCTAATTAGACTGAACTACCTCCTAGGTTTTCTAAACTCCATTCTAGAGGAGTAGATCTTCCATAAGCCTTTTTAATACAATCACTTGAGTCATATCGAGTGCCATCCATTCCTATAAAATCACCTTCATCTGAGGAAGAATTAGGTTTAAATATACATGAATTCCATCCTAAAGACTTCATTTATCTAACTCCTTATTTTATTCCATCAACTTCTACTAATCTTGAAGAGACATTCTTTGTCTATTCAAACCCTTTGTTTGATAATAAGGAAGACTTTCCATCAGGAGTTCAGAAGTTGGTTATTAAAACCCCTTTGAAATCTTCAAGGGGGTATCCTCCCTCTTTCTCTCCTCCACATATTAATATCCCTACAGATTCATCTTCATCATCTTCCTCTTCCTCATCATCATCCACTTAGTCACCCCAGACTCCTGCTATCATGGCTTTCCAACCCATTGTACAAGCAAGGTATGTTGCTCTAGTCCTCCCACAAAAATTTGAAAATTTCCTGATGGATATCTAAAGCATTTACCAAGATTTAATGGAGAAACTAGTCCTTCAGCAAAAGATCATGTATCAGCTTTCCTGATTTTGCTGACAATATAAAAATAGAAAAAGAAAATGTTTATACGAGATTATTTGTGCAATCCTTAGAAGGAAAAGTTAGAATCTAGTTTAGGAAACTTAGGCCTGATTCTATTAAAACATGGAATGAACTCGTAACTGTCTTTAAAAATCAATGGGGGGTAAAGAAGGATCCTGTCTATTTTCTCATTGAATTTGAAGAATTGAAGAGAAACCCTAGTGAACCAGTTGCTGAATTCATCAAAAGATTTAACAAGCTCTTCCATAAAATTATCGCTGATTGTAAACCAGTAGTAGGAGTTGCAAAAGTCAGATTTTCCAAAGCATTTGAAGATGAATTTGTAGTCATGCTAAGAGAAAGGGTATCTAATACATTAGAAGACATGCAAACAAATGCTATAGAGGTAGAAGCTAATAGGTATGCTTCTAGAACACTTAAAGCTAAAGTAGAGAAAGAAGAAAGAAAGTTAAAAGCTAGGATTGATGATTCATCTTCTTCCAAATCTAAACTTGAAGATAAAAAAATTGATGAAATTACATATTTACTTAGAAACCTTTATAATAGGATTTCTAAAATTGAATCACAACCTCGAGCTACTCAACAAACTACTATCATACCTCAAGCTCAAACTCAATTCCGAAGAACTCCTCAAATGCAGATTCTTCAGAGACCAGGTTTTGATAAAAACATTCAGCCACACTTGTTGATTGATGATCAACAACCAAAAGGTACAGACCCTTTAATCACTAAGGATATCAATAATATTGATTCTTCAATAGTACAAATGGAAATAGTTCCTTCATCTTCTCCTAAGTCTTTTGAACAAGAACAACAAGATGCCCAACTTTCAAAATACCAAGCATTCTCTAAATTTACAATTGCAAAATTGAATAAGAGGTATGATGTCAGACCTAGATCAGGCCCATGTAGACCTTTGAAATCTACCACTATAATTGAATTTGCAATAAAATCTATTCAAACAAAAACTCCAACACCTCAAACTACAGAGTCATCCACTGAAACCTTTTCATCTGATAAGACCATTTTGACAACTTTCAATATTGAAAAGGAATTGGAAAGGGTCAAGATTCCTATCCCTTTAGCTAAACTTTCCAAAAACCCTGGTTATAAAAATCAAGTGTCTAAATGGATACAGTCCTCTAGTGTAGATGCTGAGGGAGATGTTATTAGTTTGCAAGATGAAAAACCCTCAATAGTGTTTGGCCCTAGTTCTGATATGATTGATGAGATTGTTCCACCATTTTATGTAACTTTAAAGGTTCATGACTTTCTTTTGTATAACTGCATGCTGGACTCTAGAGCTTCTCATAACCTTATGCCAAAGGTAATTATGGACCAGCTTTAGTTACAAGTTACTCGTTATTATCATGATCGTTACACCTTTGATTCAAAGAAAGTACCATGCCTAGGATTGATTAAAGACCTAGTTGTGACCTTAGCCTAAATACCTGTCAAGAGTATAGTTTTAGACATAGTTGTCACTAATATTCCTGCCAAGTTTGGCATGCTCCTATCTAGATCATGTTGTGCTAAACTTGGAGGATCACTTCATATGGACATGTCTTTTGCTACTATTCCAGTCTATGGAGGTGAGCATTTAAGGTTATATAGGGAAGTCAAATTCCTTCATACTATTTGTAGCTCTGATCAAGCAAAAAATCACCCTATCTATGCAGTAGATCATGATTTTGGTTGCTTTCAGTTATCTTCACAAAATTCGTCAAACAATCAACTTGCCATTGAAAATATTGTTTCCAAATCTAAAATTGTAAAATCAGATATCTAGCAACTTTATTTTGATGGCTCTTTCTCGAAGGAAGGAGCAAGAGAAGGCATTGTTTTAATTTCACCAAATAATGAAAACATAACTCAGTCATGTAAACTTCAATTTGAGGTCACCAATAATGTGGCTGAGTATGAGGATTTTCTTCTTGGTCTTGAGCTAGCTAAGAGTCTAAAGGTTCAAAACTTGAGTATCGTTTCTAATTCTGAGCTAATAGTGAAGCAAGTTAGAAATTTGTGTCAAACAAAGCACACAAGACTTAGGTCGTATAGAAATGAAGCTTGGGATAGAATTGAAAATTTCTTCCAATGATTTAACATAATTGCTATTCCCAGAGATGAAAATATGCATGCTGACTCACTAGCTGTCTCAGCAAGCTCTTTGAAAATCCCTGAGCCAATATTGTTAGAATACCAGATTCAAGTCAAGTATAGACCATCAATTCCTGATAACCTTAAACAATGGCAGATTTTTGAGGATGATGAAAAATTAAAATATTTCCTTCAAGTCATTGATGAATTTTCAAATATGCAAATTGAAGAAGATCAAAAAGATGTTCAGGAATCAAATCACCAAAGCCCATAAACTTCATTCAATCCTAAAATTCTTGATCATGATATCAACCAATTATCTAATAATTTGATTCCTAAAGGATTAGTTCCATTGGTAAAACTATTTGATAATAATGATGCTTCTAAAAATCCCTTGTTTAACTCACCTGAAGAAGAATTCAAAGAATGCAATATTGGGACTTTAAACAATGTGAGAAATGTTAAATTGTCATCAACCTTGCCTTTGGATGTAAAAATCAAATACTTGAATCTTCTTAAAAATTACAAAGATGTTTTTGTCTAGTCTTATAATGAGTTAAAAACTTATGGTACATATTTGATTGAGCATAATATTCCTTTGAAACCAGAAGCAAGATCCTTTCAACAAAAACTAGGAAGAATCAATCCCTTACTACTTCCAACTAGTGAGAAAGACCTTAAAAAGTTGCTTGATGCTCATATCATATTACCTTTAAGGTATTCTGACTGGGTAGCCAACCTAGTTCCCCTTAGAAAGAAAAATGGTGAGATTAGGCTATGTGTAGGTTTCTGAAATATGAAAAAATCATCTTTAAAGGATAACTATCCATTGCCCAAAATGGATCATCCACTTCAGAAAGTTTCAGGTGAAAATATGATTTCTATGCTAGATGGATTTTCTAGTTACAACCAGATCATGGTAAGTCAAGCTGATCAAGACAAAACTACTTTCACCACTCCTTGGGGTACATTTGTGTATGCTAAAATTTCATTTGGGTTGACCAACGCTGGAGCCACTTTCTAGAGAGCCATGGATATAGCATTTGTAGGTAAAAAATCTGAATTTACTGTCATTTATTTAGATGATTTAACTATTTTCTCTGATTCTGATGAAAATAATTTAAAACACTTGATGAAGGTTTTTTACAGGTGTAGGAAATTTGGCATATTCATCAATCTGAAGAAATCTTTATTTCCTGTAAAGGAAGGGAAATTTCTAGGGCATATAATTTCCAAGGAGGGAGTTATAATTGAACTAAAGAGAGTTTCAGCTATTAAGACCCTATCTCTACCAAGGAATAAGAAAGAGATACAATCCTTCCTTGAGAAGATAAATTTTCTTAGAAGGTTCATCCCTAATTATGTAGAGATAGTTAAGGATATAACCGATACGCTAAAGAAAAACAATGAAGTGAAATGGATAGTTTCTACTATATATGCTTTTGATAAGATCAAAAAGGCTATATCTGAGGCCCCTACAATAGCCAGTCCTGATTATTCTTCACCTTTTAGCATATTTTATTTTGCATCCGAGACAACCTTAGCTATTGTACTTTTACAAAAGAACACAAATGGTGATGATCAACCTATAGCCTTCATTTCCAAAGTCATGAGGGATTCTGAACTTAGGTATGATATTATTGAAAAACAAGCTTATGCCTTAATCCAAGCCTTAAAGCCTTTAGAACCTATGTCTTGCATTCACACATTACAAGTTATGTTCCTAATCATGCTGTTAAAACTGTTTTTACCCAGCCTAATACTGATGGAAGAAAAGGGAGATGGATTGCTAAAATCCTTGAATTTGACCTTGAAATTAAGACCACAAAGCTAGTAAAGGGCCAAGGCCTAGCCAAATTGTTAGCTGAATCTAATTGTAAAGTATTGGGGATAAATCTGGTTTCCGAAATCTCATATGGGGAGAATCCACGAGAACCTTCCTCAATTTCATCTGGGGAGAATCCAAAAGAACCTCCTCCTCTTACAGAAGGGGAGAACCCAAAAGAACCTCCTTCTTCAGATCAAGCCATTCTTGTTCACATAGACCAGAAATATGTACTCTTTGATTGGTACTTTGATATTGTGTAGTTTCTTAGGGATTTTCAATGTCTAGCTGAACTTGACTTGAAGCAATGCAAATCCCTGAAGCTTAAAGCAGCAAAATATTGCATTATCAATGCTAATATATACTGGAAAGACCCTATTAATATCCTTCTTCTTTGTTTAACTGAAAATCAAACAGAGGGAATTATAGATCAGTTCCATGTACGGTTTTGTGGTGGACACTATGCCTGGAGAGCAATAGCCTACAAAATTTTAAAAGCAAGTTTCTACTGGCCCACGCTTTCTAAAGAATTTAGAGCAAAAGTAAGAAGTTGCATACCATGCCAATTATTTGCAGGGAAACAGAAACTATCACCACTTCCTTTGGTTCCAATATTGGTTCATGCTCCTTTTCTACAATGGGGGTTGGACTTTAGAGGGGAAATTCATCCACAATCAAGTAATCAACACAGATGGATTTTAACTGCTATAAACTATTTTACCAAGTGGGTAGAGGCCATACCTATTGAAAATGAAACTGATACTATTGTGATTAAATTCCTTGAAGAAAATATTTTATCAAGATTTGGACATCCTCAATAGATTGTTACAGATAATGCCGTAGCTTTTAGTAGTGTTAAAATGATTGAGTTCTATCAAAATTATTCAATCCTATTACACCATTCTACACCATACTATCCACAAGGTAATGGGCTAGCAGAGTCCTCCAATAAGAGCTTAGTTAAGGGCATTAAGAAGACTCTTGAAGACCATAAAAAGAGTTGGGACAACTACCTAATCCATGCAATTTGGGAAAACAAATTTTCTCCTATGAGGTCAACAGGCAAGTCTCCTTTCAATTAGTTTATGGTAAGGAAGCAATTTTTCCCACTCATTTAGCTTTACCTGTTATGAGATTCCTTTAGGAATCCTATGAAGAAAAAGGTGATTTCTCAAGGATTATTCAAATCATTGAGTTGAATGAAGACAAGGATGAAATTCTATACAAGCTAAGGAAATAATAAGATAACATGCAAGAAATGTTTGATAGGAAGTCTAGAGAAAGGAATTTCAAGAAAGGTGACCTGGTGCTTAGATGGGATACAAGGAGAGAAGATAAAGGAAAGCATGCAAAAATTGACAACCTTTCGTTTGGTCCATTTAGCATTGCAAAATTCAAAGAGAACAATACATTCATCCTACAAAATTTGGAAGGAGAGTATTCCTCATTGCCAGTCAATGGGAAATACTTGAAACATTACATTTAGTATTAAATTTTCATCCATTCATTCATCATATGTAAAGATTTGGAGAGTTTATTTTATTTCGAAAAATTTGCGAGTATCTGTTTCAACGAAGACTCCATAGCCTGAGGAGAAGGCACTTGGACCTGCTTTTATCTGCATCCCATAGGGGGAAGCAGTTCCCAGTTGGAGCTGATGTTGTAAGATAATTTGGTTTTTATAAGTTAGTATATTAGTCAAAAATCATTTTAAAATGTTAAGTTAGGATATGGATGCAAAAGAAAGAAAAAATTAAATTGTTAGGACAATTTCTTATTTTATAGGCATCCATATCAATAAAATGATAAGAGTTAGTTGCCCTAAATAAAGAAGGCAAAAGAAAAATAAATTGTTAGGGAAGAAAAAAGAAAATAGAGGCTTCATTTTCATACAAAAGTAAATGCAAAGGTTGCTAGTCTAAATGGGCCACATCAGAAAAATGTTAAATTCTGTTAATATATGATTAATTCCTTAATCAAGATTAATTCTTTAATTATAAACTTTGGAATTTCAATTATATTATAAAGCGTAATCTTGATTCAACCCAAATCAATAAATGACAAAAAGGTCTTGTCGGCGTTCGTAAAAAGAACACATGATTTGACGATTGATCTACTCCTCGCCTAGATCAATGGCAGGGAGAGATTTTGCACCTCCTCCACCATTTCTCATTAACCCAACAGCGGGGGTCCAGGAGGTGGTTTCCATGGTAGATGACCCATCCTTACGTGTCACCACCACATCACTCCCCCCCCACCCCCCCACAAACAACTCACTACCCCCCGCAAACCACTCGTGGTTTCCCTCCGCCAACGACTCTTTCACTCCCCCAAAGCTATTATCCCTCCCCTAATCTCGAGCTGATAGCTCACATACCTGTTGCCTATTCCTCCCATCCATTACCTCCTTACACGCTTATTTCCCCATTTTCCATGCCCATTATATCCATCCATTGTAGTCTCGCTCCTATGCATTTAAATCTGCTACAATTATCAATAAAACCGTTACCCCTGGATTCCCTCATACTTCTGGATTCCCTTGCTTGGCTCATTATCTGTGGAAGTTGAAATGGGTGGAGGTAAGACCTTTGGAATACTTTGTTCAACTAGAAAATCTAGTTTTTTCTCACGAGCAACATTCTCAAGAATTGGAATTTGGCTCAGGGGTGACAACTACAAGAGATACCTAACTACAGTTCATCTCCAGTTGGGTGGAAAATCTGAGTCTCCATATCATTTTCCAAATACTTCATTAGAGATAAGTACTTCCTCATACATGTGTGGCAATGAACATTTCTCATTGAATGTATTAGCATGGTTTCATCATATGGATAGCTTCCAGGTTGTAGATATGACTGTAAATAATTTTATGTTGAGATACAAGGTTATTAACATGTCCTAAAGCTATAGAGCATAACATCCTGCATGGCTGATTGAACATAGCTGATATCTGCACTAAAATTCAAGGTTGGGTTTTCAAATAAATTTACTTGAATAGGAAGACATCGTTTTAGGAATAATAGGGTATTAATACTCTCATTTCTTGCAATTGAAGGAGTTTCTAACATGTCCTTGGATATTGTGATGTTTGTTTTCATTTAAGTGCACAATATAGTGATGATATAGGCTCTCACATGATGCCATGAACGAGAGGTACACGCCTTGCCATTAATATAATAGTACCTTCATAACCCTCCACACATGTGCCTATAAAGTTGATATAAGCTTTTACCAATCACAAGGATTGTGTTTTATATATGTACCCATCATGGTCGTGTTTGTTTCTAATGAAAATAGTGCTTGAAGTGTTGATCTCTGGCTGAATGGTATATGAATGATCACTTAAATGACATATGTGAGAGATTATAAAATCCTGAAATTGTATCCCTCACACATGCGTAAATGTCTATGTAAGTTACATGTTGTATCAACGAAGTTGTAGGGGAAATGATTGTAAGGTGTGGATGTTAGGAAACCATGAATAATATTAACAGAATAGTCCATATGTCACATGGTTACTCCAAGTCCCATCATTAGTTGACTTCAATTGAGATGTTTAATCATATTATTGTAGGAACATGTATATATGGTTACTCTACCAAAGACTTTCGAGCACCTAAGGATGTAAGGCCACATTACCAATATAATGTAAAATTGGTGCAATCAACCCTATGTGGAACTCTTAGGATTAGTTCCCACTTTCCTATGGTTATTTCCAAAAGATACCATGTTAATTTGTTAGGTTGCATGCTAAATAATTATGGTTCTCTTTATGGGCTTGCATGTAGTTATAACAATGAATATGAGTAAGAAATGGTTGTGGAATCCTTCTTCAAATAATAGTTTGTTGAGAGTATATATATATATATATATATATGAGCGCCTACATGCGTTAACAAGTAGTGTCAGCCATGTAAATGTAAATTTGATTATATTCCATGTTGGAGTATCACATAATCAAATTAGTTAAATCCAATTAGGATTTCATTGTGCACATAGTTTTGTTAGAATTTGGATACACTCCTACACAAGATTGCACACAAGTAAATTAGATGCATGCAACAAAATGGGAAGGAATAGAATACATTCAAATGAATGTTGTATTTGTTGCAAAATAGTAAATTTGAACTTCATGGGTCATGAGATTAAATTCATGCAAAACATCCCTAAGCCAATAACTAAAAGGATCATCTAGAGAGAATTCTTTGTGACTAGTCACAATCTAGTTGCACATAAACATGTTTCTTAGGTCTTATCAAAAATATAACTTTGAAACTTAAAAGAAAATTCCAAAAACTTATTCTATATAATTGAGCGATTGTCTCTTTGTTATTTCCCATTCGTACTTCTCATATTTTGATGTGAAATAGTCACTACATATCATTCAACACACAAATCTGAGACTATGCTTCCACATCCTAATATCAAATCACTTCCACTCAACTATATTGTTGTTCATAATAGTGTCTTCCACTTCCACTGATGATTGTGGTGATATTTCTAGCAAATCCCTTTAGTGAAACATAAGTTTCTGGCTTGACTAACTTTACCAGAAGATGAAGGGATTGTACCTCCAAAGCCTTCATCTTAACCTTAGAATATATTAGCCAATGAATTACCTATTCATTAGAATCCACTCTTTCATGTAAATGCAAAGATTACCATGTTTGTTCATGAAAATACATAAAAATTAATGGTTCCCCTCTCGAGTTTGGTCTCCTCTTGACCTTCACTGGTGTGACTTTCCAACGATATTTCAATATTCTTTGTAAAGACTCTATTTTTCCACTAAAATTTGGAATCCCTTAAAGGTTAGGCAAGAAAGTGGGTTGGAAATGTAACCAAGCTATGAGACTTGAAAATATCATAATAATATGAAACATAATTAGATGTTAGTAGAATAGTATTTTAAAATTGATATTTACATATTAATACTACTATTTTGTTAAAAAAAATAGACTTCATTAATAATGTGGAAAAGTTTAATAACATCTTTTCCAATGAAAAACTGTTGAAATAATTATTTAGTCTCATATTCTACTTCATTTTTTCTAATCCTTCTAGTGAAAAGGAACCTTCTATAAAGAAAATTTCCCTGCATGACAAATCATGCTTGTAATATAATCATAAATCAGAATATTGGTTGGCTTTACTTAAGTTTGATGATGGGTAGTTCCAATTAAGGAAAATGTTTAGTCGAGTTTCATTGTTTATCCTACTTAGATAGGATTGACTTTTGATAATAGTGTTTTGTTCACTAGTATGAACATGCTTAGTGGAGAAGGACTGGTGTCATTCTTGTGAATTTGCGTTCTAACTCTTTGTAAATATATAATTATTAAATTGTAATTTTCACTTCATTGATCGCATTGTGATGCTATTTGGATTTATATGGAGGTTTCTTGCATTTTTCTTTCTACAAAAAGTAAAAAGGAATATTTACCCTTTTCCGTATCATGGGGATATTTTCACGCCATAAGAAATGCATATCTCTAAGCTTGAACATAATTTAGGTTATAAGTGAAGGAAGAAGATACATAGAAAACAAGCTTCCAAACTTTACTATGGTTGTATGGAGACTCGTAATGGCATTTGAGCTCGCTAATGCACCAAAAACATTCCATAGATTGATGAAAGATGTATCAAGATATTATCTGGCTTATTTTGTCATTGTGTATTGTGATATCATTCTCCTCTATATCAAAATATGAACATAACACTAATAGAATCTCAAAGTCGTATTATGAAAATATGTAGGAGAGAAGAAACCTTTGATGAGTTTCTAGAAGAGTTTATTTTCCATGGACTTCGTAACTTACCGCACTATATACTAGGTATAGATGGATTGTATGTCAACCTAGAGATGGTACAGGTCATAAATTGAGCGGTCAATGCCAACCTATCTCAGTGAAAAATTTGAAGTCTACCTCACATTACTTTGACATCTCATTGTGTTTCAATTCCTTAACCAAGGAAAATGCAAACAATAAATGGGAAGATGAACAACAATATTTTGATAAAGCCATGACACAAATCTATAATGAACCTTTGGTGATAATGTTAGAGAAATTTCCATTACAAGTGGAGCTTGATATTGATATGTAGCAAGGGAGGCATCCTTAGTGGTGCAAGAAACACTTAAAAGGTACAGGAAACACTCAAATAACATTCTTTGAAGTGATGATCAAGTATCCAACCATAAGGAGTGGATACAATGTAGTGACACTATGTCGTAGTTGAGGAGGTGTATTATAGAGATTATTTAAAGGACAATACTAAGTACATAGACTCAAGTACCACCACACGAGATGGTACCCCCCTTGATCTAACTAAATGGAACCTCCCTCGAGGTCATAGGGTTGGATTTACCAAGGAATGAGTGGAATTATGCCAACGAATATTTCCTATGGTAATATTCCACATGGCACTACGTGGGTGCCACGAGGCATGATTATGAAAACCTACAAAATGAATATGGAAACCCTAGGAAAACATAAATTTTGACCCCAAAATGTGAATAGAGAAGATACATATTTTTTAGACCCCATTCTCATAATCACACACTAGTAGTTGAGTCAACTTAGTATCCATCTCCTTAGGCTTAATTGGTAATGGGGTATGTTACATATATGATTGTTCAAGAAGATCTGTTTGCACCGTAGAAATTGAAATGGATCCCTCGCTATGTAGAAAATCTAGTATCTCGAAGAGGGTTTTCTCCTCTACTTCCATTTCATCCAAATCTTCTATGATTACCTAAAAAACTTGTCTCCATTGCAATTTATTCCAACATTGTCTTTACATCATGTATTTCAATGTCCATATCCATTCTACCTTGCATTGTATTATATGGGTTTTTCCTTTTCCTTGTAGAAGTGTGTTGTATGGGCTTGGGCTGTGCTCCTAAGGATTGCTCCACGTGACCTTTGATCCTATTGTATTGGATTTTTCTCTGCTACGGCTTCAAATTTGTTTTTGGAGAGAAAGGGCTCCTTGGAGTTAGGGTTTTGGGGCCTAGAGTTCCTCCTCTTTCCAGCCAATTGTTGAAACCTTTCTGATTAGTTCTTACGATTATCTCCTTCAGCATGGGGGGATCGGTGAGGGGTAGATCCGTATAGTGGTAGCCATGTTCATGGTAGCTTCTACAACAAAAAGGGATATGGTTATAATCAATTGGTTGGATGATATCGTAATGTTTGGCTAAGATAAGTATGGATCATGATAGTCACTCTAAGACATTCATGTACACACATATCCTAGAATATGCAATGCACCTCTTTGATTTGGTTATTTCTGACACTTTTACATAATTACCAATGATATTTCCAATTCCCACTATTTCCTATATAGGAGCAACCAAAAATTTTTCTTTGTCTGGGATGAAATGAGGCATCCAAAGCAAGATGAAGAGAATGGCATTGTTAAGAAAATAAGGGCCATTCATAACAACCTTTGAACAATCCTCTAAATTGATGAATATCATCATAAGAAAACCTTTGTCTCCAATCTACAAATCAACATTCACTTTTGGCTTCCATTTAGCCTTGATCCATGAGGCTAGATCTTGATTTGGTGGCTAAGCTCCAATAAATTTGAAGATTAATGTGTGGCCTGGAATGGATTTTATGTGCTCCAGGATTTTATCTTACTTGACCTTATATATGTCGTTTTGAAGGAAATTTGGAACACGACAGATTGATATATTGTTTTTCCATGTAGTGCCCAAGATTGGGGCATATTTTTGACCTCCTTGTGATGAATTTCAGTGGGGGGATTGATGAGGTGCTGCCTCCACCACATTCTTCCTAGAATTAGCATCTCTCAATACTACACTCTGGTAGGAGGGGACGCATCCCCTCCCCTAGATGAGGAGGCCATAGGTTGATCAGAATCATGTTAAAAATGAAGTCCTAGCGAAATATTAGAGTGAGGTGTGGAAAATTTACAAAGGTTTTAGGGTTTTTGTTATCACCAAAAAATGATTACCTAGCCATTTCTAACTAGGTGGATCGAAATACACCTTGCGGGATTAATTTTACCATAGAAAAATCACTTTCACCATGGGAAATAATTTAGCAAACCATTTTTATTATTTAAAAAAAAAACTCATGGGAAGAATTGAATAAATCATTATTTATAATTTTCTCTAGGAATAATCATTAAATAATTGTTTGATAATTATTCCTTGTCACATTACTAATTCATTAGAATCCACTCTTTCATGTAAATGCAAAGAGTACCATGTTTGTTCATGAAAATACATAAAATTTTATGGTTCGCCTCTCGAGTTTGGTCTCCTCTTGACCTTCATTGGTGTGACTTTCCAACGATATTTCAATATTCTTTATAAAGACTCTATTTTTCCACTGAAATTTGGCATCCCTTAAAGGGTAGGCAAGAAAGTGGGTTGGAAATGTTACCTAGCTATGAGACTTGAAAATATCAAAATAATATGAAACATAATTAGATGTTAGTAGAATAGTATTCTAAAATTGATATTTACATATTAATACTACTATGTTGTTAAAAAAAATAGACTTCATTAATAATGTGGAAAAGTTTAATAACATCTTTTCCAATGAAAAACTGTTGAAATAATTATTTAGTCTCATATTCTACTTCATTTTTTCTAATCCTTCTAGTGACAAGGAACCTTCTATAAAGAAAATTTCCCTGCATGACATATCATGCTTGTAATATAATCATAAATTAGAATATTGATTGGCTTTACTTAAGCTTGATGATGGGTAGTTCCAATTAAGGAAAATGTTTAGTCGGGTTTCATTATTTATCCTACTTAGACAGGATTCACTTTTGATAATAGTGTTTTGTTCACTAGTATAAAAATGCATAGTGGAGAAGGACTGGTGTCATTCTTGTGAATTTGCGTTGTAACTCTTTGTAAATATATAATTATTAAATTGTATTTTTCACTTCATTGATCTCATTGTGATGCTATTTGGATTTCTATTGAGGTTTCTTGCATTTTTCTTTCTACAGAAATTAAAAAGGAATATTTACCCTTTTCCATATCAAGGGGATACTTGCAAGCCATAATAAATGCATATCTCTAAGCTTGAGCATAATTTAGGGTATAAGTGAAGGAAGAAGATACATAGAAAACAAGCTTCCAAACTTTACTATGGTTGTATGGATACTCATAATGGCATTTGAGCTCGCTAATGCACCAAAAGCATTCCATAGATTGATGAATGACGTATCAAGATATTATCTGGCTTATTTTGTCATTGTGTATTGTGATATCATTCTCCAATATATCAAAATATGAACATAACACTTATAGAATCTCAAAGTCGTATTATGAAAATATGTATGAGAGAAGAAACATTTGATGAATTTCAAGAACAATTTATTTTCCATGGACTTTGTAACTTACCTCGACTATATGGTAGGTGTAGATGGATTGTATGTCAACCTAGAGATGATACAAGTCATAAATTAAGTGGTCGATGCCAACCTATCTCAGTGAAAAATTTGAAGTCTACCTCACATTACTTTGACATCTCATTGTGTTTCAATTCCTTAACCAAGGAAAATGCAAACAATAAATGGGAAGATGAACAACAATATTTTGATGAAGCCGTGACACAAATCTATAATGAACCTTTGCTGATAATGTTAGAGAAATTTCCATTACAAGTGGAGCTTGATGTTGATGTGTAGCAAGGGAGGCATTCTTAGTGGTGCAAGAAACACTTGAAAGGTACATGAAACACTCGAATAATATTCTTTGAAGTGATGATCAAGTATCCAACCATAAGGAGTGGATACAATGTAGTGACACTATGTCTTAGTTGAGGAGGTGTATTATAGCGATTATTTAAACAACAATACTAAGTACATAGACTCAAGTACCACCACACGAGATGGTACCCCCCTTGATCTAACTATGATGGAACCTCCCTCAAGGTCATGGGGTTGGATTTACCTAGGAATGAGTGGAATTATGCCAACAAATATTCCCTATGGTAATATTCCACATGGCACCACGTGGGTGCCATGAGGCATGATTATGAAAACCTACAAAATGAATATGGAAACCCTAGGAAAACATAAATTTTTACCCCAAAATGTGAATAGAGAAGATACATATTTTTTAGACCCCATTCTCATAATCACACACTGGTAGTTGAGTCAACCTAGTATCAATCTCCTTAGGCTTAATTGGTAATGGGGTATGTTACATATATGAATGTTCAAGAATATCTATTTGCACCTTAGAAATTGAAATGGATCCTTGGCTATGTAGAAAATCTAGTATCTCGAACTGGGTTTTCTCCTCTACTTCCATTTCATCCAAATCTTCTATGATTACCTAAAAAACTTGTCTCCATTGTGATTTATTCCAACATTGTCTCTACATCATGTATTTCAATCTCCATATCCATTGTGCCTTGCATTGTCTTATATGGGTTTTTCCTTTTCCTTGTAGAAGTGTGTTGTATGGGCTTGGGTTGTGGTCCTAAGGATTCCTCAGTGTGACCTTTGATCTTGTTGTAGTGGATTTTTCTCTACTACGGCTTCAGATTTGTTTTTGGAGAGAAGGGGCTCCTTGGAGTTAGGGTTTTGGGGCCTAGAGTTCCTCCTCCTTCTAGCCAATTGTTGAAACCTTTCTGATTAGTTCTTACGATTATCTCCTTCAACATGGGGGGATCGGTGAGGGGTAAATCCGTATAGTGGTAGCCATGTTCATGGCAGCTTCTACAACAAAAAGGGATATGGTTATAATCAATTGGTTGGATGATATGCTAATGATTGGCTAAGATAGGTATGGATTATGATAATCACTCTAAGACATTCATGTACATACATATCCTAGAATATGCAATGCACCTCTTTGATTTGGTTATTTCTGACACTTTTACATAGTTTCCAATGATATTGCCAATTCCCACTATTTCTCATAATGGAGCAACCAAATTTTTTTTTTGTCTGGGATGAAATGAGACATCCAAAACAAGATGAAGAGAATGACATTGTTAAGAAAATAAGGGCAATTCATAACAACCTTTGAACAATCCTCTAAATTGATGAATATCATCATAAGAAAACCTTTAGCTCCAATCTACAAATCAACATTCACTTTTGGCTTCCATTTAGCCTTGATCCATGAGGCCAGATCTTGATTTGGTGGCTAAGCTCCAATAAATTTGAAGATTAATGTGTGCCCTTGAATGGATTTTATGTGCTCTAGGATTTTATCTTACTTGACCTTATATATGTCATTTTGAAGGACATTTGGAACACAATAGATTGATATATTGTTTTTCCATGCAGTGCCCAAGATTGGGGCATATTTTTGACCTCCTTGTGATGAATTTTAGTGGGGGGATTGATCAGGTGCTACCTCCACCACATTCTTCCTATAATTAGCATTTCTCGATACTACACTCTAGTAGGAGGGCACGCACCCCCTCCCCTAGATGAGGAGGCCATGGGTTGATCAGAATCATGTTAAAAATGAAGTCCTAGCAAAATATTAGGGTGAGGTGTGGAAAATTTGCAAAGGTTTTAGGTTTTTTGTTATCACCAAAAAATGATCAGCTAGCCATTTCTAACTAGGTGGATCGAAATACACCTTGCAGGATTAATTTTACCATAGTAAAATCACTTTCACCATGGGAAATAATTTAGCAAACCATTTTTATTAAATTATTTCTCGTTTCAAAAAAAAAAACTCATGGGAAGAATTGAATAAATCATAATTTATAATTTTCTCTAGGAATAATTATTAAATAATTGTTTGATAATTATTCCTTGTCACATTTGACTAAATTACCTAGGAATAATTAAATAAATCATTACTTATTTATTATTCCTTAATTCTATTATTGGAATAATTGTTAAATCACTGTTTAATAATTATTTCAATTTCACGCCATTCTTAATCCTCACAACATAATTAATAAATCATTTTATTTGTTAATTATTTCTAGATAAAGATATTTGACTATTTTGAATATCTTTTCCCTCTCCAAAAAATATAATAAATTATTCATAATGGTTAGATCTTGATTTCCTCAATATTATTTTATTGTTTTCCATTATCAAGATCAACCCAATACTTTGTTATAAATAGGAGGTTTTTCCATTCATTCTTGACCATGATCATTATCATTTTCACCATTATCATCTCTTTTCACTTGAGCTCCCATTTGAGTTCTACACATTGTTTGGGTTTTTCACACATTGAGAGAGAAAATCGATTACTGAAGCATCAAGGACATAAAATGACTCCCATGGAGGGGATTTGTGGACCCTTTTGTGGATCTGCTTCACCAAGTGTTATCAATAAAGATTTATTATTCATTTCAAAATATATTTTCATTTGGGTTATTACATTGGATATATATTGTTGCTTACACTTTAGATATATAAGAATAAGACTAGAAAAATCTACATTATAATTAAGATGTTCCTCATCAGAATACTGAAAATCGTCCCCTTCACTATCCAAATTCTCCTTAACAAGTTGAATTTCCCCTTGGTGACATGTTCCTTCTGTAGGACCAACTAACTCCTCAAGGGTTGTGATAACCAAATCTTCCACCAAAGAAACAAATACACCATTGGGAGTTGTTTATTTTTTTACAGACTTACAAGGTAGAATAGAAGCAACATGGAGTAAACCAAGAGCTCTCACAAGCTAAATAGTAATTAGTAAGATGGTCTAGATTTGATCCTAAGTAGCCTCAAATTCTTGTCCCATAGTAGGATGATAAGTTTCCTCTCTCTCGAGAGTATGAGTTGGAGTGGAAATGGGGACATTGCTACCTTGCGCGGAAGTATGTTTGTTAGGATGTGGTGATTTATTAGCCATAAAAATGAAACTTCCCTCCTTCTAGTGCCAAAATGTTGACGGTGTTGGATCCCATCAACATGCAAGGGGGTACCCCTGATGAAGGGTCCCAATTAGACTTCACACCATTGTGAATAGCATCCCTTCCAAAATTATGGCCTGGTTGCCATGATTCTTAAAAATTTTCCTTGGCTACGATGGTTAGCACAAAATATTAATATGCATGTCTTTTGAATGAACAAGTGAGTATGCCTTGTGGAATGTTCAGTTGTAGAATATATCAAGGTTCTTTTACTGAAGGGAAAATAAAAGCGCGCCTTCAAGAGAAGAGCAATAGTACTAATATAATAAATACACACAAGCACATATATATGAAAGAATCGTTGATCAACTAGCGAAATAGTTCACAAAGAAGAAATGATCATTAAAATAAGTACAACACACCTTCAACAAGATATGCACCAAAGCCACTGAAATAGTTCAATTTATTTAGTGCATATGAAAACAACATATATCACAAACATTCAAAGAATATTCTTATAAAACTTACAACACACAAATGAAAGTTTGATCACTTAATGAGCTGCAAGTATTAAGCAAATGTTCCAAGATACATTGGTACAATGAACACCACTATCTCCAATAATGGAGCGTAAGAGCTACCACTTTCTCCTTCAAAGAACTATCTTCATCTCTAATACCTAGTGGGACAAACCAATGGGAAAAATCCTTTTCTCGAGCTATGAGGGTGTTTATACAACAAATGGGGTGACTTTTCACCTCCCTTGTGACTCCTGGACTTTCCTCATGACTCTTTAACTTCTCCATGACCTTTCAGATTCTATGGGTGACTCTTGGACTTTCAATTTACATTAAATTTCTCATATTATTGAAAACTACATAATTACATCTACAAATGATGTGGCACATGAGGACTCATTTGACACCTTGAATTGACATCTTGACAAGACATGAATTGATACTGATGACATGGACTTAATGACGATGTGGAAATGTCAAGCCACTCTTCATGCTGTTATCCTTTTGTCTTCTTGAGAGATGGTTCATGCCCTTTATCTTCCTCCTTCATAAGTCTTGAAGATAGTTCCCCTTCATCTTCTTGTTCAAGAGTTAGCTTTATCTTTCAGCTTCATAGGTGTCGTCTAGCATGGTCTCCTTCTTCTTCTGCTCCATCATCATCCTGTCATGACAAGATATAATACCTACAATTGAAAACCACTCATGAGAATATGACAACGTCGTTATAGGCCCAAATGCCTTCTAATATTTTGCTACCAACTGTGCTTTCAAGTCTATTTCCATGGACCTTTTATTTTATTAAAGAAATCGCTGCAAAATATGTCAATTTTGGCCTTAAGCCCTTGTTATTGGTGCTCTCAAATTTTATCTTACATGACATCATATCTCGGGTTTTGAAGGAATTTTTGAACAGAGTGGCTTGATATATTGTTTTTCCATACAACGCATATGATTCGATCATATTTTCGACCTCCTTGTGATGAATTTGCTGGTGGGGGGATTGATGAGGTGTTTCTTTTGCCACCTTCTTCCTAGACTTAGCGTCTCTGAAGACTACATTGTTGTAGGAGGGGGCCGCATCCCCTCCCCTAGATGAGGAGTCCATAGGTTTACCAGAATCAAGCTAAAAATGAAGTCCTCACAAAATATTAGAGTTGGGTATGGAAAATTTGCAAAGGTTTTAGAGTTGTAACACATAAACCCTAAACCTAGATGATTAACATTACATAGCATGATTTTTTGGCATTTCCAACATACTAATCTTAACTCTTATGAGTTGATTTTATTAATTAATTAAACCCCCTTATTTTAATTGTATATATAACATTAATTATAGCATTCTACCTAATAACAATTTTAATATTTATATAACATCATTTAATACATTTCATCCAACATTAATTATGAGAACTATTTAAATAAAATAATAATGAAAATAATATATTAGATAACTTAATTATAACTACATAACAATAAATGCAAGGCAAAGAAAAATCCAAGCCATAAGTGACCACTTATGTTCCTGGGCCAATCCTCCTAAAGAAAAGAGCATATTAGGTTAAGTGTTGAGCTCAAGATGAGTTTTGGTGCAAATAGGACCAAAATTTTGTAAATTAGGAGAGACTGAAGCACCCATTTGAGGGGAACTAATACTTTTAGATAATGTAAGGCTCTGAATGTCCAATTGTTTTTTTTGGAGGAAATTATATCCAAAATATCTCTCCCTTGAATAATTTTCAATGAATTTTATTTTAGGGTGACTTTGACATTATGATGGGTGTTGAAGAAGAAGACTTGGGACTTGTTGGGCTTTATTTTAGTACCAAAGGCTAGCATAAAGTCATTCAAAATGTTCTTGAAGGCCAAGGCTTCTTGAGTGAAGGGCTTGCCTATGAACATAGTGTCATTCACAAAGTGTTGGTGAGTTATTAGTGCCAACTAGTTGTTGAGACAAACGTCACATAGGACACCGTCAAGCATAGAAGATATCAGAAAACACTTGAGGCCTTTACCAAAAAGGGAAAAACAAAAATGGGAGAGTTGGTCTTCCTGGCGGATACCTCGAGAGGCACTAAAGGTGGAGGAGGAGCCATTGATAAGGATAGAGAAGAAAGGAAAGGAAAATAAGGAAGCCACCCATTTAGCCCAACCATAAAAGAAACCAAAGGCTTTCAAAATTCGAAGAAGATAAGCCCATCTCAATTTGTCAAATGCTTTTGAGAAATCCAATTTGATTCCCATACCTCATTTTATGAATTCTTTTATAGTGTGTATAATCTCATGGGCTACTATGATCTCATCTAGGATTTTAGAACCCTCAACATATCCCAACTACTCCTTGGAGGTGAGCAGAGGCAACAAGGATTCGAGTTTATGGAGAATGATCTTCGAAATGAATTTTTACACCATGTTGAAAAGAATGATAATTCTTAAGCTACTTAGGTCTATTACTCATGCTGATTTAGGTGAAAGAGTGAGGAAGGCAGAATTTAGTGTAGCGAGGATATAGCATATTCTTCATGATTCCTCCACTAAATCTAGTATCTCCTCAGTCAAGAATTCCCAACTGTCTTGGAAAAAATCTAAGGTGAAGCCATGAGGGCGAGGGACCTTAATTTTTGGGAGGCTCATCAATGCTTCCTTAACCTCCTACAAGGTAATTTCCTTCATCTAAGCCACATTTTGGTCTTTAGTGACCAATATCAGAATGTGGGTGATTATTTTCTCCATGGCTTGTAATTTGTTAGATTTTATTTTCTTTAAGGAGATTCTTGTATAATGAAGTAAGTTCATTTTCAACATAAATGTGATGAGAGATTCGTTTCCCATAATTACTCGTACGTGAGAAGATATGGTTATGATGCATGTGTTTCAGTGTTGATTTATGCAAAGCCAAGTGTTCTTCTCCACACCCCTGAGCCATGAGATCCTAGATTGTTTCCTCCATAAGGTCTCCTCTTGCTTCCATATTTCCCCTATTTTTTAAGAACCTCCCCCTCCTCCTTTAACAAATCTTCAAATCACCCTTCAAGTGTCATTTTTTGTTGGATGCATTCCATTTTAGTTTCCATATTTTATTTTCCTCAAAGATGTTACCAAATTCTTCATGATTCCACTTTTTAATTAAACCTTTTAGAGTTTTTAACTTATGTTGAAAGTTGAACATGGGAGAGAGGCTTCCACTATCCAAGTCCCACCACTATTCCTTGGATTTCACAAGTATGGATATGTTAACGAAAAAATATCAAATATGAATGACCAATTTTTAGCAGCTTCTTTGAGGTCTAATTCTAGCATTATTGGATAATGGTCTTAGCCTGCACTAGGAAAATGGAAGCTTCGAAAAAGAGGTATTTTTCCAACAATCATTTTGATAAAATAAATATATCCACTTGACATGTTGTCTCGTGCTTGCCTCCTCTGTAGTTGTCCAAGTATAGATTCCATTTATCATTTCTATCTGATTTAATTACATGCCTAATTTCATCTTTGAAGGATTATGCTTCAATGCCTAATCTACGAACTCCCCCCTTTTTTCCTCCAGCCAGGTAATCATATTGAAGTCCCCTCCAACAATGAAGTTCTCATTCAAATGAATTTGTTGAAGCTAAATGAGGTTGTTGAGAAAATAAAGTTTATCCCCTCGCAGGTGCATCCCATTACTACCATTAAGAACCATATCTCTTTTGATCTGATCAATTGAAATTTTCGAGAGAGGATCCTAGGGGTTGCCAACCAGTCATGAAAAGTTACTTCCAAGGGGTTTAATAGGATTCATAGACCATGTATTGTTCCATGAGAATCAAGATGATAATGTTAGGTTTTTCCTTCTTAATTTTGTCTCTAGTTAGTCTTTATTTTTTGTCGCTTTTGAGACCCCTTATGTTCCACAAAATCACTTTCATTGAGAAGGAAGGAGGGATAGGGAAAAAAACCCTTGAAAGCAATGTAATATTATGTGAATTGGGTAGAAGATTCCTTGTCTATTGTATTAACTCTTATGTTGTTTTCCTCCCCCATCATTTATCTCCTTTGATTGGTTTTAGGGGGTCTCTCGAATTCGTAATCTTATGTGAATTGGCTAGAAGATTCCTTGACTATTGTATTAACTCTTATGTTGTTTTCCTCCCCCATCATTTATCTCCTTTGATTGGTTTTAGGGGGTCTCTCGAATGCCAAGAAAGAGAAGAAAGAGAACATTGATGAGGAGTTGTGGGAGTCAACACTTTCTCCAAAAGGGTGAATTGAATCCTAAGATTTGATTGTTTGAGAAGATCCATTTGTGCCTCAAAAATAGAATTGGTTCCTTGGCATTGTAGCTACTCGATTATCTTAGAGAGGGTTTTCTCTACTTCCATTTCATCCAAGCCTTCTATCCTTACCTAAGAACTTTCTACTCTACTTCCATTTCATCCAAGCCTTCTATCCTTACCTAAGAACTTGTCTCCATTATGATTTCTTGCAACATTGTCTTTGCATCACGCATTTCAGGCTCCATATCGGTTATGTCTTGCATAGTGTTATCTTGGTTTTTCTTTTTCTTTATAGAAGTGTCTTGCATGGGCTAGAGTTGTGGTTGCAAGGATTCCTTAGGTGAATTCAAATTTTGGATCTTGGTTATGCCTTGCAAATGTTATCTTGGTTTTTCTTTTTCCTTATAGAAGTGTCTTGCATGGGCTCGAGTTGTGGTTGTAAGGATTCCTGAGGTGAATTCAAATTTTGGATCTTGGTTATGTCTTGCATAATGTTATCTCAATTTTTCTTTATGTTTATAGAATTTTCTTGCATGGGATCGATTTGTAGTTGCAAGGATTCCTAAGGTGAATTCAAATTTTGGATCTTGCTCTACTAAAAAAAATATTCTTTGTCCAGGTTGAAACCAAGCATCCATAATCATATCAAGAGACTCGCATTGTCAAGAAAATAAAGGCCATTCTCAAAGACCCTTGAATGACCCTGTAAATTAATGATAATGAGATGAAGAGACTCACATTGTCAAGAAAAAAAGGCCATTCTCAAAGACCCTCGAATGATCCTCTAAATTAATGAAGATCATCGTAAGAAAACATTTGGTTGCAATATGAAAATCAACATGAAATTTGGGCTGCCATTCATCCTTAATCCATGCTTTTAGATCTCGTTTTGGTGACCAAGCACTAATAAATTTGCAGATTAAAATGTGTTACTGCATGATTTCTATTGTTCCAAGATTTTATTTGACTTGACCTCATATCTTCAGTCAGTTTTGAATGACTTTGACTTGACCTCATAGCTCGGGTTTTGAATGACTTTGACTTGACCTCATATGTGGGGTTTCCAATGAATTTAGGAATAAAGCGACTTGTATCTATTAGGGCATCGTAGAGACCTCCTTGTGATGAATTTCCAGGGAGGATTGATGAGGTGTTGTTGCAACCACCTTCTTCATAGACTTAGCATCTCCTAAGACCAAGTCTTAGAGAAAGATTAGAGTGAGATGTGGAAAATATGCAAGTTGTAAGGCAAGTAAACCCTAAACCTAGCTAGTTAGACTTCACTAGGATCTCCACCATCTTAGTCTTAACTCTTATTAGTTGATTTGATTAATTAATCGAACCCCCTTCTTTTCTTTGTATATACACTATTAATTATGGCATTGTCCCTAATCATAATTATAATATTAATTAATTAAACCCCTTTCTTTTTTTTGTATATACCCCATTAATTATCACATTGTACCTAATCATAATTATAATATTTATATAGCATTATTTTATACAAAGTTCTAACATTTAAATAAATAAAAAGTAAAACCTCGACAAGCTTCTATTTGCAAAACATATAGAGTTATGTATATTTCATTCTCGTGGTTGCCCAAAACCTAAAATCCTAAAAACATTTTGTTTAATTTGTTTTCATTAGTCGATTGAAAATATATTACAAAAGAATTTAAAAATGTTGAATAGATAGCTTATCGAAGAAAATGAAAATAATATAGTCTATACATATAGATCCAAAAGATGAAAACTATATATCACACCTATCAATAAACCTACTCCCCATGGATTATTAATCACATTTTTAAATTGTGACGACTTGTCACTGGATCAATGAGGTCAATGATTGTATAAGGAATTGTCACTGGATCCTTCTATCACGCAAACCAATCTGGTCAAATATTGTCCATTAGAGTAGGTGACCAATCGATAAACCTACTCCCCACAGATTATTAATAACATTTTTTCCCCACTAAATTGTGAAAATCCTCCCTGCTATTAAAAATGGAATATCTCGCTTTCTGTGTCGATTCAGTGTTTTGACCACAAATGCAACTACGTGTTATAATATAACTCATGCAACCATATAAAATAAAAATAGGTTTTATAAATAATTAAAAGAACGGGAAGCAAACAGGCGGGCTTCATGGGGGCCAACGTATGCCAACCAGTGGTATGCCTTTCAGCGCCTTTACAAATTCGGCGATCTTTTGTTGTTGTTGTTATGGTAGGAAATATACTTTATACCCCGGTATGTTCAGTTGAAAATTTCACAGATTTGTAAGTTGATTTCTAATTACGGGGCGGGGCAGTCATGGAGCATCAGGTGCGAGACATTATTGGCATTCAAACAGGGTGGCAACGGTCCAATTTGGGTCGATACACTTTCAAAACTTGTTGGGTCTAATGACCCTGACCGCTGAAATTCTATTAGAGTAATTTGTACTTTTTTCGTTTGTTGCCAGAAGACCACGCAAATTCTCACAATTACGGCTTTCTGCTATCCGTTTAGGTTATCCGCTCGGTTATGCTCAGAATATCCATATCTTATCGGGTTTGGTAATTTCCGTATGGAGCTATACCGGTGTTAGGTCAGATGGATATTCGTTGTGGAAATATTGATAAGTGCCCATTCATTATCAACGCGGTATTCATAGGTTATTTATTCATTTCCAACGTGGTATTCACGGTGGGTTTTTCATTATCAACGCGATACTGATAAGTAAGTTAATCGCACGATACGCGGCCAGATATGCCAAAGCTGTGGGCCAATATCTTATCTTAGGCTCACGCGATAACTATCTCCTCGAATACGCGCCCAAATTTCTCGGCATCCGACCAATCTTTGCCTGATACGCTGGTTATTTTTGGCAATGACGGTTAGTTATGGCCAATACGCCGCTTATATATGGTGAACGCGGCTTATCTCCGCAGGAAACTCGACCTATCATCCGCGTTATACGTTCAGTGGATAACTCGCGTATCTGGCATGATAACTCGCATATCAGGCAGATATAAGTCGCATATCCGGCATTTCTCACCCGCTCGCCCAGAAATGCCTCGCATAACCGCCTCGGATAGCCCGTAGTTCAGCGTCGGATAGCCAGAATGTACTCGCGTATACGGCGTAGGCAAATCGCATATCCGGGCTAAAGTGACTCGCGTATGCTATGAATAACTCACTTATCATAACCATTCAGTATAATAGTCATAGTAATTCACGCGAGATAAACCATTCAGTATAATAGTCATAGTAATTCACGCGATTTAACTCGCGTTGCAGATAATGGCCATTGTAAGTCCAGCGAATTATCTCGTCAAAGATAACCACATCCTCTGAAAACCCTTCTGTGTCAACCCTTAGCTTCTAAATATAGTCGGTATCGGTAGGGCACAGTAGGGAAAGGATATAGATTTTCGTCAAACAGCTTCAGTAGTCCGTCTATCATTCCTTCTTTGGTACCAATTTCTCCGGCAGCATTTCTGTCGGTTGACATTATTTCCACAATAGATGCTGCGTCTCCAGACTATACTTTGCCAACAGCCATTCCAGGGCAGCCAGCACAGAGGGTCTCGTTAAATCTCTCCTGTGAACAGAGAACAGTGAAATTGCACCCATTGCTTCTTCCACTGCCTCAGGATCCGCACCCATTTCAGAATTAATCGAGGCTTTTGAATGGAAAACGCGGATAAGAACAGGCAAAGCTCGCGGACCCTTACTAGACGTCTCAGGTTCTTCAAAGCTCTGAGTTTATCTGCACTCACTTCTTGAATATCCTCAATTATTTGGCGCACTTTTCTCGGCTCTTCAACGGGTTCAGGTGTCGGGTTTCCTGAAAAGTGCTGTGAAGAACATCGAGAGTTTCAGGTGTCGGATTTCCTGCAAAGTTCTGTGAAGGACCTCGATCGAGAGTCGCTGGACATACATTGTTTCCATCGTCAGACCATTTTTGAATGGAAGCTTATTCCTGTAAGATCACTGGATCTCTCATCAGATCCAAAGATATTAATAAAATAGGGTACTATAAGCTCATGGTTAATAGAATATATATGTTTGTTTTTTCCGAGGAGCCCATTCATTGACATTTAAACAAAGAATTCCATATTGAGTTGTGAATACGTTTATTATGTGTTACCTTGTAGATGGCTGGAATAGGACGACTTGCGCCTTCTAATCAATGTCCTCAGTTGCACATTATTACACATATTGCCCTCTTTGCCAGAGGCACGGGGTTCGATTCCCCTCATCTCCAAATTCTCTGGATATCTAGGGTTTTGATATCTCTGTTTTATCTGCGCTGTTTGGTTGCTTTAGAATGTAGGCAGTTTTGTGACACGTTTTCAAATCTCGGTTTTGGTTTTCGGACTTGTAATCTAGCTTTTATGAATTCAAATTATATATATATATATATATATATATATATATATATATTTTAATAAATTAATAATAATAATACAATTATGTTTTGTTATATATATATATTTTTAAATTAATAATAATAATAATATAATTATACTTTATATTTTTATATAATAATAAATTGGTTAATAATAATAATAATAATACAATTGTAGTTTATATTTTTATATAATAATAAAGTGGTTATTGCATATTTTTATATAATAATAAACTAGCTATTGCACCAGATGTTGCAATAGAAATACCTTAAGGCAATAACATGTAACACTAATTAATGTTTCTTTGAGAATTGTTGAAAGACAAAAAAAATATCGAGAAAAGGCAATGACCATGCTACAATGAAATCTTACTCCAACATGGTTGTAATTATGCCAACAGGAACATTTTATAAATAAAGAAATAGCTCGTGATTTGTTACCTTCAAAATTAGAGGTTGTTTTGGTATAATTCCTCCATATTTCTTCTCGATCACTTCTTATTGAGTCACCTCTGTATTATTTCCTTCATGATCCTTCATACTATTCAAAAGATCACATTGTTCTTTACCATTGATCATTTCCTTCATGATCCTTGAAACTATTCAAAAGATCACGTTGTTCTTTACCACTAATCTCCTTGGTGTCTGCCATGTTCTTGTTTTTTAAAGCCGATTTTTTGAAAGAATGTTCAAATTATCAACTTCAATTTAATATGCTTGTCTTTTTAAGACTGTTAAAAATCATTCTAATAAGATTATCATGATTTTTGTTTTAGCTTTAAATTTGCAAATGCAATGCATGCATGAAAATAGTTACATATTATCGTCATACATGGAATTAGATTGAGTCATCCAGGCACTGCAATTCCATTGAAGCTTTTAGCGTGAGGATAGGTAGAGACAAGAGAGTAACAGGACTCACAACAATCTGTCACTGTGACTCGACTGGTGTTTATTTGGACATAATAGTAGGTAGTAATTGTAGATAGCAGGAAGCTAACGTAGAGTTAATTGGGGTGAAAAATAATTAACTCAAAGTATCACTCGGAATAACCTTTTTTTGTAACATTTTCCAATAGCTTCATCAACCTTTTAGGAGTTGGATCCTTTGTTGACCCAAGGCTTCGAGGCTCGCAAGGTGTTGAGAAAGCTTAAAGCGACATGCTCATAAGTAATGCATGCCACATATTTGTATTTTGTCTTGGAACTTAGAATGTGATTTGAGGGGGAGAAATAAAAGATTTTATAATTGCAGTGTTTAATAACGAGGACAAGGAAGGTATACATTAGGATTGGCGTTCAATTGATATATCATTATCCCACCCAAGGAAGGTATACATTATCATTATCATTAGGATTGGATTTCGATTCGAATATCATTATCCCACCCAAGGAAGGTATACATTAGGGTTGGCTTTCGATTCGAATATCATTATCCCATGCATCCATCAAGGCACATTTATCTATTGATCCCAAGGCACCATTGGCAAGCCTCGAGCGCACCAGACTTGGCCCACAAACACAACTAGAACATATAGTCCAATAGTTAAATCTCTGCCCATCTAGGTACCAAGGAAGAGACGTAGTAAAAGGGGATCCTATCCACAATAAGAAATGAAAAAATAAATGGGAATTTCTTGCTACACTCTCCAAGTGAAAGGTGCACCTTATTCTTACTATACTCTTTGGGAGATAGGTGGACCTTATTCTACTAGATGAGTAGCTTATGATACAAGTGCTAAAGACACAAACATCTCATTTTTCTACCTTCAATTTTCCATGGTCTGCTACAAAAGGAAATATGGAAACTTGTTCTCAAGACCATTGTTTTCTGTCAGATAGGTTTGGAGGGGCGCAACCATGTGTGTGTTTTGTTCAATTTGTATATGTGTTGGCTTTCCTACGTTGGATGGGCTCAGCCGTTGGACTTCTCTATTGGACTTCACCAGCGAGTGATTTGATCATAATTTAGAAGTATTGAAAAAAAACAAAATGTATACTGCTTCTTTTCCTGCTCGAATAGAGACATCTAATATATCTCTACGTACTCCCCATTAAAGTTACCATTTCTTAAATCCTGTAACATCTCTTTTACACTATGGTGGTCATTATATCTACTACTTGAACCATAAAGATTTCCAATCGGTGCACTTTCTTGTTCCTTATGCTTAGGTTTTTCATGCTTGAAGCCTTTGAATTTGCCTCTTCCTCTACCCTTCATTGCTTTGTGCTACTCACAACTGGCCATCCCTTTCATTGGTAACATAAATCTAGGATTTGGGGGCACTAAATTTCCTTTTGTACAGGTAGGGAATGATCCAAAGGATGTTTTCTACCATCGCATGGCATTCTGTCTAGTTCCAAGAAAGAAAAAGGCCAAGTGATCCATATATCAGATTAACCATCTTGCAACAAGCATCAGATAAAAAGAGTCTTCAATATAGATACACCACCCACCACTCAAACTACTTTTATGGATTGTCATGTCTATTTCTCTTCGATTTGCGAATGAATGAGAGGGAACTTATTCGAAGGAAGAGGTATAATGAATAACATTTAAAAAATAAACATTATTTTGCAATTTAACAATGTTTCTTGATACTTACCTTTTGTATCCTCAATGAATTGGTGAGATTTATAACAATTGAGACACAAAATATACCCAAGTTATATAATGCAGGGAGTCAATTCCTTAACAAATCTATGAGATTTATAGAAATTGTGACACAAAAATATACCCAAGTTATATAATGCAGGGAGTCAATTGAACATAATCATTCTGATAGGCCCATGGTTTACTATGCATTTTGGAAATTCAAGAGATGTGTATGAAATTAAGAGATGGGCACTAAATTGTCTGATTTATCATTATATGCAAAACATAAATACACAATCAAGAGCTACAAGTGAAACCCACATTAAAAAGGTTTTGTAAACATAACTATGCAGTATCGTGGTTAAAAACAGGTCCTAGTTTAAACGGATTTGTCAATCTCAAGCCACTATATTTCTACGACCTCAAACTCCATGTTAGACAGGTATTTTTAGATCTGGTGTATTCGAATCAGGGAAAAATACCCAAGTTTACATTAAGATAAATTCATGCAAACATTACTTTTCCATGCCTCAATTGCTTGGGGGCCTTGGTTATGAGATTCGTTAAACCAACACATCCATAAAACTTGGTTAAGAAAATAATTGCATTCTCTTGCGACTTTGTTGTCCTTATCTAGTGAAGGCAGGGTCGGAGAACACATAATTCACTGCAACCCTTTCTTAAGACTCAATAACCATTGCACCTAATCATCATTATTATATGAATATATGACAAAAGAAAACAAGCACAGACAACAATACTAGATATATTATACTTCCAAATTTCAATCAGTTTCTCATACCATGGAGAAACCGTTGACAAACTAGAAGAAATATGAATATTAACTTGCACATATACGAGAAGGCATAATTGAGAGTATGCATATCTCTTAATAAACAACAATTCATGCAAGTTTTCTTGCAATATAATATTTAATGCGCTGGGGTTTCAATTTTCAACTACGTGATTGATAGGTGAATCGACTGGTGTTTATTTGGACATAATAGTAGGTAGTAATTGTAGATAGCAGGAAGATAATGTAGAATTAATTGGGGTGCAAAAATATTTTCTCAAAGTATCACTTAGAATAACCTTTTGTTGTAACATTTTCCAATAGCTTCATCAACCTTTTAGGAGTTGGATACTTTGTTGGCCCAAGGCTTCGAGGCTCACAAGGTGTTGAGCAAGCTTAAAGTGACATGCTCGTAAGTAACGCATGCCACATATTTGTATTTTGTCTTTGAACTTAGAATAGTGATTTGAGGGGAAGAAATAAAAGAGTTTATAATTGCATTGTTTAATAAGGAGGACAAGGAAGGTATACATTAGGATTGGCTTTTGATTCGAATATCATTATCCGAACCATCCATCAAGGCACATCTATCTACTAATCCCAAGGCACTATTGGCAAGCCTTAAGCACACCAGACTTGGCCCACAAGCACAATTGGAACATATAGTCCAATAGTCAAGCCTTTGCCCATCTAGGTAGCGAGGAAGAGACGTAGTAAAAGAGGATCCTATCCACAACAAGAACTGAAAAAATAAATGGGAATTTCTTGCTATACTCTCCCGGTGAAAGGTGGACCTTATTCTTACTATACACTTTGGGGGATAGGTGGACCTTATTCTACCAGAAGAGTAGCTTATGATACAAGTGCTAAAGACACCAAACATCTAAGTTTTCTACCTTTAATTTACCATGGTCTACTACAGAAGGAAATATGGAAACTTGTTCTCAAGACCATTGTTTTCTGTCTGATAGGTTTGGAGGGGTGTAACCGTGTGTGTGCTTTGTTCAATTTGTATATGTGTTGGCTTTCCCGCACTGGATGGACTTCACCAGCGAGTGATTCGATCATAATTTAGAAGTATTGAAAAAAATAGAGTATATACTGCCTCTTTTCCTGCTCGAATACAGACATCTAATATATCTCTACGTACTCCCCATTAAATTTACCATTTCCTAAATCCTGTAATGTCTCTTTTACGCTATGGTGGTCATTATATCTACTGCTTGAACCATAAAGATTTCCAATCGGTGCACTTTGCTGTTCCTTATGATTAGGTTTTTCATGCTTGAAGCCTTTGAATTTTCTTCTTCCTCTACCCTTCATTGCTTTGTGCTACTCACAACTGGCCATCCCTTTAATTGGTAACATAAATCTAGGATTTGGGGACACTAAATTGCCTTTCGTAGAAGTAGGGAATGATCTCGATGATGTTGTCTACCGTCGCATGGAATTTTGTCCAATTCTATGAAAGAAAAAGGCCAAGTGATCCATATATCAAATTAACCATCTTGCTACAAAGATCAGATAAAAATAGTCTTCAATATATATACACCACCCATCGTTCGAACTACTTTTATGGATTGTCATGTCTATTTCTCTTCGATTTGCGAATGAATGAGAGGGAAATTATTCGAAGGAAGAGCTATAATGAATAACATTTAAAAAATAAACATTATTTTGCAATTTAACAATGCTTCTTAATACTTGCCTTTTGTATCCTCGATGAATTGGCGAGATTTATAAAAATTGAGAAACAAAATACACCCAAGTTATATAATGCAGGGAGTCAATTCCTTAATAAATCAGTGAGATTTATAAAAATTGTGACACAAAAATATACCCAACTTATATAATGCAGGGAGTCAATTGAACATAATCATTCTGATAGGCCCATGGTTTACTATGCATTTTGGAAATTCAAGAGATGTGTATGAAATTAAGGGATGGGCACTAAATTGGCTGATTTGTCATTATATGCAAAACATAAATACACAATCAAGAGCTACAAGTGAAACCCACATTAAAAAGGTTTTGTAAACATAACTATGCAGTATCGCGCTTAAAATTGGGTCCTAGTTTAAATGGATTTGCCAATCTCAAGCCACTATATTTCTATGACCTCAAACTCCATGTTAGATAGGTATTTTTAGATCTGGTGTATTCGAATCAGGGAAAAATACCCATGTTTACATTAAGATAAATTCATGAAAACATTACTTTTGCACGCCTCAATTTCTTGGGGGCCTCGGTTATGAGATTCGTTAAACCAAGACATCCATAAAACTTGATTAAGAAAATAATGACATTCTCTTGAAACTTTGTTGTCCTTATCTAGTGATGGCAGGGTCGGAGAACACATAATTCACTGCAACCCTTTCTCAAGACTCGACAACCATTGCAGCTAATCCTCATCATTATATGAATATATGATAAAAGAAAACAAGCACAGACAACGATACTAGATATATTATACATCCAAATTTCAATCAGTTTCTCATACCATGGAGAAACCATTGACAAATGAAAAGAAATATAAATATTAACTTGCACATATACGAGAAGACATAACTAGGAGTGTGCATATCTCTCCATAAACAACAAGTCATGCAAGTTTTCTTGCAATATAATATTAAATGCGCTGGGGTTTCAATTTTCAACTAAGTGATTGATAGGTTCGTGGGGCTAAGTAACCCTCAATTACCATGACATTGTTCGACCCAAAAAAATACATTCAAATGCGTATCGGTGGATGCCACCACCACTTCTCCTCGGGCATGTTCCCTTGTTATGGCAAGGAAAACAATTTGATGGTCCCACCTTCATGTCCATTTTGTCACATTTCTTTTCCACAAGTATCCTTCCAATTGTTTTGTAACTCTACTACTTCGAATGGTTTATTTATTTGGTGTGTTTTGTTTGATTTACTTTTATGTTATTTTATAATACATATTATTGTATATTATGAGTGGTTATTTTGCAATTATCAATAATTATTAATGATTAGGTTCATGGTAGTAATTTAACTTTTATTAATACTCTTTTAGTAATTTAAATAGTAATGTAAATGAACTAAAGGTTAAAATTTATTTTGAGAAAACAAGTATGTTGTTTTTTTCCTTTTAATTAAATTGATTGATTAAAAAATGCCATATTAATATGTTCCATATGGATATGAGTTATGGATTTTTGGGCATGTGGTATTAGTAAACCATTGTATTGACACATAGAATTGCAACCTAGTCTATTTACATGTTAAAGTTATCATTTATTTTTTCTGCTAAAGCAAGAGTAGGACCTTATTTTTCATTAATAATATACAAAATTTACATCAATCCACTAGGATTTGTGGACCAAGGGAGAGACCCAAAAACCAAACCGAGAACGGGCCCAAGGCAAAAGCCCCTGCCCATAAAAACCTAACCTCTAAACTTTTAAAAGCTAAGCAAAGTTAAAGTCAGCAACGGAACCAAAGCAGTGGTCTAAACAGATGTCTTAATCAAGAGACCCACCAACCCGTGGATTTGGAGAGTGAACCATGACTATAAGAAACCCGCCAACCTTTTCAATTCGCCATAAGTAAAGAGCAATCACACTTTCCGCCACCCTTCAAACCTGTCTCTTTAATCTTCACCATTGAGCCTGCTGACCCAATCCAACGGTTGAGGACTAATTCTCAATGTAAAGAAGTGTGACACTTACCCATCTCAACCACCAACCTGCTCGTTCATTCCTAGCTGTCGATCTGCTTCGTTTGATCCAACGACAAAGGATCATATCATACCAACCAACATCTCCGAACACTAGCGTGTGATGAGGGCAGTATTCAAACTGACCCCACTTCCATGTGTAGCCCTCTATATGGGATCGCTTCAAAATCGGAAATACCATTTGCCGCCTGCGAGGCCTACGATCGCCGGAAAACCGCCCCCAACCCGGTATGCCAATTCCATATTGAGAACTCATGGTATTGCAGCTGCCGGGAGTGCCTTTTGATGTGTCTTTTCTCCCAAAACTGAGGAAAGAGGAAACCCCTACCAAACTGCCAATCTTCGAAGAACCAGAGCCATACGACTGGCTACCACTTGGATTGGCAGAATCAACTTGATTCCGTATCCATAGCTCTGCTTCGAAACACGATCATATCTTCATCTGCCTGGTCATGAAAAATTACTTTTAACCTACTCTGAGGTAGATCTTGCCAGTTCAACACAATCCTATTCTCTGTGTTGATCACACCTTGATTGGCCAGAAGATCCGCCAATTTATTCGTTGATCTTCAAACATGTTTAAAGCTAACTATACGAAGGCTCTGGAGGTGATGCTGAATCCATTGAAAGCCCTGGATCAACCTCTAGTTCTTTGAGACTCTTTCTAGCTTTGTTCCCCAGCTGATCCTCTTGACTGATTTGATGATTAGCTCAGAATCAATTTCAACTATCACATTTTGTTGGTTTTTCTGTTCCAGGAATTCTAAACATTGCTCCATAGCCATCAATTCTGCCATGTTATTGGTGGCCTTTCGTAAATGACAGTGGAATATGAAAAGGACACTTCCATTCTCATCCCTTAACACACCTCTATAACCAGCGGTGCCCGGGTTGCCTTTTGAAGCCCCATCAATGTTGAATTTCAAAAAGCCCTTGGGGGAGGATGCCAGAAATCTTGCTCAGACACGAGGGAGATTACTTTTCTATCCAGTCCCTGAGGAATAAGACCCTGCCAACCCAACTCACAAAGAATTCTCAGATCAGCTGCAAAAGGAGGGTTTTTATGAAGATTTTGCACAATATTGCCAACTGTTTCCTTGAGTTGTTTCAAGATCAGCTCAAAAATGCATTGGGATGGCCTCTTTTCATTCTTGAAGATTTTGTTGTTCCTTTCTTTCTAGACATTCCAAATAATGAAGCTTGGAGAGATGGTCCATGTTGAGCCAAGAACTTCATTATCTGAAAAGTTTCTTCTCCATTTGTTTAGGGTGTTGATGATATTCCCTTTGTCCCTATCAGTCTGTTAGAAAATGGTGGAAAAAGAATCCCACAAACTTGAGGTAAAAATGCAATTGTTGAGAAGGTGCTCCATAGTTTCTTCTTGAGCTTCACAGAGCTGACATCTGGAAGGCCCCAGAATACCCCTCTTCCTAATATTATCCCAGGTCAAAATTTTCCTATGCTGAACCAGCCACATGAATAGTTTATTTTTCATCTAACCTTGGTGTCTCCATAGATCTTGCCAAATCTTATCCGGAGCTTGAGATTAAAGGTCAAGGAGAATGAGTTTTTCTTCCTTGAGATTAAAGGCACCCTCATTATTATTGCCCCATCTTAGCTTATCTTTCCCCTCTGACTTCAAAATCTTCCTTTGTTCTAACATTTGTTTTAGAGTCTCTGCTTTAGCCTTCAGGGCGCTATCATCCCTAAAATCAAATTTCCTCTAGGTTCTCCATTTTCCATTACTATTGGTTTGATCCCAAAAGTCTTTTACTTTAGATAACCCTTTGATATCTATTTCTTCCTTGAGATCCCTCAAGTCTTCTTTTAACAATATAGGTTCTTGTTGCCATTTATCCTCCTAGAATAGGCCTAGGTTTCCCTATTTTATTTCCCAGAAGCTGTTTCCTTGGACTAAGCCCCGGTTATCCCAGGCATTATTCCAAACGTGTGAGCCCTTTCTATCTCCTGAAATTCTTATTAAATCATTTTTTTGCCAAGTGCTGGAATATTTTTCTTTCCAAATCATTGCCCACTGAGCCTCTGGGTCTTAGGCTATTGCCACCATAATTTAGCTCCTAAAACCTTGCTTAGAATCTCAGGATCATCCAATCCCAGCCCACCGTAGTTCTTAGGTTTGTAGATTTTTTCCCATGCTACCAAGGCCCATTTCTTTCGTTCTTCCCCCTTGCCCCAAAGAAAGTCTCTTTGTATGGTTCTGAGTTGATGCAAGACTCCTTTCGGTGCTGGGAGAGCAAATAGCATGAAGACTGGGATTGACTGTAGGACAACATTGGTTAGCACTAACCTACCAGCCAAATTTAAAGATCTAATAGTCCATTTTCTGATTTTGTCTTGCAATTTGTTAATCACTGGCTCCCAAATGCTCTTGTGTAATGGTTTGGCCGTTAGAGGAACTCGCAAATATTTTGAAGGGAGAAGCTCCCTTTGAAAGCCCAAAATTATGGAAATATTTCTTTGAATAGCAATGTGAGTATTAAAGAAATAAATCTTAGATTTGGAGAGATTAACTTCCATACGTGAAGCCATGGCAAAGTCTCTTAGGATTTTCTTATAAGCTAGAGCTTCTTTAACCGTGGGGATACCCTGCAGCATGGTATCATCAACAAATTGTTGATGAGTTAAGGCCTGACCATCTTCAGAAAGTTGGATACCTTTGACTTTACCAACTATTTTATCATTCTTGATCGCTCGACCCAACCCTTCCATCATGAGTATAAAGAGAAAGGGAGAGAGTGGATCTCCCTGCCTGAGGCCTCTTGAAGGAGTAAAAGTCTCTGAGGGAGATCCATTAACAAGAATTGAAAAACTGGGAGAAGTAATTAGGGCCATTACCCATCTGATCTAGTTATGATCAAACCCAAAAGCAGTGAGAACTTTTCTGATATAGGTCCAATTTAGCTTATCATAAGCTTTGGCTATATCCAATTGCATGATCATTCCAGCTTTCCTATTGATTATCAATGAGTGCACCGCCTCATGATCTTGAATGATGTTTTTGAGGATTTGTCTACCTTCCACATATCCAGATTGTTCAATCGACACCAGGGTAGGAAGAAGAGGTTTGAGTCTATTGGCCACAACCTTGGATATAATCTTGTAGACAACATTGCATAAGGCAATGGGTCTAAACCTATCAGGAGTTTGAGCCAAATCCTGTTTAGGGATCAGGGAGATGAAGGTGGTATTAAGTGCCTTGAAAATGGTTTTGTCCCTCCCAGAGTCTTCAACTACGTTCAGAATGTCCTATTTTACTATATTCCAGCAAGATTTAAATAAATCTACATTGAATCCATCCGGGCCTGGTGCCTTACCATTTTGCATTTCCTTTAGGACCTCATTGACCTCCTCTTCTGACACTGGTCTACTGAGGTTGAAATTGTCCTCTCTAGAAACCAGCTTGGGTATATGTCTTGAAATAACCCTAATGGATTGATCTCTGTCTGAACAGGTTTCCTGTGCAATACCACGAAAGTGTTGAACTAGCACTGCTTCTATTTCTTCATGAGAGTTGAGCAGGTTACCTCCCTTGTCCTTGATTGAAGAAATCCTGTTGTGAGCTCTGTTTGCCATAGTGGATCTGTGGAAAAATCTAGTGTTACATTCTCCTTCTTTTAGCCATTGCACTCTGGATTTTTGCTTGCAAAAAATCTCCTCTTGTTTACATAATTTCTCCCATTCTTGATGATATTAAGTTGCCTTATCACTTATATCTTTATCAAAACCCTCCATGATAAGGGTTTGGTTGAGTTCTTGCATCTTTCCCTCAACTATTTTTTTTGCTTCAAAAATATTTCCATATTCCTTCTTGTTCCACTCCTTGAGCCGGAGTTTGATATGTTTGAGCATTTTTTGAAGAAGGAACATTATTGTGCCCCAAATATTCAAATATTTTTCCCACAAGATGGCTATGTTGTTGCTGAAATCTGGGTGGGAGAGCCAGATGTTTTCAAATATAAAAGGTCTATTCCTGGGGTTACCAATGCCCTGAATTTCCAGTTGCACCAGCTAGTGGTTCGAGCCTCCAAACAAGAGAAATCTTGCAACTATGTCCTTGTCCTTGAGCATGAGATCTTCTGAGATTATGAATCTATCTAATTTGGAGGCCACCTGAGACTCTCCCCCTCTTTTATTGTTCCAATTAAAGGTGCCATTATTCATTACAATATCCACTAGCTTCATATTGTTTATGAAGGTTTGAAATGCACAAGAGTCTTTGTTTAGAATTCTGGTGCCCCCTTTCTTCTACGACAACGATTTGATCATGTTGAAATCACCCCCTAAGATCCAAAGGATTCTTGCATGTCTTTCCCTAAGATCCTGCAGGGAATCTAGAAGCTTGAGTTTACCATCCATTCTTTGGGGGCCATACACATTCATGACCATGTAAATTTCCTTATCTCCCACTGGTCGAATTACCACTGAAAGATAATCGCTAGATTCCTCAGCGTCTATAATGTCAATTTTTTGGGGGTTCCAAAGCATGAGAATTCCTCCTACTGTATTCTCTACTTTGAATTCCAGAAACTCAAATCTATTGAGCCATTTGCTGTGAATCTCTTTTATTTTTTGAATGGAACATTTATTTTCTTGGATGAATATCACATCCGGTGCTACTTGTTTCATCCTATTACTAAGTAATCTTTGTTTTATTTTGCTGCCTAGACCTCTTATATTCCAAGAAGTGAACTTCATTATTAAAGATTTGTAAAGGAGTAACTGGATAGGTCTTTCATCTTACCTAAGTCTATCATTAGCTTTCCACATTCCATCAAAAGTTTGTTCTTCTTTTTCCTACCTCTTTTCTTTCCTGGGATTCTGGGTGCTAATCCCAGTGTGGTTTTCATAACTTTCACACATTTGCTACCTTGTCTTTCATTTTTCCCTTGCTTTTCCCACCCTTTGGTCTAAGTTTTCCATATGAACATCTATTGAACTCCGTGGAACTCGTCTGGAGGTAACGAATCCACTCCCTCCCTAGTTCCTTGTTTCAAGAATCCTTCTAGATCTAGATTCTCTTTCTCAAGAATCTCCTGTAGTTCGTGGTCCTCCATTTCCATTTCACTCTGGGTCATTTCCTGGTCCATCTCCAGTTCTATGTCACTCATCATTTATTCTTTCTGTTTATTGTTGTTTTGTGTTTGCTCTTCATTTTTCTTAGTTCTCCTCCTCCACTGGATTGCCTCCCTTGACCTGATATGCTTTCATTATCACGTCTTCCTCTTCTAGGGCTTGAAACCTATTTTGACTGACATGTTGCTTTTCTGTATGAGGTAGCTTCATCCCATTTTTCTCCCTTTTCCTTTCTGGGCCACCTTATGAAAGATTTCTGTATCTTTCATGGTGTTAGTTTTACTCTTGTTTTCTATTTTACTCAGAGGGAAATCTCTAAATAGGTTCCCATGCTCAAGGCATTTCCGACATCTAAATGTGATGTGTTCATAATCCACTGTTTGCACCCATTCTTTTTCAAACACTTCCAAGATTACATCATCTGGAAAAGCTCCATAAAGATCCATCTCCACACATATTCCTGCAAAGGATGTGTATTTTCTGCTTCTGGTGGCCTCAGAGGCTTTGAAAAAATTCCCTAGCTTATTTCCTATGGCAGATAAGGATTCTAGTTGCCAATAATCCAAAGGTAGAAAGTAGAGTCTTACCCAAACCGGTACCGAGGTAAAAGTTTCTCGTTTTGGGACAAAAATCATAACCCATAGTCCCATATACAGGCCTACAGCTGCGTAAAAGTAGGGTCCTCCATCAAACACTCTGTCCTTATCTTCAATATTTGCAAAGACTACAGTAAAGAATCCCTTTGACCCAAGATGTAGTTCTATGCTTCCTTTTGGTTTCCAGTGGTATTTAATCCATGTTTGTAAAGCTTTTTCAGTGGGCCATAAGCCCATGAATTTACAAATGATTGCATATGTCTGCATGTGGTCCCTATGTGCCTGCAGAGCAGGATCATTCAAAACTACTCTGGGCGTGATTGTAGTTTTGGGCTTGCATGGTCCCTTTTGTGCTTTGTCTTTTGTTCCCTGTTCCTTGTTCGCTTCCTCACTGTCTTTAGTGTTGTTATTCTCCCTAGATTTAGAGCCATCCTGCTCCTCTTCCCTGTTTCTTTGCCTTACATCTGAAGGACCTCTATCATCTTCTATTGGTTTTTTACCTCTGCTGGCCACTGCCTGCTTGTAGGAGGGAGTGGAGCTCCCTCGTTTGCGTCCTTCCATGGAGAGCAGAATCTGTAAGCCTATAACCCTAGCTCAAAAATCGCTGCTCTTAGATCCAAAACAATCCCTAGACTTGCAACCAAAACATCATATAATCTTCGTTAAAGTCATCATTTCATATGATACTTATTTGTACAATATATTTTAATTAATCAAGTTAATTAAAAAATTCAAAAGAGCATAGCTATTTTTTAGAATCTCATTTTTTGATTAATGAGTATTACTAAGAATATTATGTTAAATCCATACTATCTACCTAGTAATTATTAATGATTAAATTAAAACTTAGGGAGCCGCATTTCAAAATAAACATGAGTATAGATAATGTAACCATTTCTATTGAGAAAGATTAATTTGTTATAGAAATAACTTATTTATTTTAAAATTTAATAGATATTGGATTTTTTTTTCTCATTAGTTTGATTCATGGATTTTTATTTTTATTTTTTTTAATTTAAAATTTAGATAGAATTTGTAAAGAGGGTAAATATAAATTCTAAACTAACTTGAACTTTCCATAAAAAACTTGAAGATGAATTGATTTATATATTTCAAGATATGTTTAAATAAGAAAAATAGTGGGTTGAAGGATGCACATTCATACCTTTTAACTTTCCATAAAAATTTCAAAGATGAATTGATTTATATATTTCAAAATATGTTTAAATAAGAAAAAAAATGGGTTGAAAGACCCACATTCATAACTCTGCTAAATCGAACTTTTCAGAAATTTTTTAATGATAAATTGATTTATATATTTCAAAATATATTTAAATAAGAAAGAAATAGAAACCTCAACTTAAAAATCTAAGAAGAAAAGAAAACTAAAAAATTAAACTAATAGATATTGGATTTTTTTTCCTTATTGATTTGATTCATGCACTTTTATTTTTATTTATATTTTTTTAATTTAAAATTTAAATAGAATTTTTAAAGATGATAAATGTAAATTCTAAATTAACTTAGACTTTTCATATTTTTTTCAAAAATAAATTGATTTATATATTTCAAAATATATTTAAATATGAAAAAAACTCGCTTATATATTTTGTTTTCAGAAAATTTTCAAAAATAAACTGATTTATATATTTCAAAATATAGTTAAATAAGAAAAAAAAAGGGCTCACATTCATGAAGATCACATAATCAAAAAATTAACATAACAACTTAATGATAGTAAGAAAGCTTTTAAAAGTAGCATAACTTGGAAGATGTTTTCATCACTCAATTATGGATAATCATCTGAAGAAGAAGTTGTATCATCTTCTTTATCATCATCTGAAGTCCATGAAGAAGATAGGCATCTCTTACACTTATCCCCGCACCATAAGCTGTTATAAATTTAGTGGCTTTCCAAAAGATTTGTGCAAACCCAAAATCTCCTTTAAAAGGATCTACTCATGGGCATATTCAGAGCATATTGGTAGAGTTTCTGTTATTGAAGGAAGGCATACAATCAAGAATGTTAATACGAAATTACAGACATTCAAGTCATGAAACCAAAACATTATAAATTTAGTGGCTTGTCCAAAAGATTCGTTCAAACCCAAAAGCTGCTTAGGCTCTGCTCATGGGCATATTCCAAGAATATTGGTAGAGTTTCTGTTATTGAAGGAAGGCGTACAATCAATAATGTTAATACGGAATGACAGACATTCAAGTCATGAAACAAAAACACAAAATTTAAATATGCCTATGAAAATTTTCAAAGCATGCATGTAACGGAAGTGAGTTTTGATCTTTTAATTCCATAACAAGAAATCCATGTGAATAAAAAGAGTCACAAAACTCTTGATAATTGTAAACATTGGCCCATTAATGTTACAACTTGGAAAATAAAAAAATACATTTACAGAACAATAAGACACATATACTAATATTTCTATTTTCTGAAATTTGGTAAACTTTATTTCCATTTTGAAACATTTTATGTTTCCGTGTCAAGATAACTCATATGTCAGTACTCGTAGAAATAAAAGCTTGCATAATTTAATGTCGAGCGTAACGCATCAACAAATATCTCTAGTTAATGTCGAGCATAATGCATCAACAAAAATATCTCAAGTCTTTCAATCCAACATAAAACATTTGAATTTATGAAAGAAAAACATTTGTCAATAAAAGGTTGAATGAGACCTTGAGAAAAAAATACCCACAAACCTCTTCAGAAAAATTAACAAAGCTATTCAAAAGAATAGAGTGCAAGAATGCTTCATTCAGTAAGGAAGGTTGGGCAGTTTGAAAAATTAGTTATAATAATATTTTTAATTCAACCGTGAAAGTAGTTATGATAATATTTTTAATCTAATGGTTGCAAATATTTCAATTGTCTAACATCAAATCAATTGGAGCATAAGGAGACAACTAAGACTCTAGGGGATTTCTTCCCAGAGGGAACGCCTTACGGCGTAATAATATAAAACACATAGTTTTACCAGACGTATGCGATTGGAAATAATAGATATGTAAGTGTATATAACCAAAATATAGGGCGGGCAGGGGGGAGGCTTTTCCTATGAATCCAATGGCCTAGTAGATAAGCTTTGTTCCAATGATATGCTCCCACTTTTATTTTTTATTTTTACTTAAATTTTTGATGTAATATGGAGGAGTCAATTCTTAATTAGTGATCTTGGCCATACAATTCCTATCTTATCTCTAATATGGATAGTGGTCCAATTTACATCTTAGAACCCTTAAACTTGAGATAAAATAATATAGCTTCTGATAGCATGTTTTGGGTGACTATTTGAAACCCTTAAACACGAGATAAAATAATGTAGCTTCTGATAGCATGTTTTGGGTGACTATTTGAGACCATATAGATTTTTCATGCAAGAATTACCTATGTTTTTCAACATAGATATATAATTGTGTCAAATATATCTCCTGTTCTAAAGTCACCATATTGGAATGATGTCTTCACATTCCCATGGGGGCTTCGCTCAATGAACCTATAACATATCATGTGTGTTCAAGACATACTAAAAAATACCCCTAATTTGACTACATATTGGAAAATACCTCTAAATGTCACATTATTTAACCCCCTACCAATACAAACCCAATACACCTTCCCAATTTTAAAAGTCCCTACTTTCACTAGATATTGTAGGTATCCAATTTTTCATTAACATTTTTTATACCCCTTTATAATTTTTCTTTAACTTTGAGCTCCATTTTTTACACCTACCAATATAAAAACTCTTTACCCCCTACATATCCCCCAATATATTATGTCATTTTTTCCTCAATAAATATCCCCCAATATGAACCCATGTGCTATGGTATTTCTCCCATAGTGAAGCCCTTGTGCACATTCCCCTATCCTATTTTTACCTATAATAAGAACTTGATAATTATTGAACTTGATAAATGCTATTTTTTTTAGCTAGTGAAAATATCTCACTCTAAGTGTGTTTTGACAACTTCAAAATATTCTTTCACAACCAATATTAGCACCTTGTACTTTTGAAGGATGCTATTGAATTTATCTTTTCCTCGAACACCTAGTTGCATCCACCTAAGCAACCATCATCCACCTGTGCATCCACTTGTTCATCCATTAAGCAACCATGTACAAGGATGATATTGAATTTATCTTTTCCTTGAACACTTATCTTTTCCTAGAACACAAAGTTGCATCTAGGGGTTCATCCATTAAGAAACCATACTTTGATATTATTCTTAGTATAAAAATAAGTCATCTCCTTATACATGCTCAATTTTAGTAGTCCTTGATTTTCAATTTTTTTTTAAGCTATACGCTCATTTTTGCAAGTGAAAAAATGAAATATACACTTGAAATTGGATAAACTATAATTGTATATATCTATTTCCCTTTTTTTCCAAGTTCACTTTCTCAAAGGCTATGGTGGAATTCCAAGTTCCTCTTCTAAAAATTTGTATACCTCCTCATTTGTACAATCATGAAACTTTGGTTTATTATCTAGTTCAAATTTTCTAATATTTGGTGGTTTCTAAACATCTAAAGAACTTAACTTCTTCTCACTATGTTCTAGAACTATGCATCTATGGGATAACTATGGGAAAATAATTTAGTTTTCTTAAAACGATATTCTTATACTTAGTGTTCTCATTTACACGATCCAAAATCTTGTATGCTTTCACACCAACCACATAATTAATGAAGATACATTTCACTAACTTATTTATCTTGAGGCACATGACTATAAACCTTTCAAATAACATGTGAATATACTAAATCACATGACTATAAACCTTTCAACTAAAATGGGAATATATGCTAAATCAATGACTTCCTTTTAATTAAAACAAGTATGGCTTTATTTTAGTTAATACCCTAATAGGGGTGTTTTCCTAAAAATCTAGTGTAAAATCCTAATTCAAGTAGGTAACATACAATAGAAATGGGTTTTAGCTAAAATTTCAACCTCCACATAAAAGTCCTATTCATGAATTTCTTTTAATTAAAACAATGGTTTTCTTTTAGTTAAGACCCTAATATGCGTGTTTTCCTAAGAATCTAGTGTAAAAGTCCTATTCAAGTCTTTTCATTCCCCTATCCTATTCCTAGATCAAAATTTATTCCCACATAAAATAATAACTTGATAGATGTTCAAAAGTTATTCCCACATACAATAAGAAGAACTTGATAGATGTTATTTTTGTAGCACCGAAAATGTGTTTTGACAACTTGAGAATATTCTTTCACAACCAATACCACATTCAATATATTTTCCAAGTGAAATGTGTTTTGATAACTTCCAAATATTCTTTCACAATGAGTATCACCTTGTACTTTTTAGAGACGCAATTAAATTTTGCTTTTCCTTGAACACCAATTTGCATCCATGTGTTTATCCATTAAGTTACCATACAAATCATTCTTAGTAAAAAATGAAGCCATCTCATTATACATGACCAATTCTAGCACTCCTTGATTTTCATATTCTTTTATAGTTCTAGGCTCATCCAATTTGCAAGTGGAAAAACTTGAAATGGGATAAAATATAATTGTATATTTCTAGTGGCCTTTTTTTCCAAGTTCACCTTCTCAAAGGCTAACATGGAGTTCCAAGTTATGAAACTTTGGTTCATTATCTCATTCAATTTTTCTAATCTTTATTGGTTGCTAAACAACTAAACAACTATCTTCTTCTCACCCTATTCTAGATATATGCAACTATGGGAGAATAATTTAGTTTTCTTAAAACAACATTCTTATACTTAACTTTTTCATCTACATGATCCCAAATCTTGTATGCTTTCACACCAACCACATAATTTATGAAGATACATTTCACTACCTTCTTATCCAACTTCAAAAACTTATCCTTGGGCACATGATCATAAACCTTGCAATTAAAATGTAAATATGGTAAATGAATCACTTTATTTTAATAAGAAAAGATGCATTTATTTTAGCTAAGACCCTAATATGGGTGTTTTCCTAAAGAGCTAGTGTAAAAAACTTATTAAGTAGGTAACATACAATAGAAATGTCTTATACCTAAAAGTTCTACTCTAACTTGGATCCTCTAAGAATTTTCTAAAACCTCCCCATCAAAGTCTTATTCATGTCTTCTCATTAGCCTATCTTATTTCTAAATCAAAAGTTTTTCCTACATATAATAAGAACTTCATAGATGTGATTTTAGTAGCAGGAGAGTGTGTTTTGACAACTTCAAAAATATTATTTCACAACCAATATCACCTTGTATTGTTCAAAAATTCTATTGAATTTATCTTTTCATAGAGCACCCATTTGCATCCAACAGAAATGTGTTTTCACAACTTCAAAATATTCTTTCACAACCAATATCACCTTGTACTTTTCAAAGATTCTATTGAATTTGGATTTTCCTTAAACACCCATTTGAGTCATGGTGGTATCCATTAAGCAACGATAATTTATATCATTCTTAGTAGAAAATGAAACCATCTCCTTATACATGCTCAATTCTAGTATTCCTTGATTTTCATATTATTTTATAGTTATATGCTCATTTTTGCAATTGAAAAAACGAAATATACAATTGGAGTTGGATAAAATATAATTGTATATGTCTAGTGTCTTTTTTATCCAAGCTCACCTTCTCAAAGGCTAGGATGCAATTCCAAGTTCCTCTTCTAATTTTTGCTATACCTCCTCATTAATACCACCATGAAACTTCTTTCTCAAAGGCTAAGATGGATATCCAAGTTCCTATTCTAAATTGTTTTATACCTCCTTATTAATACCATCATGAAACTTTGGTTCATTATGTGGTTCAAATTTTCTAATCTTTGGTCGTTGCTAAAAAACTAAAAAACTATCTTCTTCTCACCATGTTCTAGCTATGCAGCTATGGGAGAAGACTTTAGTTTTCTTAAAACAATATTAATATACTTAATGCTCTCACCTACATGCCCCCAAATATTTTATGCTTTCACACCAACCACATAATTAATGAAGCTACATTTCACTACCTCATTATCCAACTTCAAAAATGTATCCTTAGGCATATGATCATAAACCTTGCAACTAAAATTTGAATATGCTAAACCAATGGCTTTATTTTAATTAAAATGATGGCTTTCTTTTAGCTAAGACCATGATAGCAGTGCTTTCCTAAAGATCTAGTGTAAAAAACTTATTAAGTAGGTAATATACAATAGAAATGGCTTATGCCTAAAATTTCTACTCTAACTTGGATCCTCTAAGAATACTCTTAAACCTCCCCATAAAAGTCCTATTCATGTCTTCCCATTCACCTATTCTATTTCTAAATTAAAGGTTGTTCCTACATATAATAATAAATTCATAGATGTCATTTTAGACGTGGTAGAAAATATCTCATTGAACTGTGTTTTGGCAACTTCAAAATATTCTTTCACAACCAATATCATCTTCTACTTTTCAAATATGTTATTGAATTTATCTTTTCCTTGAACACCCATTTACATCCAACTAAAATGTGTTTTGACAACTTCAGAATATTATTTCACAACCAATATCATGTTGTACTTTTTAAAGTTTTTATTGAACTTATAGTTTCCTTTATCTATTCCTTGAACACCCAAGTGCATCGATGTGTTTATCCATTAAGAAACCATACATTATATCGTTCTTTGTAAATGAAGCCATTTTCTTATACATGCCCAATTCTAGGACTCCTTGACTTTCAAATTCTTGTATAGCTACAGGCTCATTTTTGTATGTAAAAAAATGAAATATACACTTGAAATTGGATAAACTATAATTGTACATATCTAGTGGCCCTTTTTTTCCAAGTTCAACTTTTGAAAGGATAAAGTTGAGTTCCAACTTCCTCTTATAATTTTTTTAATTCTTCCTCATTACTACCATCATAAAACTTTTGTTCATTATGTGGATCAAATTTTCTAATTTTTGGCGGTTGCTAAACAACTAAACAACTAGCTTCTTCTCACCCTGTTCTAGATATGCTACTTTGGGACAAGAAATTAGTTTTCTTAAAACAACATTTTTATTCTAAAATTTATCATCTACATGATCCCAAAGCTTGTATTATTTCACACCAACCACATATTTAATGAAGATACATTTCACTACCATATTATCCAACTTCAAAACTTTATCCTTGGGCACAGGATCTTAAACTTTTCCACTAAAATGTGAATATGCTAAATGGATGGCTTTCTTTTAGTTAAAAAGATGTCTTTCTTTTACATAAGACCCTAATAGGGGTGTTTTCCTAAAGAGATAGTGTAAAAAAATATTATGTAACATACAATAGAAATGAATTATATCTAAAATTTCTACTCTAACTTGGATCCTCTAAGAATAATCTAAAACCTCCCCATCAAATTCCTATTCATGTCTTCTTATTCATCTATACTATTTCTAAATCAAAATTTTTTCCTACATATAATAAGGGAAATATCTCAAGTGTGTTTTGACAACTTCAAAATATTCTTTCACAACCAATATGACCTTGTACTTTTCAAATATGCTATTGAATTTATCTTTTCCTTGAACACCCATTTGCATCGAGGTTCTTATCCATTAAGAAACCACACTTTGATATCATTCTTAGTAAATGAAGTCATCTTCTTATACATGCCCAACTCTAGCACTTGATTTTCATATTCTTTTATAGTTATAAGCTCATTGTTGTAAGTAAAAAAATAAAATATACACTTGAAATTGGATAAACTATAATTGTATATATATTGTGGATTTTTTTATCCAAGTTCACCTTGTGAGAGGTTAAGGTGGAGTTCCAAGTTCCTATTCTAAACGTTTTTTATACCTCCTCGTTACTACCTTCATGAAAATTTCGTTCAATATCTAGTTCAAATTTTATAATGTTTGTTGGTTTCTAATCAACTAAACAACTAGCTTCTTCTCACCCTATTCTAGCTATTCAACAATTGGACAACAATTTAGTTTTCTTAAAACAACATTCTTATACTTAACGTTATGATCTACATAATTCTAATTATTGAATGATTTCAAAGAAAACACATAATTAATGAAAATACATTTCACTACTTTATTATCCAACTCAAAAAAATTATCCTTAGGCACATGATCATAAAACTTGCAACCAAAATGTGAATATGCTAAATAGATGAAATTATTTTAATTAAAACGATGGATTTCTTTTAGTTAAGACCCTAATAGGGGTGTTTTCCTAAAGAGTTAGTGTAAAACACTTATTGAGTAAGTAACATACAATAGAAATGGATTCTATCTACAATTTCTACCCTAACTTGGATCATCTAAGAATACTCTAAAACATCCCCATCAAATTCCTATTCATGTCTTCTCATTCCCCTATCCTATTTCTGAATCAAAATTTATTGCTACTTATAATAAGAACTGGATAAATGTTATTTTAGTAGTGAGGGAAAATATCTCACTGAAGTGTGTTTTGAAAACTTCAAAATATTATTTCACAACCAATATCATGTTGTAATTTTCAAAGATTCTATTTAATTTATCTTTTCCTTGAACACCCATTTTCATCCAAATGAAATGTGTTTTGGCAACTTCAAAATATTATTTCACAACCAATATAACCTTGTACTTTCCAAATATGTTATTTGTCACGTGAGGAGGTAACTCCTCAAATGAATTGTGATTTTCCATTAAAGTTGATCATAGATATATACATGGAGGGAGAGACACTTGGGCTTCATCTCCGAGCGTCTTTTCATATTCCAATTCTCCTTATTTTCTATTTACACTATTTTACATGGATTACCTAATCCCAAATATTAGGTGTCAGCATTCCCCCCCTTAATCTCAAGGGATGTTGGTGAGTCCAAGCATCATTCTGAATCTTTCAAACTTTTCTCTTCCAAGTTCTTATTGAAGATGTATGCAATCTGCCTATTTTTGGAACAATGACATAGATGGATTGTCTTGGCCTCAACATGATGTCGAATCAGATGGTATTTTGTATTTATGTGCTTTGTTCGATCATGGAACTTGGGTTCTTGGCCAACTTTATTGAAAAAATGTTGTCAATCATGAGAGGAGTTGAATGCACTTGTTTCTCCTACAAATCTTCCAAAATTTTGTCAGCCACACAATTTTATTTGTCGCTTCAACTGCTACCACATATTTTGCATCAGTTGTAGAATTTGCTCGAGCTAATTGTTTGCATGACCTCTAGGAAACAACTCCTGATCCAAGTCTCATAGCATAACTTTAAGAAGATACCCTAGTTTCTTTATCTCCATTGAAGTTTGAGTGATAGTATCCAATCAAGACGAAGTCGCCCACTTGTTTATACTTAAGTCCTATTGTGGCCACAACCACCACCCTATTAAAACATGCTCTGGTAGCAAATTTTGAATGGGTCCCCTAGAAGTTTGATCTTTCATATTTTTGAATGATTTATTTTATCTCAAGGATTTTAACTCTTCGCTGGGTCAAGTTTTCAGTGCCTAATGGTTAAGCCCCTTTAAAAAACCTTTGCCACATGATTCATCTATAACCCTTTCTAAGTCCTTCATTCATACCCTTCATTAGGACCTTTTCAACCCCCAAAACCTCCTATCGCATCTTCATTCCCATTATAACTCTTTATAATAGAAATACTCAAAAAAATGCCCAACTTACCCTTTTTTCGCTTAGCTGCAATCAACATTAAAACAAAATGCTTACAATAATACACCAGACTTGACGGTTTTATTAACCAAAATGCATATATTTCAGGTCTGGAGCCCCATTGCATATCGCAATTGGTAGGGCCCAGGGCCTTTATATAAGACACACCGCTACCACTTGGCCCCAATGATGATTATAGACCAGGATGCATATTATTTCAAGTCCGGCCTTATGGCTAGATGCGGGTTTTCCCATATATTCCTATATTTTTCGAAAAGTATTGAAGTTGGGGCTTTTCAAAGGGAAGTTTAACATTACGGACCCGTCGGTGGTATATATATATATATATATATATATATATATATATATATATATATATATATATATATATATATATATGTTTGGTCCAAGCCCGTCACATATCGTAATCAGCGGTGTCCATGGCATAAACATAAAGCACAGTCTGATATGGCAGACTCGTCGGGACTATTAACTTCAAGACATATGTATTTCGGGTTCGCCTCTGCAATCACTTATTGCAATCGGCAGAACCCGGGGATCATATATAAAATACAATGCGATATGGCAGACTAGCCATGTTCATATATATATATATATATATATATATATATATATATATATATATATATATATATGTGATCGGGTCTGGCCTAGTCGTATATTGCGATCGGGGGAGCCCTAGGCCTATGCATATTGCAATATGTGATATGGCGGACCCGATGATGGTTATACATCTGGTACATAACTTTTGAAGTCTGCCTTAGGGTCTGGCCGCGGTTTTCCCGTGTTTTCCTGTGTATTTGATGAAATTTTGTGGTCTAGATTTTTGAAAGAAAATCTGATAGGGGTGATGTTTCATATGATTTCCCATGCAATATGCGATTACGACTTGGTCGCAGCACAACTTTGGTTGAACTAGGGGCCAATTCTTTCACACTCGCTCCTTTTGATTTCATTATGCCTTATCATTTTTAAAGTTTCAATGATGGCAAGAGTTGTTCTTAGACGTTTTTATCATATTTTCATAATCATGAAGCTAATGTTAATATCTCTATAGGCAAGGAGTAAAAGACGTAGGAGTGGATCTGAAGAGTCATGTAGGTGGGTGTGTTCTGTTCAAAGATCTGGCCTTAGGCATTCTCAGCCGGGGTTCCACCCGTTGCCTGTGTATTCTGAAAGAAAAGTTGTCTTAGGTTTCATCATGGGGAGATGACACACAATCACCCTTTTTTAATCAACATCTGTTCATTTCCCCCAGGAAATGAAGCGCTCCAACAGTTATGCCTTCTACATGTCAGCGGTTACATTGACAGTTCTATCTCTGTATATTTTGATTTACATATTGAAAACAATGGCGAGGGAAAAGGTTAAGGGAAGACCGAGGGTCATTTCCTCCTACATAAATATTACCTCCAGAGATGAGGGCAGGGATTTTTTTTTTGGAAAGAATAGCTTTTATTTATTATGAATAAAGAAGACTGTTGGTTCAAGAAGGAGCCTTTGGCTTCTGATTTATTTTCCTTTGCTTTTATGTGTTTTGAAACAGGGTGTTGTTGCTGGCATAAATAAAAATGTGTTTTGTTTTTGTGCATATTGATAATGATACAACTTGTGATTAGCCTTGGTTGTTTGAATGTAATTCTTCATCATAGTTAACTCATGAGAAGTCCTTGATTTGAAACTATGTTAGACATAAGTTGCAAGCTTTATTTTTATGAAAAGGAATGTGTATTCCTGTATGAGTAATCAGATTGCAATTTAGATTTAATGCAACCTTGTTCTTATGTGTACCAATAATTGATTCATTTGAACTCGAAATTTATATATGATGTTTAACCTCCTTTTTGCTATGCTCCAGCAGGATAGATTAGGATAGTTAGGACTAGCTTAATTAGTTTAGATAGGATTTGATACATATAGGTCAGTTGTTTCCTTTTGTTGATTTAATTGAAGTCTTCCTCCTAGAAGCCATCCTTCAACACCTTTAACAGTTTACGATGTCCTTTAAAACTCGTTGGAACTAGCCACTCCAAACAAAAGTAGATCTAATTGGGGTCTACAATCGGGTTAGTTCCCCTTGTTGGTATAGCAAACATTCGCCATGTCAACAAAGTGGCACTAGAAGGAGGGTCGAAACGCCATCCATAGTTTTTCAAGATTTCATCTATAAATGCCATGCATGGATTCAAAAAGACTAATGTATGGATCGTAAAGGTCAAAAAGACCATTCCACCCATTGGGAAGAGACTCATTTCTAAGAAACAAAGATCCCTCTCAGTCCCGTGTCTGGGTCACCCAAAGAAGAATGACTATGGGAGTATCCTCTCACTCAGGAGCAACCAGTTAGAAGACTTACTCGGGCTTATGCACGTTCCCTATCACAGCTCCCTATCTTTCAGTCTTTACCTCTGACAGCAAAAATAAAGCCAAGGGTCTTTCACATAAATGAAGAGACATCTGCATCCCCTTCTCTTAAAGATGTTGTGCTAGATTATTTGCAAAATATCGAATCTCCTTGGGAAGAAATTCCTGAGGATTCCCTTTCTGAAGGCAATCCCTGGGTTGATTTGGAAAATCCTAATGAAGAAACCCTTAACCAGAACCTCCATATCCACAACATGGCTAACGTTCCTCCTCCAGGTGGGAATCAACCTCTACTTCCCCCTCCGGGTGGGAATCAACCTCCACCACCTCCTCTGGGTGGGAATCAACCTCCACCACCTCCTCCAGGATCACTCCCTCCATAGCTTGCATAGGATTTCATAGTGGTACCTGGGCACCAGCATCACTTACCCAAGAATGCAGAAAGAGTATTACCTAAATTCGACCCTGAGTGGGGAGACACTGCTGATAACCATATTCACTCTTTCTTCCTAGCCATGTGCATGTTGGGGGTAGCCGACGAGGATGTGGTATGTGGATTATTCCCTTTTACTCTGATTGGTGCGACCTCCACATGGTACTTTAGCTTGAGGATAGGATCAATCACCTCATGGGGTGCCTTTTAGTAGGCATTTTTAGACAAGTTTGGTGATGACAAAACACCTACGGCCTTAGTTTTAGAACTATCCCGTTTAAAAATGGAAGCCAAAGAAAAGGTCAAGGATTTCAACATTCGGTTCAACACTTTGTTCAATAGAATCCCGGTTAATGCTAGACCTACTGATGAGGTGCTCATGGAATTTTATATCACCTCTCTCCCTGTCCCTACTGTGATGTCGGTCAAGTGAAGTAATGCACAAACCTTACAAGGTGCTATCAATGAAGTGATAAAATTTAAGAATGAAATGATCAGTCTCACAACATGTCATCATATGACCAAAGGGAAGAAAGCCTCTCAATCATCCAAGAAGAATAATGGGAGTGATAACAAAGCGGCTGAGGGAAAAGAAAGGGACACCACAGATGTGGAAGGTTTGCATTGGATCATTAAGAAACTGACAAACACAGTCATCGATATGAAAAGGAATTCTGGAGAGAGTGGAGGAGAGTATTACAATAGAGAACCCTTCAAACCTTTCTATCGTAAGAAGGCAAAAGGTGGTCAAGGTCAACTTGCATTTCCTACTCCACCTAATGAAGGGAATCTAAATATGGAAGAGCTAGCTCTTATCAAATCACTCCTTAGCAAAGAAGAACCTATAGTGGAGCTGGAGCCAGAATAAGAAAATGAGGAAGAATACCAAGTTGAAGAACCGTTGGAGGAAGAATCTCAAATCAATGTACTATGGGATTTCTATGAAAATGAGAATGATGATGATGAAGACGATAGCACGACAGAAATCCACACTAATGAAATCCAAACACTAAGTAAAGGGCCACTTGTGGGTGTGATGAAGCCTGTAGACTAGACAAAGAAAGATGTTCACCCTTTGAAGGCACCCGATCCCAAAGTTCCTGTTGAGAAGGGTAGGCCTAATGGTTAGTACAAGAATACCCCAGTCGCAAACCATCTAGAGAAAGATAATACATCTCCCACTGCAACGAAGGTGACTCAAAATGGTAAGCTCCCACCTAAGAATGGAAAAACTGGTATGTTTACTCTGCCCTATCCCATTTATAACTTTGATTACAATATTGTGGATGATCTTAAGAAATCTAGGGATAATATCACATACTTTGATTTGCTAAAATTAACGCAGCAAAGAGATCTGCTCCTGAAAGCTATGAATGAGAAAAACTAAAAAATTCCCACCATCCCAAGCAGCCAAACCAAGAAGCCAGTGTCTAGACCTGTCAACACCTCCATTATAGCCCAAATACCATTAGCTATAGAAGCCACTCTGTCTAAAATGAATCGAAAACCATAAGATGTCAATGTAGCCATGATAGGGAGAAAATCAAAATGCATGACTCCACCTTCCCTTATCACATTTGAAATCCTCAACATGAACGTACACAATTTCTTGGTAGGTTTCGGTGCATCATCCACAGTGATGCCTTATGCTGTTGCTAAAAGACTGCATGCGATACTCGAGAAAACTGAGACTCAAATTATGCAATTGGATAGGAAAAATGTGAAATTAATTAGGGAATTAAAAGATGTGTTGATTCATATGACTTCTAAACCACAATATACTCAAGTCATCGATATAGTTGTAGTCGATATACCTGAGGTTTCTAGAATGCTGCTTAGTAGGGATTGATCAGCAAAACTGAATGGATATTTCTCAACTGATTGGTCCCATCTCTTACTGCCTCAGAAGGGGAAGGGTGATATGCTGAGAGTTTATCGAGAAAGATACATGAAGTATGTGGTGACAAAATTAAACTGCCCCAATGAACCTGTAATGTTTACCAATTATATCCTTGGGAATTATAGTTTCAATGTTTGTGCCACGGAAACCTGTTTTGGAGAATTCCATGCAGAGACAGTTGAAGAAACTTTGAAAAACACACAGTTGGAAGCTCTCCCCCATAATCCAACTGATGAATTATCCTGTATTATAGTAGATGATAGGACTAATCTCATATATAGCAGTTCAATTGATGTAACATTAGATTATGTATTTTGGACACTCTATTTTGATGGCTCTAACTGCCTTGAAGGTGCAGGCGCTGCAGGCGCTGGGAGCATTCTCATTGACCCACAAGGGAACGAACATCTGATGGCCGGCGAGTTTGAGTTTGCGTGCACCAACAACACAATAGAATATGAAGGCTTGATGTAGGGCCTGAAGAAAGCCATCGATATGAAGGTAAAAAATCTTAAAGTTTTTGGTGACTCACAAATAATTGTGGATCAGGTAAGGAATAGGATGCAATGAAATTCGCCACAACTGGTAAGGTACCAACATGAGGTATGGAGCTTAATTGACAGTTTTGATTCTTTTAATATCACATACATACCTCGAGGGCAAAACCAAGATGCCGATTTGATGGCTGGTATGGTTGCAAAGCTTTTGCATGATTTTAGATTAAAGAAGAATAAATGTTATGTTGAATTTATTTTTAGACCATCCATGCCTGATAACACTTCAAATTGACATGTGTTCGAAGATGACAAGAAAATCCTTGAGTTCTTGCACTGTGAGAAGACCTTCAAGAATGCAGTCATTGATGAAAAGGAGCAGGATAGGCTTATGAATGAGAGGGAAGATGAGGAAAAAGATCAGTCCAATATGATTCCCAAGTCAGTTGTCAAGATGGAGCACTTGTATGCCATGCATGATAAATTCAAGAAGCTGACTAACTACAAAATACATGGCTCATCCATGAAGTATGAATCGATCAACCTTGGAACCAAAGAAGACCCCAAAAATGTCAATTTGGGCATGGGGTGCTCTCCACAAGAGAAGGCTGCATTTGTTAAGCTTTTTAAAGAGTATAAGGATGTCTTTGCATGGACATATAATGACTTAAAAACCTTTGATACTAGCGTTATGTAGCATGTAATTCCTTTGGAAAGGGAGGCTAAGCCCTACCAACAAAAGCTTCGCAAGATGCATCCCAGCCTAGAACCATTGGTGAAGAAAGAATTAAACAAAATGCTGGATGCTAAAATCATTTTTCTCGTCAGACACAACCATTGGGTAGACAATCTCATGCCAGTAAGAAAGAAAAATGGAGACATCAGGCTGTGTATCGATTTTAGAAACCTAAACAAAGCATCGCAAAAGGATAACTATCCTGTCCCTTCTATGGATCACATTCTTTAGTGCATTTCTGGGTCTGAAATGTTGTCCCTATTAGATGGGATTTTAGGATATAATCAAGTGTTGGTGTCTAATGGGGATCAACTTAAGACAACCTTCAACACTAAATGGGGCACTTACACATATCGTAAAATGCATTTTGGACTTATTAATGTAGGCGCCACATTCCAGAGAGCTATGGACATAACTTTTAGAGGGTTGATTAATAGATCAGTAGTGGTTTACATGGACGACATCACTGTGTATTCGTATCACAAAAGGGATCACATTTATCACCTAAAATAGATTTTCGAAAGATGCCTAAGGTATGGAATATCGTTGAATCCCAAGAAGAGAATTTTCGTAGTTACATAAGGGAAACTATTGGGTCATATCCTCTCTAAAGAAGGGAGTGTTATTGATCCTAAAAGAATAGAGACCATCATGAGAATACAACCCCCTATAAATAAAAGGGCAATGCAATCTTTCTTCGGGAAGATCAATTTCGTTAGGAAATTTGTCTCAGGTTTCGCAGAAATAGTGCACCCCATGTAGCTAATGATGAAGAAAGACGCCGGATATAAGTGGAGAGATGAAGCCAAGAAATCAATTCAACGAATTAAAGAGGCCATCGTAGAAGCCCCTACGTTAGTCAGTCCCGATTTCAACAAGGAATTCCTCCTATACACTTTCGCTTCTGATGTTTCATATGCTACAGTCCTCACTCAAAAAAATGATGATGGAAATAAAGTCCCGATTTCTTATATGAGCTCCAATCTTCAGGGAGCAGAATTGAACTACCCAGACGTGGAGAAACAAGGCTTTACGGTTTTTAAAGCCATAAAACACTTCCGACCTTAATTATTAAAGTCCAAGACTAAATTAATCGTTCCCCATCCTGTTGTGAGAGCCCTCTTCATGCAGAAAGAAATGGGTGAACGAAGAGGAAATTGGATAACCACACTTCAAGAGTTTGACCTCAAGATCAAGCTGGCAAAGATAGTTCGAGGGCAGGGATTGTGCAGGCTAGCAGCAGAAGCCTTGGCAGATAGAGAAGGGGCATCCAAAGAACCAGAAGCATGGAGCATGCGAAATGAATAAGTAGAACTCAGGGAGGAGCCCCTATGGATTAATGAGACGTTGATGTGTGAGCGCAAAATAACGGAAGCCCTTTTGGATCCTGAGTCGTGGTATTACAACATACGCTTCTATCTCACATGGGGAGCATGCCTTGAGCACATGGATGCATCACAAAGGAGAGCGCTTAGATTTAAATATAATTAGTATCACTTTGCCAATGACACATTATATAGAAAAAATTATGATGGAATCTAGCTGAGGTGTTTGGAAAAGGGTGATGTTGATCATGTATTGAAAGAAATGCACAATGGCCCAGCAGGCGGTCACTACGACAGAGAGACCACAGCTCACAAAATATTAAGAGCTGGATATTATTGGCCCACAGTGTTCAGAGACTCATGTGCCTATGCTCGCAAATGCAAGGTGTGTCAAACCACCGCAAGACGAGAAAGAAAGCTAGTTGTTCCCCTCAGGCCCGTTATGATTTGTCGCCCATTCCAGTAATGGGGCCTAGATATCATAGGTGAGATCACTCCAAACTCTTCATAGCAGCATAAGTATATACTCACAATGACTGAATACTTCACCATATGGACCGAAGCCATCCCACTTCACAAGGTAAACAAGGATGAGGTAATATCATTTATTGAGAAATTCATCATCAACAGGTATGGCATCACTGACCCTTTCATATTTGATAATGCTTCTTATTTTTCATCATTGAAATTGACTGAATTTGCTATTGATAAATCAATTCACATAAGGTATGCATCAAACTATTACCCCTAAGGAAATGGAGTTGTAGCATCCTCAAATAAGAAACTCATACGCATAATCCGTAAATCTGTCCCTGACAACCAAAGGAACTGGCACAACACTCTAACAAATGCCCTTTGGGCTGATAGGGTCACCCCAAAAGTGGCCTTAGGAAACTCCCATACTTCCTCATCTACGGGCAGGAAGCCATATTGCCTCCCAACATTACCCTTCCCTCTCTACAGCTCTCCCAAGTCTCAAGAGGGACCCCTTCAGCCTTACTTCAAGAAAGGATCAACCAACTGATGAGGTTGGAAGAATTGAGAGATAAAGCCAGAAATAAATTCAGAAATCACCAAATGATTGTGAAGATATGGTTTCATCACCATCTGGCACGAGATAAGGATTACAAAGTAGGAGAGCTAGTCTTGAAATGGGACAAGTTGAATGAGCCAAAAGGGAAACACATGAAATTCCAACACTTATGGATGGGCCCATTCCAAGTTGTGGAAAAAATTGGCCAGGGAACTTACTGATTGAAAACTTTACAGGGAGAAACTGAAAAACTCCCTGTTAATGGCAAACATCTGAAGAGATACTTCCAGTAGCCACCACATGGTGGTTACCTCCTGAATAGGTTAGATTTCATTTCATTTTTGTTGTTAGTTTAGTTATATTTCTGTCTTTTCCATTCTTGTTTTTCTACAAAGCTTATTTTCCTTCTGTTTTGAATTTCAGCCCTTTTCAGCCAACTGATTTTGGTCCTCTAGTCTCGTTTTTACCTTTTTCAGATTTCCCTCATCGACCACCTTTAGCTTTTGCACCCCTCATTAACCTGCTGATGAGTCTGCTGATTCTAAATCCATCGTTACCTTTCAAATCAAACAAACTTTCAATCAGTCCATGAGAACTTGAAAATCAGCTATGGAATTCAAACTAAAACCACTCATTGGCATCTGTTGGGAATTGGGTAAGATCTGCAAATAACTTAGATATCTGGAGCATGTAGGGGAATCTTTATAAAACAAAAAATGTGTAACTACAACTGGACTGGCATGGAGGAACACTGCATTTTTAAACAAATCCTTCTCAAACCTAGCCTATACTTGCCTGTAAGGTTTGCAGTTATTCTCCATTGGTCCCTTCCACCACACTAATTTCTCCAATACCTGTCAGCTACAAGTAAACCTCCTTTCATGGGCTAAGCTCACTGTCATATACCCTATGGCAAATCCAATTGTGCTCTAGTCCTTGTGCCTGAATCTAGAAGGACTAAAATGAAATGTGAAGTCCTTATGCCAAACTGGAAGGAAAAGTTGTTTGGGAAGCCAGTTAGAGTAGGGATTGTTGCTGGGCTCAAAGTATCAGTTGACATAGCAATCCCAACCTTGCTTAAGTGGTTTAAAAATATGGCATGATCCTTGAATGTGCCCCATACAATCATATGAAAATATAAAGTGCAGATGAACATATCTACATCAACTTTGATGAGAAATAAAGAGCTGAGGTACACACCTGAATAGGTATTGATAAACCAATGATGGCACTGAAAGGATTTTGAAAGTAGAAAATAGGTAAAAGGAAGGTCAATAAACCCCATAATATGGCCATTGGAGAATGCATGTCAAAACCTTATCAGTAAGAAGAAGCTATTTGTCTTTATCCCACCTGAAACAATTAATGTTGAAGTGGAACCCTTGCTTGTTCATCTGTACAGTTTTCATTTCAAGTTTATCTTAACACCCTGATGTTTTATTGATCCAAGGTTTATTTGGAAACATAGATAACTAGGTCGCCCAGTGGTTCGCCATTTTTTGTGGCCACAACTACCACCCTATTAAAACATGCTTTGGTAGAAAATTTTGAATGGGTCCATTAGAAGTTTGATCTTTCATCTTTCCGAATGATCTATTTTATCCCAAGGATTTTAACTCTTCGTCGAGTCAAATTTTAAATGCCTAATGGTTAAACCCCTTTAATAAACCTCTGCCACATGACTCATCTATAACCCTTTCTAGGCCCTTCATTCATATCCTTCATCGGGACCTTTTCAACCCCTAAAACCTCCTATCGCATCTTCATTCCCATTATAACGCTTTAGAATAGAAATACTCGAAAAAATGCCCAGCTTACCCTTTTTTCGCTTAACCGCAATCAACATTAAAACACAACGCTTACCACAATACACCAGACTCAATGGTTTTATTAACCAAAATGTATATATTTCGGGTCTGGAGCCCCATCCCATATCACAATCGGCTACCACCCAGACTTGACGATGATTATCGATCAGGATGGATATTATTTCAAGTCTGGCCTTATGGCCGGATGCGGATTTTCCCGTATATTCTTGTGTTTTTCAAAGAGTATTGAAGTCGAGGCTTTTCAAAGGGAAGTTTAACATTATAGACCCTCTGACGGTATTAACATATATATATATATATATCTATATATATATATATATATATATATATATATATATATATATATATATATGTCGGGTCTGGAGCCCGTCACATATCGCAATCGGCGAAACTCGGGGATCATATATAAAATACAATGCAATATGGCAGACCCACTGTGTTATTATATATATATATATATATATATATATATATATATTGGGTCCTGCCTAATCGCATATCGCGTTCGGCGAAGCCCTAGGCCTATGTATATTGCGATATGTGATATGGTGGAACCATTGATCCTATTAAACATAATATATATATTATCGAGTCGCCCCATCACAAATCACTATCAACGAAGTCTAGCACTTATGCATAAGGTGCGACACCATATGGCAGACCTGACGATGGCCATAGATCCGGTACATAATTTTTGAAGTCCACCTTAGTGTCCGACTGCGGTTTTCCCGTGTTTTCCTGTGTATTTGATGAAATGTCATGGCCCGGGTTTTCAAAAGAGAATCTGATAGGGGTGATGTTGCATATGATTTCCCGTGCAATATGCGATTGCGACTCGGTTGCAACACAACTTTGGCTGAACCAAGGGCCGATTCTTTCACACTCGCTCCTTTTGATTTCATTACACCTTAACATTTTTAAAGTTTTAATAATGGCAGGAGTTGTTCTTAGATGTTTTTATCATATGTTCATAATCATGAAGCTAATGTTAATATCTCTACAGGCGAGGAGTAAAAGATGCAGGAGCGGATCCGAAGAGTCATGTAGGTGGGTGTGTTCTGTTCAAAGATCTAGCCTTAGGTGTTCTCAGCCGGGGTTCCACCCGTTGCTTGTGTATTCTGAAAGCAAAGTTGTCCCAGGTTTCATCATGGGGAGATGGCACATAGTCACCCTTTTTTAATCAACATCTGTTCATTTCCCCCAAGAAATGAAGCGCTCCAGCAGTTATGCCTTCTACATGTCAATAGTTACACTGATGGTTCTATCTCTGTATATTTTGATTTGCATATTGAAAAGAATGAAGAGGGAAAAGGTTAAGGGAAGACCGAGGGTCGTTTCCTCCTGCATAAATATTACCTCCAGAGATGAGGGTGGGGCTTTTTGTTTGGAGAGAATAGCTTTGATTTATTATGAATAAAGAAGACTGTTTGGTTCAAGAAGAAGCCTTTGGTTTCTAATTTATTTTCCTTTGCTTTTATGTGTTTTGAAACAGTGTGTTGTTGTTGGCATAAATACAAATGTGTTTTTTTTTTGTGCATATTGATAATGATATATCTTGTGATTAGCCTTGGTTGTTTGAATGTAATTCTTCATCATAGCTAACTCATGAGCAATCCTTGATTTGAAACTATGTTAGACATCAGTTGAAAGCATTATTTGTATGAAAAGGAATGTGTATTCCTATATGAGTAATCAGATTGCAATTCAGATTTAATGTAGCCTTGTTCTTATGTGAACCAGTAATTGATTCATTTGGACTCAAAATTTATATATGATGTTTAACCTCCTTTTTGCTATGCTCCTACATGATAGATTAGGATAGTTAGGACTAGCTTAAGTAGTTTAGATAGGATTTGATACATATAGGTCAGTTGTTTCCTTTTGTTTACTTAATTGAAGTCTTCCTCCTGGAAGCCATCCTTCAACACCTTTAACAGTTTATGGGGTCCTTTAAAACCCAGTGGAACTAGCCACTCCAAACGAAAGTAGATCTAATTGGGTCCTGCAATCGGGTTAGTTCCCCTTGTTGGTATAGCGAACATTCGCCATGTCAACAAGTCCAAAGTCTTGAGTTCCCTCTAAGTACTTTAGAACTCTTTTTCATCAGACCAATTTCCCTCAAAAGGCTTTCGCATAAATTTGGAGAAGATTCCAACAACAAATGAAATGTCTGGTCTTCAAGTAGTGAGGTAGTTGAGACTTCCTACAAGATCTCTATTCTTTGTTGCATCCTAAAATTATTTTCCTTCAATGGATGTGAGCTTTAAGTTATGTTCCATTGGAATATTCAAAGGATTGCACTCAGCCATGCCAAACTTATTCAACAGATCTCAAATGTACTTATTCTGAGAGAGGAATTTAAAATTTGAAGGTTGAGTTACTTCAATACCAAGATAGTAGTGAATGTTGAAATATGGCAACAAGAATATTTCAATTTAATTTTTCCTTGAATTAAATTGTGAATTAAAATTGAATTTAGTCTTAACAGCTACTTGGAAATAATTAATTAATTTATTTTAAATTGTTTAGTTGGAGAAATTCAAGTTAGAAGTCTTTCTAAAGTCATGCAAGAGTTATCCCTTAAATTAAGGAGATAAGATTGAGTTATATTTCAGTTGTAATTAGTTAACTCAGTTTACTGAGTTAAGTCTAGTTAAATTAGTTCCAAACTCTTTGAGGAACTAATAGAGAGTTAACAGTCAGTTCATGCATTCATGCACTCAACTAGTGCTACTCCAGTTAACTGAAGATTTCCTCATCAGAAAATCATGCATGTCTATTATGAGAAATACCTAGTTGAGATTGAAGTCAAGGACAATGTACGGTCAATTGCATGTATTTTCTCATGGAGAAAACTCATGCATGTAGTCAAGGATTTAATCCTTGATGATTGTGCAGTTTTGAAGGAGATCATCCACTGGGCAAGAGGTTTTCTACTTGGTAGAAGGTGAATCATACACAAGGAAAAAAACAAGGAAATAGGAGCTTGGAGGGTAGAGAGGAAGGTTGGAGAGAAGCCAAGATTGCCTGTGAGCATCTATGAGGATTGTACTGAGAGCTGGATAGCTGTGAGGGCTAAGGCTTTGTATAATTCCTAGGTATTTCCACCATGAATGATAATACAATAGTGTGGGATTTTTAGCTGAGGCTTTCCCCAAAGTATTTTCATGTGTATTATGGCATTGATTATTCTTCTTTTAGTTATATTGTTCAACACGATCTTTAAGCTTCTGCAAATTGATAGTAGAAGTAGGTTATAGTATTCTGCTTTGATTTATATTGCATTATCAGGTTAGCCTACCATTAGATTTTCTACATGGTATCAGAGCTATGAATAGTATACTGAGAAGAGAATTCGAAGCTTGAAGTTTGGGGTTGCAGGTGCAAATTGAATTCATATCATACTTAAAGGTTGGCCAATGGCGTTCTATGGCTTGAGACTCAAGTATGCCTTGGAAGGTAGCTCGAATTACATAACATGGAAAGATAGAATGGAGGTTGTATTAGAAGAAAATGGCTTGAAGGAATTCATTGATCAAGAAATCCCAAACCCAGCTTCAACTAATGCACAAGAGTTGGATGAGTGGGACAAGTGTGTGGCAAAGGCGAGATGGATCATCCTTGAGGGAGTTCGAGACCATATTGTCTCGGGTCTCCATGGGAAGGATACTCCATTTTCAATGTGGAAGACATTGAAGGAACTCTACTAGAACAGTAGTGACCAGAGGAAATAGGTGCTCAAGGATAAGCTTCGAATAATCAAGATGGAGAAGGGTGATACTATTTCCACATATCTGAACAAGCTCACCACCTACAGAGATGAGCTTGGCAGTGTGGGAATAACTACTACCAATGATGATATGGTGAGCCTCGCTCTTCTTGGCCTTCCAAAAAGTTGAAATAGCTATCAGGACTCTGTGAATGGAAGGGAGAAACTACCGGATTGTGAACGACTGTGGTCAGATCTTATGCAAAAGGAGATCAGGAGGAGCACACGAGATGGTTGTTCATCCAAGAATGATGATGAAGAAAATATGGCCTTAGCAAGTAAGGCAAGGAAAGGGAAGGGGATGGCTTCCCATTTCAAATTGAATTCTTCTCATGGAGGGAAGAAGCTTTAATTTTCACAAGATGGGGCATTATGCGACTAATTTCCCATAGAAGAAGTCCAAGAAGGGATCCTCAGAAGGATGGGAAGGTGAGGCATTAGCCTCACAGTTCGAAATGGACTTTACCCTCATCACATGCATGGTGTCATTGATGATGGGTTGTTTCTTGTATCTTGATAGTGGAGCCTCATTCCACATGACCGGTGATAAAAATTTATTTAGTGCCTTGGAGGAGAACGACCTCAAGATGTGCACAGAGATGGGTGATGACAGAAGGTATAGTGTGTCAGGAGTGGGCACGGTTTCTTTTCAGAGGGAGCATGGAGCTCCTCTCACCTTGACAGATGTGATGTATGTGCATGGACTGAAGAAGAACTTGGTATCGGTCATGATGTTGGAGGACAAAGGCTATGATGTTGTCTTCAGTAAAGGAAAGGCATTCCTAAGACACATAGCCATGGGTCAGACCAAGAGGATAGGGATTTGAGTGAAGAATCTCTATAAACTAGAAGTAGATGATTGTGGAACACTGAGTATGAAAGCAGAATTGTTGTAAAGCCAAGACATTGGCAAGTTGTGGCATAGGTGGTTGCGCCATTTGCATCATGGGGCTTTGAAGATAATGCAACAGATATCTACAGGACTTCCCAAAGGTAAACTTGAGCAAGTTGACAGATGCAAAGGATGTACCTTGGGAAGGTACACCAAGTCTTCCTTTCATGATCAAGACAGTTGAGAAGAGGTTATCTTAGATCGAGTTCATACTGATTTGTGTGGACCATTCTTGACGACATCCATAGCGAAGCAAAGGTATTATGTGATTTTTATTGATGACTATTCTCATAAATGTTGGATTTATTTTATGCAGAAGAAGGGCCAAACCTTCACAAATTTTTGTGAGTACAAAGATTTGGTTGAGAAATATTCAGCGAAGAAGATCACGACCTTGAGAAGTGACAACAATGGAGAATATGTCTCTCAAGAGTTTAAAGACTTCTATGCAACAGAAGGAATTAAAAAAGAGTTTTCAGCACCTCATAACCCATAGCAGAATGGGGTGGCTGAGAAGAAGAACAGAACTATTGTAGGGGCAGCACAAGCAATATTGCATGACCAAGGCCTACCACTTCACTTGTGGGTTGACGCATGCAACACAACAGTCTATTTGCAGAATAGAAACCCACATCGCATACTTGAGATGAAGACACCAGAGGAAGCTTTCTCTGGGAAGAGACTAGATGTGGGTCACTTCAGGATCTTTGGCTCATCAGTATATTTCCATGTGACAAAGGATGCATGGAAGAAGCTTGAGCCAACATCAGAGTTGGGGATATTTGTGGGGTACACTAATACGCCTCACAACTATCAGGTGTACTTGCCTACCAGTTGGAGGATAGTGGTTCACAAAGATATAAACTTTGATGAGCAGAAGGCCATGCGAGTTTCCCTTGAGAGGGAGCTCCAACTATAGGCTGTGCAGGAACTGTTCATTCCTAAGGAGGAGGAGCCTCAAACTGATGTGGAGTAGTCGCATGTAGAGGTTCCAGGAGTGGAGACATCCACTCAAGCAGAGTCTTCTAGAGATAGATGGAAGCACACAAGAGAAGCTGACAAATTGTTGGAGGATGCAAGAGAGAATGTGGGAGCACCATCTTCTCAGCGCAGATAGAGGAGGTCACCTGAGAGGTACACTGGATACATGGCCCTTGCTGGGGAATGTGTTGATACCAAGCCATCTCCTTTTGAAGAAGCAGTGCAGCAACCGATTTGCGTTGATGCTATGGTGGAGGAGTATGAATCCATAGTTCGTAAAAGTGTTTGGGACGTGGTTCTGAGACTGGAGAACAAGTCAGTTGTGAGTTCCCGTTGGCTTTACAAGGTAAAGAAAGCTGCTGATGGTAGTGTGGAGAAGCATAAGGCAAGATTTGTTGCCCATGGCTTTTCACAGGTCGAGAGGACCATGTTGCTACTGTATATTTCAAAAAAGGAGAGAGATGCTAACATTTTGACAAAGGCATTGTCAAAGTGTAAATTCAAGTTCCATAGAGATAGGATCGGGGTGGAACATAATCCCTTTCTTGTTAGGAGGTAGTGTTGAAATATGGCAACAAGAATATTCCAATTTAATTTGTCCTTGAATTAAATTGTGAATTAAAATCGAATTTTGTCTTAACAACTACTTGGAAATAAATAATTAATCTATTTTAAATTAATTAGTTGGAGAAATTCAAGTTAGAAGTATTTCTGAAGTCATGTAAGAGTTATCCCTTAAATTAAGGAGATAAGATTGAGTTATATTTGAGTTGTAATTAGTTAACTTAGTTTACTGAGTCAAGTCCAGTTATATTAGTTCCAAACTGTTTGGAACTAATAGAGAGTTAATAGTCAGTTGATGCATGCATGCACTCAACTAGTGCTACTCCAATTAACTGAAGATTCCCTCATCAGAAACTCATGCATGTCTATTCTGAGAAAGACCCAGTTGAGATTAAAGTCAAGGATAGTGTATTATTAGTTGCATGTGTTTTCTCATGGATAAAACTCATGCATGCAGTCAAGGATTTAATCCTTGAGGGTTGTGTAGTTTTGAAGGAGATCATCCACTAGGTAAGAGGTTTTTCACTTGGTAGAAGGTGAATCATCCACAAGGAACAATGCAAGGAGCATCTGTGAGGATTGTACTAAGAGCTGGATAGCTGTGAGAGCTAAGGCTTTGCATAATTCCTATGTATTTCCACCATGTATGATAATACAATAGTGTGGGGTTTTTAGCTGAGGCTTTCCCCAAAGTATTTTCATGTGTATTATGCCATTGATTCTTCTTCTTTTGTTTATATTGTTCAACTCGATCTTTAAGCTTCTGCAAATTGATAGTAGAAGTAGGTTATAGTATTCTGATCTAATTTATATTGCATTATCGGGTTAACCTATAATCAGATTTTCTACAGTGAACATAGCCCAAGTCATTCATTTCAAAACCTTTCCTCAATTCCTTATTTATGGATGCAATGTGGCTCTCATTGTTCCTTGTCATCAAAATATCATTTACATTCACCACAATATATACAACTATTTTTCCAACTTTCTTTACAAAAAAAGTTGCATCATCAAGATCAGAATGTTTGAAGTTGAGTTTCAGAACATGCTTAGTTAAATTCTCATACTAGGCTTTGGTGCCTGCTTGAGGCCATACAAGGATTTTACAAGCTTGCATACTTTTTTTTCTTGACCCTTGACAACAAATCCTTCTGGCAGCTTGCATACTTTTTTTCTTGATTGTTAAAACAAATCCATTTGTTTGGGACATAAAAACATTATATTTCAGATCTCCATTCAAGAAATTAGTTTTTACATCCTATTGATGGATTTTCCAACCATTTTGAGCTACCAATGCAAATAGTGTCTAGATGGTAGCCCATTTTGTTGTGGGGCGAAAAGTATCCTCATAGTCGACCCCTTCCTTCTGTGCAAAACCTTTTACCACAAGCTTGGCTTTGTGCTTTTCAAGTAAGCCATCAACTTTATACTTTTTCTTGTAGACCCACTTGCAACATGTTTGTTTGGTTTGCAATGGAGGATCAACCACCTTCCAAGTTCTATTATTTATCAAGGTATCATACTCTTTTTGCATTTCTTCTTTCCGTTCATCATGAGAAGGAACTTCTTTTAAGGAAGTTGGTTCAAAATATGAAGACAAATTTAGTTCACAATCATAAGAACATCCATATCAACAGGTGAATCAGAATCATCTACATCGCCTCCATTTTGTCTAGTTGAACTTCTTGTTCCAGTATTTCCAACCTCCTTAGGATGAACACTTTCAAGTGCCTTTTTCATCCATTTTGGAGGACCTTTCTGAGATGGCCCAGGCTGCTAAATTGATTGAGTTATGGATGAATCAATATTTATTATTCCAATTTTGTCAATCACATCACTCAAAGCATCATATGGATCAGAGGCTAGAGCTTCATGTGGGGGAAGAAGTTATTTAGAAGAAGATTCCACATATTGATCCAGTATAGGAAATCCCCCTTCAATATGTGGAATCTCATTATCAAATTCTTGAAAATACTTTTCATGTTTGAATTTATCCAAGCGATCAAACTCTCGCTCGACAACATTGTCAGCCTCAGAAGATTCAAGAAATATCACATATATAGATACTAAAAACTTGTTACTAAATTCATGATAGAGGTGATATGCTTTGAAGGTATTTCAATAACCCAAAAAATACACTTATGACTCAATGCACCAAGTTTGTTTCTTTGTTCCGTAGGTATTAAGGGATAATGGGTGGAACCAAAGCCCCAAAGACCTTGAGATGCTTTACCGAAGGAATGCGGCCATACCACAATTTATAAGGAGTCTTGTTTCTAATAGAGATGGACACTTATTATTTATATACACAACACATAGAACTATGTCAGCCCAAAACATCAGTCTAAAATTTTTGAAAAACATCATGGAACACACCATATTTAATATTGTCGTGTTCATTCTTTCAGCTACTCTGTTCTATTGGGGATTATAAGAAACAATTGTTTTATGATTGATCCCATGCTGGCAAAGATAGTTTTCAAATTTATTTGAAGTGTACTCTTTTCCATTATCAATGTGAATAGAGCCAATATTAGATTGTGCATAGTTTTCAATCCATGCATGAAAGTTCTTGAATTTTTGAAAATCATCATATTTGTTCTTCAATAAATAAACCCAATAGATTCTGTTGTAGTCATCAATAAATGTCATCATATATTTGTTTCTATTTGCAGAAGGGACAAGAATTGGGCCAAATAATTCTAAATGAATAAGTTTAATACGTTCAAGTTTTCTATGTGCTTTGGAATGTGAATAATGAAAATTTTGATTACTGTGCTTTCCTAATATACACGCATCACGTTGCTTAAGTTTCCTAGGAATTGTAGGCAAACTAGTAACACCACTTTGCTTAAATATATGAAGGTTGTCATAATTCAAGTGTCCCAATCTAGAATTCCATAAAAGACTTGATGGAAATGTACCTTCATCATAATGAGAATTGTATGAAAATTCTTGTGCACGATTAGAGGTACCTTGCAACTTCAGAAGTCTTTCTTCTTCTATACCCATCATGACAAGTGAGTGAAATAATGATTTTTCGACCTGAAGATTTCCATCAAACATATGAATGGAGTGTCTTTTCTGGTGGATGTGTACCAAAGACAAAAATTTTCTCCTCCACTCTGAGAGATATAAAACATCATGCGGAAGAAAGTGTGGAAGACCAGGTAGTTTGAGCTTGATGGCTTGAGTTTTGAATTTTCTGAAAAGTATGTTGCTCCATTAAAATTTTCAGTAAATTCTTCAAAAAAATCTCTTCTAAAATTCATGTGGCAAGTTTCCCATGAATCAAGCAACCAATCATTTTTCCAAGAAGAAAGTGAAGCATTAAATAAGTCTTCAGTTACTCCCATATTTCAATACGCCACAACACAGTGAGCGAATTTGGGTGCTTTATCTTTCCCTTTCTCATTGGTTTTACCTTTCCTTTCATTTATTTCTTGCTCAATTTTGTCCCAAGGAAACTTTCATGTGGATGCATCATGCCCATCTCTATTGCATTGCATGCAATGAATATTAGAGTTTTATCTTTGGTACTATCTACCCCCCAACCTCTAAAATTCCTTCTTCCTGTTCCTCTTCGACCACCTCTTCCTCTAGAAGAATCTTGTGTGTGATTATTCTCTCTATGTGAAAGACACACAACTTCTTCAGAAGACTGAGGAGTTGTCTTCTTCCCAAAATCCTTCTCTCTCTCAACAAAATTTTTCTCAAGGGAGTCAAAGGTAATCTTCTTGAGGTTTCCACTTGCTTGTAATGAATTGACGTAATTTGAATAAGTGGGATATAGTGCCTTGATGTAAGCTATGAGAGGAATGTATCTTTCAACACCAATGGTTTTTATATCATGCATAATGGATCTTACTTCTGATGCTAAATCAAGAGGGTCATAATTTCTCAATTCTAGACTCAAAAATTTAATCATCAATTAGACAAATTCAAGTTCAGAGTGTGAGTGATACAATTCCTTCAACTTATATAAGGTTTCAAAAGAATTTGAAAATGAAGAAATATGGTGACTCACCTCTTCATTTACAGATGTTGCAATCAAGGCATAGACCTTACTATTCTTATTTTCCCAAAGGGATATCTCCTTAGCTGAGGTGGACTTTATAGGTTCATTATCTCCTTCTCTTACACAAACTCCTTTCCACAAATCATTGAAAATGAGAGTGTGTTTTACCTTCCTTGACCATTCAGGATAATTCACTTTTCTAGAGAGAACTACTCCAACAACGGATGTCAATGAATGCATTTTAAACTCTTTGTATTGTGTAAAAAAATGTACTTCTGGTGGTAATTTTGTAAAAAAATACAATTATGACATATATATATATATATATAATAGAGGTATTATATGGGGGAGGGAGTATGTGGGGGAGGATTATATGGGGGAAGGAGTATATGTGGGAGGGTTATATGGGAGGATGTATTACCATGGGAAGTAGTATATGGCATAGGTTATATATTATATAACTGAGAGTTATATATATGATGTAGGAGGGTTAATGTATGATTGGTGTTTGCATTGTTTAATTGTTGGGTCCCTATAATACTAGTGATTACCCCATTACTATTGTAGTTATACCCCTTATTTACATTGTTGTGACCCTATTACCCCCATGTTGTTATTTCTGTGCCCCATAGAATCCCTCTATTGTTATTTTTGTGGCTTTATATTATTATTGTTAGGTCGGCTAGATTATATTATGACTCCTTAGACTCCTATATATAGAAAGGAGGTTTTCTAATTTGTATCATCCAAGAATTGTTCATTTATGTAATGTAAAGGAGGCTGCCCCCTCAAAGAGGCTGAATTCTAAGGCATTGATCTATCTTTTCTATCTTTTCTTGAGCTGGTTTCATAACATTTGGTATCAGAGCTTTGGATTCTAGGGTTTCGCTGCTCCAAACAGGTCATCGTGGCATTTTCGCTATAACTTTTTTTCTATGACGTTTCAGAAGTCGCAAAAAAAACCCATTTGAGAAGAAATCGCGCTGAGCCTTGGGTCCAAATTTCAGGTCTTTTCGCGCGATATGTGTGGAGATATGATCTGAGGAAGTTGGTCTTTTTGAAAACTCCTTAATTACATTCAAAACCGGTGACCTGGGGAAAATCGTCATAAATTTCTCTCTGGGGATCGGATTTAAATTTCGTAAGAAGGTACAGAAAGAGGACGGACTTCAGTTTCTTGTGTGCATTTTTCAGATCCATAGGTTGAAAGAGTGACTCGTGGCACATTGTACAAGTTCTCTCTACTGAACTAGTCTATAATCAAGTCATTGTGGGAGATTTCGCATAACGCTTCCTTGGAGAATCCAAATTGGGTCAGACTTGTGGCATTGGAAATAGGACCCAGAAGGCTACTATAGGTAGAAATTTGAAAATTTAAGGATCAGGAATTACAGAGATACATCAGATTCAATATCAGGCTTCTACAAAGTGAAAAAGGTGTGTAGTTTTAATTTTTTAATTTTTGTGTAAGCTAGGTTTGAAGGAATTCAAAGGGCATAGTAAAGAATTATTATCGGTAATCGATGCCCCGAGGAAAGAAAATGCAAACACCTAGTAAGGTACCTGAAAGCTCTAGCATGACTCATGAAGAAGAGGAAGAAATGCTACATGATATATCAAAATTACAAGAACAAGTGCAACAAATGTCACGCTCACAAAAGTTAACAGAAGCTAAGATAAGTGGCGTGGAAGCTAAGATGAATGACATGGAAGCTAAGATGGACAATTTGAAGATAGATTTGAACACAAATTTGAAGACAGATTTGAAAACAGACATGGCAGATTTGAAGACAGATTTGACAAATTTTCTACAAGAAATACTTACTAATGGTGAAAAGGTTGTAAAGGAAACTCATGATGTGAACAAAAGCAATGTTAATCATGATTCCATAGACTCTAATGTTGGATCGAAGACCCACCATATTCCAAAAATCGATATGAGGAAGTTTGATGGCAAGGATCCCGCCACATGGATATTACAGATGGAGCAGTTCTTCGATCTCAATAATGTGCAAAACACACAAAAGGTATGTATGGCAACTGTATATTTGGAACCAAATTAGTTTGTATGGTATCTGTTATCACTGAAAATTCTGATGCCAAAATTGCTCAGACTAGCTTGAGGACAAAGTGTTTCCGCAGCGCATAGATCCCTTTATCAGTTTCGCAGCGCAACATGCTTTAAGTGATTTCGTAGCGCATAATTCATATTTTGCACCGGCTACGCTACGAGATCGGGGATTTGTCCTAATCCATAGCAGACCTTACCCAGCTGTCATGTTTCTCAAAATCCATTGGGTTTGCATCAACAGTTGTCAGTTTACAAGGTTTTTAGTACCCCAGCAGATGGTGTTTCATTGGGTTTATCTGGAGCACTCTTTCCTTGGAAGAAGCCTTCTGTGGTAATCAACAAAGGATCAGACTATGGATATCACATCATCTATTCTGGCACTATTGCAAGCGCAAGAGAATCCCATTTTCACTTCCAAGGGCAATAGACATTATGCTTCAAATAGCCAGAGGAGTAGAGTATTTGCATTCCCATGGTATCATTCATGGGGCCTTAAAATCATCCAATGTACTGGTCAAGGTAGGATCAATTGAAGGCCAAATCTGACTTTAATATTCTACACCGGGCGTGCTTCTTCTGGTATACGGACCAATTGGGTTATGCATGAGTACAGGCTTGAAGATAAACAACTGAGACATTCTAATGTTGTTCAGGACTCCTATGTAATCCTCAAACTATATGAGAAGAGTGGCCCAGGTCCGAAAAATGGGGAGAAACATGGGGCTCCATTTAGAGAAGAAGATTGGAGTGAAAATACCAATGAGGATGTTTTGACATTGCCAATAGTAACAGATGCTTCTCCACTTGCTATACAACTTTCAGGTGGCAACTTAGATGAAAACAATGAGGATATATCTTCCAAGCAAGACCCAGTTGTGGAGGATTCTTTTGTTCCAGATCAATTGCCTGTCTTTCCAGATGAACTCTTTGTTCCTTCAGGAAACTAATTATTTCCTGATGATGATGACTTGTTGAATGAATTATTGTTCGAATGCCTTTCTGGTCCAGAGAACAGTAGTATGCTGCAGCTGCATCAGTTTAATGATGTCCAGAAGCAGGATGACATTATTCCCAGTGAAAGTTCAAGGTGCACAATAATGCACAAGGAAGGAACAGAAATTTTGTCTGAACAGGATGACATTAGCGTTCTCTTTGATGAACAGCATGCGAGGGCGAATATTTCTCAGGGTGATAGCAGAATGGAAAACAAAGAGCAGATGATAGATTGTTTCCTACAAGATATTCGAACACCATCCTCTTCTCATTTAGCAGGCGATTTCCTAGAACTCAATGATCTCACAAGCGAGCTGGAGGGAAATACTTCTGGTCTAGGAAGTTTTAATGAGTTCGATGATTTTTTTGATACCTCAGATAATATGCATGAATTGTAAGAACTATGAAGGCAGTGAAGAGCGAAGGGCCCTATTCCACGGAGAGCATGCTGCAAGTTTGAATTATGCTCAATTAGCAGCAAACGTTTCCATTGGTTCAACGGTAATGTCTGTTGGTTATGCACCACCTTCAGGAATTCCTCCTTCTAGAGGTCCTTACAGTCAACATGCAACGCAGATTTATGCTAAACAAGAGAGAGCTGTGTTGACAAAATTTTGTTATTATCTGCGCGAGCTTGTGACAGTTGGAAAATGGAGAGCCACCCAATATTTAGAGGCTGTCAAGGCTGAACCACTTGTAGCTGGATCAGGGCAAATAAATCCGCCAACTGTTGTAGCACCTAGGGTCGCCAGACCAGTGCCTTTGGTTCCTGATGTGCTTACAATTGCTCCATGTCCAGTATCAACTGAACCTGTAGCCCCCATGACTACATTCAAAGCCTGTTTGCCTAGAAGACCTTTAGAAAATGGGGATATTGAGCTTCCTGTCGAGACCAAACAAAAGTAATGATGTAAGTTGAACAGTCCTTCTAGGAAGTTGAGGATGCCTAGTGCATTACTCTCAGCATTTGATAATCGGTGTTGGATTCCAGTAACAAACATTCTTCTGCGGCTTTGTAAAGGTTCTGGATTCAATCCATCATGAATGAAATAAAACAGGGAAAACGGCTTTCATTGCTTGATTCCTGTAAGCTTGATAAGGTCCGTTGGACAGGTGTCACAACACAACATTCAACAACACCATTTGTCGAGAATATGTATGCACCCATTAAAAAGACTTTAAATGAATATGCAATTATTGTTTGCCGCTGGCCCGAGTATACATTTTCTCTATAGACTGCAATATCTAAAGGTAATAAGAAGTATCTGACAGCAATCAAGGAAAATTGCGAGGCAAGATTTGTGTAGTTGTGTTTCACTCTGTTAAAGATGAACGTCTGAGGCTTCAAACTCACGCGGTGCTAAAGCAAGTGCTTTCTTCAATGAAGGGAGCTAAAGCAAAAAATGAAGCGTCTAGCACGCTGAAGAAAATTGAAGACAAGCGATGGAGAAAAGCCTTCACCACGCCGTTCAGGGGAGATCTTCCAAAATGTAGGATCCAAGATGATTCAATCTATGCAGAAGCTTAAGAATGTCATCAGTGGAAAATCTTCTAATGGAAAGCCATCTAAATCAACAGATTGAAGCCTTTTGCTGCGGAGGCTGAAAGTTCCAACAGACTAGGGAAAAAAGAGAGCCGTTGGGCTTGAACATCTAGAAGGGACTTTGTTTCTATAAGGCATGGATAGGCATTATGTGATTCAATGTATATATTCTGGTTATCTTTGTTGTTTTTTCGTCATTTTTGCCTGTGACCTGAAAGCTTCATAGTGAGACAAATTTTTAGGCCTTGAGAGATATATCTCTTAACCTTGTCAATAGAAAGATTTGGTATGGGATCAGAGTATTTAAGTCTCAGAGTTAATACAGGAAAGAACAGAGCACCTAGAAGGAAAAAAGTTTCCAGTGAAGAAGAAGCAGTACAAATAACTAAGCAAGCTGTAGTTCGATTAATTTCAGGGGTTGGGTTTAAATAATATTATTAATAATGTAAATAGTTCAGTCAATTCAACCTCCCATACAAGCTCTACAAGCACCATAGCAGGACTTCTTCATCAGAATTCTACGAACTCCAGGCATAGTAGTCTCTTAAGTGGTGTCACAACTTCTTTTGGAAGCACTATTCAAGTTCCTTCTGTTGGTTCCACAAACTCTGCCCAGCAGTCACAGCTCCACTCTACACCATCTTTTGCAACATCAGCTACCCAATTTTGTGAGGAGCTTGGAGGAAGATCTATTCAACAAAAGCTACTTCACAGGAAGATCTTTGGATTCGAACATTTTGAAGCACATCAAGGACCGACAAATAGGGGCCTATGTTTCAGGGTAACAGAAAAGATGTGTCATTGAAGACAAACATGGAGCATTAAAGGTCCATCACAACTATCTCAGCCAAACTCCAGATGTCAGAGAATGAAAAGGATTGAAGATCAAGGCTGTTATGGAATTTGAGTCCTATTTGATTTAGAAGTCTAGAAGATCTAGTAGAATTAGAATTTTAATTGTTTTAGGATTCCAGCGCTGTCAATTAGTAGTCAGCTGTAATTATTAGTTAGTTAAAAGTTAGTAGGTGTCATTAGTGGCAGTCATCGAGCTCCCCTCATGCTGGAGGAGGAAGCTCAAATTAGTTAGAATTATGTTTCTATATATAGTTGAAACTTCTATGTAATGAGGGTTGGATATTTTCAGAAAACAGAGTATTGTTTGGCTTGTGTAAAAACTCAGTTTCAGTAATACAATTTGCTGCTTTTCTTCTCAGGATTCATACAATATTTCTATGCTCAAGATATGTGTTTTTTCTTTGTCCTTGATGTTTTTTACAGTTGTATAAATACACAATCACTCAGAATTCACTTATGCTGCTCTGATTTCCTGTGTGTATTTGTAAACTGAGGTTTCCTATGAGATGTGTTTTGAGTATCTAAATGTCACATGCCCTGACTTCCTATGTAAAAGCAGTGTTATGGTTTATTGAAATATGATTGACTCCATAAGCCCAATGGAAGCCCATGTAATGTTTGTACAGCCTTCATATTTGTTAAATTCACCTTACAAGAGTTAGCCATCTTACTAATAGTCAAAATCAATAACCTTTTGAGAGAGCCCTCTCAGGCTAAGGAGGCTAAGCCTTAGTCAAAAGATTGGTCTGAAACAGTTACTTGAAGTCTTCCTGGGTTGCAGCCTTCCAGGGCTTGATTTTGAGATAACATTTTGGTGCGTCTGCTGGGAGCCTGAAGTCTATTCATTCCCGAAATTAAGAGGTTGAACTTCTGAAGGTAGCAGGAGCTCAGACATCTTTTTGAGGCTGCAAAACTACCTTGGCGACTCCACACATCAAAAAACAAATTGGAAGGTGACTCCACTGCTAGAAGATCAGTAGCTTGATGAAGTTTCAAGATGAATTCCATTGCAAGAAAGAATGCCAGGTATGCTCCTATGAATCGGTCTCATATCCCTGGTTTTCCAAATCCTATGCCAGAGGTTGATTGGTTAGATGATCTTCCAATATTCAAAGATGAAAAGAAGGACAATGCTGCTCTTCATCTGGTTAAATTCCATATGCATGTACGCAGTCTTAAGGTTCATTTCCCTGAAGATTGTCTCATGAAAATGTTTATGACCACTTTAGAAGGAAAAGCATGGTCTTGGTATAAAAGTCTGGAAAATGGTTCAATATATTCGCTTGCTAGTTTTCATGATGAATTCTGTGAAATGTATAAAGAAGGTTATCCTTCCTTATTGCTGCTTAAAGATTGTTGTAGGCATTCTTTAAATCTCATTCAGTACTTGGAGGATTGTTATGATGATAATGAATTTATGGATGAAGAAATTTTAGAAGCTCTTCATAACAATGCATTTCAGCACCAAGAAGAAAGTATAACATCCTGTGAAAAGCAGCATGAAGATCAGCAGGGGTTTATTTGTGAAAACCATGTTCAATCCCTTGATATGAATGAGAAGATGCAGCAAACTTGCCAGTCTTTTGGTCATAATGAAGATGAAATTGATTGCAAACAGCAAGAAGAAGTACTGGAAGATAGCTTTTACGAACCTCAGGCAGAGGAAAAGGTTGGTTTTTTATGTCAAACTTCTCAGCAGCTTACAGCAATAAATGATCATAAGAAAGAGGAAAATTACATTGTTTGTAGGCAGCCTTCAGAAAAGCAGTTCGATAGCATATCAAAAGAATCTTGTGTGGTTGAGAATCAGCAAGCTAACCGTGTGTTTTTTGACCCTATAGCTAAATACATGGAAAATATTTACTGTTCAGCTTTCCAATTATATGTTCATCTTGAAGAACAGTTACACCTCATGCTTCCTTGGCTATTTCAGTATCTGGTTTGTATATGCTTCAAGCACAGTAAGGAGATCCAAGTTTTAGATCAGATTGATGATTGGCTTCATTGGAAGTTTCATGTTCCTTGAGCTACAATTGGAGAATGCAGCTGATAGGGTAGGTAGGTAGGAAAATGCAAATAAGCTCAAGGTTGACTGAGCATTTTTTTTTAGTAGATGTAGATTTCTTTTTCCTACAGTCATCATCAAGCCCGAGGTGAAGGCCCCAGAAGCTTGAAAAGGATGCTTGTCAAGCAAATTTCTGTTTGTCATAAATGGATAAGGCACTGGACCTGCGAGTTCTTAGTGTACCACAAGGGCACACTATCCCAAGTGGAGCCACTGTTATCACTGAAAATTCTGATGCCAAAATTGCTCAGACTAGCTTGAGGACAAAGTGTTTCCGTAGCGCATAGATCCCTTTATCAGTTTCGCAGCGCAACATGCTTTAAGTGATTTTGTTGCGCATAATTCATATTTTGCACCGGCTACGCTATGAGATCGGGGATTTGTCCTAATCCATAGCAGACCTTACCCAGCTGTCATGTTTCTCAAAATCCATTGGGTTTGCATCAACAGTTGTCAGTTTACAAGGTTTTTAGTACCCCAGCAGATGGTGTTTCATTGGGTTTATCTGGAGCACTCTTTCCTTGGAAGAAGCCTTCTGTGGTAATCAACAAAGGATCAGACTGTGGATATCGCATCATCTATTCTGGCACTGTTGCAAGCGCAAGAGAATCCCATTTTCACTTCCAAGGGCAATAGACATTATGCTTCAAATAGCCAGAGGAGTGGAGTATTTGCATTCCCATGGTATCATTCATGGGGCCTTAAAATCATCCAATGTACTGGTCAAGGTAGGATCAATTGAAGGCCAAATCTGACTTTAATATTCTACACCGGGCGTGCTTCTTCTGGTATACGGACCAATTGGGTTATGCATGAGTACAAGCTTGAAGATAAACAACTGAGACATTCTGATGTTGTTCAGGACTCCTATGTAATCCTCAAACTATATGAGAAGAGTGGCCCAGGTCCGAAAAATGGGGTGAAAATACCAATGAGGATGTTTTGACATTGCCAACAGTAACAGATGCTTCTCTACTTGCTATACAACTTCAGGTGGCAACTTAGTTGAAAACAATGAGGATATATCTTCCAAGCAAGACCTAGTTGTGGAGGATTCTTTTGTTCCAGATCAATTGCCTGTCTTTCCAGATGAACTCTTTGTTCCTTTAGGAAACTAATTATTTCCTGATCATGATGACTTGTTGAATGAATTATTGTTCGAATGCCTTTCTGGTCCAGAGAACAGTAGTATGCTGCAGCTACATCAATTTAATGATGTCCAGAAGCAGGATGACATTATTCCCAGTGAAAGTTCAAGCTGCACAATAATGCACAAGGAAGGAACAGAAATTTTGTCTGAACATGATGACATTAGCGTTCTCTTTGATGAACAACATGCGAGGGCGAATATTTCTCAGGGTGATAGCAGAATGGAAAACAAAGAGCAGATGATAGATTGTTTCCTACAAGATATTCGAACACCATCCTCTTCTCATTTAGCAGGCGATCTCCTAGAACTCAATGATCTCACAAGCGAGCTGGAGGGAAATACTTCTGGTCTAGGAAGTTTTAATGAGTTTGATGAGTTTTTTGATACCTCAGATAATATGAATGAATTGTAAGAACTATGAAGGCAATGAAGAGCGAAGGGCCCTATTCCACGGAGAGCATGCTGCAAGTTTGAATTATGCTCAATTAGCAGCAAACGTTTCTATTGGTTCAACGGTAATGTCTGTTGGTTATGCACCACCTTCAGGAATTCCTCCTTCCAGAGGTCCTTACAGTCAACATGCAACGCAGATTTATGCTAAACAAGAGAGAGCTGTGTTGACAAAATTTCGTTATTATCTGCGCGAGCTTGTGACAGTTGGAAAATGGAGAGCCACCCAATATTCAGAGGCTGTCAAGGCTGAACCACTTGTAGCTGGATCAGGGCAAATAAATCCGCCAACTGTTGTAGCACCTAGGGTTGCCAGACCAGTGCCTTTGGTTCCTGATGTGCTTACAATTGCTCCATGTCCAGTATCAACTGAACCTGTAGCCACCATGACTGCATTCAAAGCCTGTTTGCCTGGAAGACCTTTAGAAAATGGGGATATTGAGCTTCCTGTCGAGACCAAACAAAAGTAATGATGTAAGTTGAACAGTCCTTCTAGGAAGTTGAGGATGCCTAGCGCATTACTCTCAGCATTTGATAATCGGTTTTGGATTCCAGTAACAAACATTCTTCTGCGGCTTTGTAAAGGTTCTGGATTCAATCCATCATGAATGAAATAAAACAGGGCAAACGGCTTTCATTGCTTGATTCCTGTAAGCTTGATAAGGTCCATTGGACAGGTGTCACAACACAACATTCAACAACACCATTTGTCGAGAAGATGTATGCACGCATTAAAAAGACTTTAAATGAATATGCAATTATTGTTTGCCGCTGGCCCGAGTATACATTTTCTCTAGAGACTGCAATATCTAAAGGTAATAAGAAGTATCTGACAGCAATCAAGGAAAATTGCGAGGCGAGATTTGTGTAGCTGTGTTTCACTCTGTTAAAGACGAACGTCCGAGGCTTCAAACTCACGCGGTGCTAAAGCAAGTGGTTTCTTCAATGAAGGGAGCTAAAGCAAAAAACGAAGCGTCTAGCACGCTGAAGAAAATTGAAGACAAGCGATGGAGAAAAACCCTCACCACACTGTTCAGGGGAGATCTTCCAAAATGTAGGATCCAAGATGATTCAATCTATGCAGAAGCTTAAGAATGTCATCAATGGAAAATCTTCTAATGGAAAGCCATCTAAATCAACAGATTGAAGCCTTTTGCTGCGGAGGCTGAAAGTTCCAACAGACTAGGGAAAAAAGAGAGCCACTGGGCTTGAACATCTAGAAGGGACTTTGTTTCTATAAGGCATGGATAGGCATTATGTGATTCAATGTATATATTCTGGTTATCTTTGTTGTTTTTTCGTCATTTTTGCCTGTGACCTGAAAGCTTCATAGTGAGACAAATTTTTAGGCCTTGAGAGATATATCTCTTAACCTTGTCAATAGAAAGATTTGGTATGGGATCAGAGTATTTAAGTCTCGGAGTTAATACAGGAAAGAACAGAGCACCTGGAAGGAAAAAAGTTTCCAGTGAAGAAGAAGCAGTACAAATAACTAAGCAAGCTGTAGTTCGATTAATTTCAGGGGTTGGGTTTAAATAATATTATTAATAATGTAAATAGTTCAGTCAATTCAACCTCCCATACAAGCTCTACAAGCACCATAGCAGGACTTCTTCATCAGAATTCTACGAACTCCAGGCAGAGTAGTCTCTTAAGTGGTGTCACAACTTCTTTTGGAAGCACTATTCAAGTTCCTTCTGTTGGTTCCACAAACTCTGCCCAACAGTCACAGCTCCACTCTACACCATCTTTTGCAACAGCAGCTACCCAATTTTGTGAGGAGCTTGGAGGAAGATCTATTCAACGAAAGCTGCTTCACAGGAAGATCTTTGGATTCGAACATTTTGAAGCACATCAAGGACCGACAAACAGGGGCCTATGTTTCAGGGTAACAGAAAAGATGTGTCATTGAAGACAAACATGGAGCATTAAAGGTTCATCACAGCTATCTCAGCCAAACTCCAGATGTCAGAGAACGAAAAGGATTGAAGATCAAGGCTGTTATGGAATTTGAGTCCTATTTGATTTAGAAGTCTAGAGGATCTAGTAGAATTAGAATTTTAATTGTTTTAGGATTCCAGCGCTGTCAATTAGTAGTCAGCTGTAATTATTAGTTAGTTAAAAGTTAGTAGGTGTCATTAGTCGCAGTCATCAAGCTCCCCTCATGCTGGAGGAGGAAGCTCAAATTAGTTAGAATTATGTTTCTATATATAGTTGAAACTTCTATGTAATGAGGGTTGGATATTTTCAGAAAACATAGTATTGTTTGGCTTGTGTAAAAACTCAGTTTCAGTAATACAATTTGCTGCTTTTCTTCTCAGGATTCATACAATATTTCTATGCTCAAGATATGTGGTTTTGCTTTGTCCTTGATGTTTTTTACAGTTGTATAAATACACAATCACTCAGAATTCACTTATGCTGCTCTGATTTCCTGTGTGTATTTGTAAACTGAGGTTTCCTATGAGATGTGTTTTGAGTATCTAAATGTCACATGCCCTGACTTCTATGTAAAAGCAGTGTTATGGTTTATTGAAATATGATTGACTCCATAAGCCCAATGGAAGCCCATGTAATGTTTGTCCAGCCTTCATATTTGTTAAATTCACCTTACAAGAGTTAGCCATCTTACTAATAGTCAAAATCAATAACCTTTTGAGAGAGCCCTCTCAAGCTAAGGAGGCTAAGCCTTAGTCAAAAGATTGGTCTGAAACAGTTACTTGAAGTCTTCCTGGGTTGCAGCCTTCCAGGGCTTGATTTTGAGATAACAGTATCAATGGCTTTGCTATCGTAAAAATTTTATCACTTGAGCAATTTTTACGGAAGAATTGATAGCACATTATGAAGATACAAAAAGCAACACTTTTTTTAGCCAATTGATAAGTCTCAAACAAAAGGGTTCAGTAATGGAGCACATTGAGGAGTTCCAAAAATTGAACATAAGGGTAAAAGATATTCCAGAGGAGCATAAGATTGATGTGTTCATAGGGTCTTTAAAGGATAATATCCAACATGATGTTCACCTTTGGGAACCTGATTCATTAGAAAAGGCATTGTTAGAAAGAGAAATGGAAAGCAAAATTATGGCAACCAGGAAGCATATCACTCACAACTATAAAGACGGAAGTGTGGTTGCCCCTAGTCTTCCACAGCATATAAGGTTGACACCACAACAATTGGAAGAAAAAAGAGCAAAAGGGATTTGTTACAGTTGTGATAGGAAATACACTAAAGGTCATAATTGTGCTGAGAAGAAATTATTCTACATAGATTATGAAGAGGAAGAAGAAAAGGAGCAAGAAAGGTCAAAAGAAGAAGATATACTCCAGGAAAAAATCCTAGATGAAGAACAAATAAATCCTACCATATCTTGTAATGCATTGGTGGGAATTACCACTCCTCAAACCATCAAGATAGAAGGACAAATCAAGAAGAAAAAGGTAATAGTGTTGATTGATTCGGGAAGCACCCACTATTTTATTCATTGTAGGGTAGCAAAAGAATTGAATTGCTTCCTATATCCAGCACCAGAGTGTCAAGTGATGATTGCAAATGGAGGAACAATAAATTGCTCTGGAAGGTGCCATAATATCAAGCTATTCATGGGAGAATATGTATTGACTAGCCCAATGCTTTCCATTCCAATGGGAGGTGCTGATGTTGTACTAGGAGTCCAATGGCTACAATCCTTGGGTACAATAGATTTTAATTTTCAAGAACTTTTTATCAAATTTTCTACGGAAGAAAAGGAAGTTGAGTTAAGGGGTATTGCAGGGAAACCAGGAAAGATAATCAGCTCTCATGGTATGACAAAGATTCTAAAAAAGGAGCAAAGAGGGGTAATTGCACAATTATGCTCGCTAGATGTTTCCACATTGGAATCATCTATTTCTCCAGATCTCCAAAAAGTCCTGGACAATCATTCCAAGGTATTTGAGACTCCCAAGGGTCTCCCACCTATGCATGATCATGATCATGCTATTCATCTGATTCCAGGAAGTGTTCCTCCAAACATCAGGCTGTATAGATATCCCTATGTCCAAAAATGTGAAATTGAACGTATGGTTGCAGAAATGTTAGAGGCTGGTATAATTCAACCAAGTCAAAGTTCTTTCTCTGCTCCAGTAGTATTGGTGCACAAGAAGGATGGATCATGGCACATGTGTACGGATTATAGGGAGCTCAACAAGCTCACTATTAAAGATAAGTTCCCCATTCCTGTCATTGATGAATTACTGGATGAATTGCATGGATCAATTTACTTCACCAAGTTGGATCTTCGTTCAGGATATCATCAAATCAGAATGAAGATTGAAGACATTCCGAAAACAACATTTAGAACTCATGAGGGTCATTATGAATTTTTGGTCATGCCTTTTGGCCTTACCAATGCACCTTCAACATTTCAAGGTTTGATGAATTCAATTTTCAAACCATTCCTTAGAAAATTTGTGTTAGTATTTTTTGATGATATACTAATCTACAGCAAGTCTTGGAAGGATCATGTTGAACATGTTGACAAGGTGCTACAACTATTGGAGGAGAAACAATTATATGCAAAAAGATCCAAATGTTTCTTTGGAGTCTAGGAGGTGGAATATTTGGGTCATATTGTATCTCATGAAGGAGTTAAGGTAGACCCTAGCAAAATTAAAGCCATTAAGGAATGGAAAATCCCCACATCCATAAAGCATCTACGAGGATTTCTTGGGTTGACAGGGTATTATCACAAATTTGTTAAGAATTATGGGAGAATAGCAGCACCTCTAACAACATTATTGAAGAAAGATGCATTTTCATGGACTCCAGAAGCAACAAAGGCCTTTGAACATCTTAAAGAGGCAATGTGCCAAGCACCGGTCTTAGCTACACCGGACTTCACAAAAACCTTTATTGTGGAATGTGATGCTTCAGGAAATGGAATTGGTGCTGTTCTAATGCAAGATGAAAGACCCATTGCTTTTGAAAGTCATCCAATCAAGGGAAAGTTTTTAAGAAAAGCTATTTATGAGAAGGAAATGTTAGCAATACTCCATGCACTTAAGAAATGGCGACCCTACCTAAAGGGAAGACACTTCAAGGTAAAAACGGATCATGATAGCCTTAAATACTTTTTAGAACAAAGATTATCCTCTGAAGAGCAACAAAAGTGGGTCACAAAGATGTTGGGTTATGACTTTGAAATCATCTACAAAAAAGGGAAGCAAAATGTGGTGGCAGATGCACTCTCAAGAAATGATGAGGATGTGGAAGCATTGTTGTGCTCCATTTCTATTATCCAACCAGATTGGATAAACGAAGCTAGGGAGGAATGGAAGAATGATGAAGAAGTATCGGCACTTATTCGAAAGCTACAACAAGATTCTAGTATGTCTGATACATTTAGCTGGCAAAATGATTCGTTATGGTACAAAGATCGCTTATACCTCTGTAAGAATTCCCAGCTAAAACAAAAGATTCTTATGGAATTGCACACTTCTCCCTTAGGAGGGCACTCAGGATTTTTAAAAACTTACCATAAGGTTAAGAAGGAATTTTTTGGGATGGCCTTAAATCAGATATTCAAAAGTTTGTGGCGGAATGTTTGGTTTGCCAACAAAATAAAGTTGAAACAATTAAGACACCAGGTCTATTACAACCTTTATCCATTCCAAGCCAACGTTGGGAGGAGGTTTCAATGGATTTTATCACAGGTTTACCCAAGTTTGAGGGAAAGAGTGTCATCATGGTGGTAGTTGACAGACTTACCAAGTATGCACACTTTTGTGCATTATCACATCCATTTAAAGCCAGTACAGTTTCTACTGCATTTATGGAACAATTCAAAAGCTACATGGAAACCCAAAGATTATTGTAAGTGACAGAGATCCCATTTTCACTGGAAATTTTTGGACAGAATTATTTTCTTGTCTTGGTACTCAGTTAGCTCATAGCTCATCTTATCATCCTCAATCTGATGGGAAAACTGAGATAGTAAACAAATTTTTGGAAGGATATCTTCGTTGCTTTGTTTCTGATAAACATACATAATGGGTCAAATGGTTGCCTCTGGCTGAATGGTGGTATAACACTTCCTTCCATACAGCAACAAAAATGACCCCATTTATGGCACTTTATGGGTATCAACCACCATCCATCACATCATATTTAAGAGAAAATTCTAAGGTTCAGGCAGTGGAACATCACATCGAACATCAACAACAAGTCCTCCAACTCTTAAAGGATAACCTTGTGTTGGCACAAAATAGAATGAAACAACAGGCAGATCAACATCGCAGTGAAAGAAGTTTTGATGTAGGTGATTGGGTATTCCTATGGCTACAACCATATAAGAAAATGTCCCTAAAGCAAGCTAAGAAGGATAATAAATTATCACCAAAGTATTATGGTCCATACAAGGTGTTGCAAAAGATTGGTACTATGGCATACAAATTGGAGCTTCCTGCAGCTTCTCGATTACACCCAGTTTTCCATGTTTCATGTTTAAAGAAGGTTATAGGCGACAAGCTCCCAGTTCAAACAATATTGCCAGAACTTGATGAGGAAGGAAAAATTATATTGGAACCGGAAGCAGTCACAGAAACAAGAACTCGACAGCTACGAAATCGATCAATTTCAGAGTATCTTATCAAGTGGAAGAACTTATCCGCTGAAGACTCCACATGGGAGGATGAGAATTTTACGTAGAATTATCCAGAACTACTCAAGCGTTGAGGACAACACTTTTCTGAAGGAGAGGGGCATGTTGGGTCCCTATAATACTAGTGATTAACCCATTACTATTGTAGTTATACCCCTTATTTATATTGTTGTGCCCCTATTACCCCCATTTTGTTATTTCTGTGCCCCATAGAATCCCTCTATTGTTATTTTTTTGGCTTTATATTATTATTGTTGGGTCGGCTGGATTATATTGTGACTCCTTAGACTCCTATATATAGAAAGGAGATTTTCTCATTTGTATCATCCAAGAATTGTTCATTTATGTAATGTAAACGAGGTTTCCCCCTCGAAGAGGCTGAATTCTAAGGCGTTGATCTATCTTTTCTATCTTTTCTTGAGCTGGTTTCATAACATTAACACAACGGAGGGGAGGTGGTACTAACTATGTGGGAGGAGGTAAGTAAAGAGTATGCAGGATTCAGGAGTATGGAGCGGTATTAACCTGCATAGGCCACTAAGGAGTCAGGTCCGGTGGAGTGTGATACCACACCACAATGTCACAACATAGGGACTGTCGAGTGGTATAACTGGTATGATGGGACCTTAGTAGTCGAATACACAACCATGCTGGGAGCGAGGTTATGCCACTGGTTAGCATACACCAGACGAGAGGTTATGTATGGGAAATCGGTGCTTGTTTCACAGTTCTTCTGCCATAGCATTGGAGGTGTTATACAAGCGGAGGAGTCGGGAGGGTGATTCCACAATGGAGGTTAGTCACACTTTCATTGTGACAATATACAGAGTGTAACCTAATATACAGTCACAGTCACACCAATACACTGTTGATTTAGTAAATTTTATGAAGAATAATGCATCCCATATATGAATTCACCATATGTCAGCCTCAAGAAACACAACATACGACGAAATCCAACTTCCACGCTTTACAGTAAGATTACAGTCTTAAACAAAAATGAGGATTACACATACCATATTAGTGATATTATCTTTGAGTGCAGCAACAAATTACATAGGAAGAAATATTTTCCTCCAATGCAACAAAAAATTACATAGACTCAATAACTCATATTTCTGTGTAGATGATCATCTTAATTTCTTTATTTGGTGGTGTAATCCACAACACCCAAAGCCATTCAAATCACTCCGCTGCATAAAAATTTTCACCAATAGATTAGCACTTAATGTAGAGAATGGAGTAATGAAAAAGGTGTCACTTATGAAAAATAAGAAAACTATAGGCAGGCGGGACACAGAAAGGGAGTTACAAGGGTAGGAAGGGAGCCAAAAATAGAGGTTGGGACCTATAGTTGGATACAAGGATAGGCTAGGAGGTAAATCCTGAAATGAATTGTGATTTTCCATTAAGGTTGATCATAGATATATACGTGCAGGGAGAGACTTTTAGGCTTCATCTCCCAGTGTCTCTTCATATTCCAATTCTAGTTATTTTTTATTTACACTATTTTACATGGATTACCTAATCCCAAATATTAGGTGTAAACACTATTGAATTTATCTTTTCCTTGAACGCCCATTTGCATCCAACTGAAATATGTTTTGACAACTTTAAAATATTCTTTCACAACAAATATCACCTTGTAATTTTCAAAGATGCTATTGAATTTATCTTTTCCTTGAACACCCATTTGCATCTTGGTGTTTATCCATTAAGCACCCATACTTTGATATCATTCATAGAAAATGAAGCCATCTGCTTATACATGCCCAATTCTATCACTCCTTGTTTTTCATGTTTTATAGCTATAGGCTCATTCTTCTAAGTAAAAAAATTAAATATATAATTGAAATTGGATAAAATATAATTGTATATATCTAGTGGCCCTTTTTTCCAAGTTCACCTTCTCAAAGGCTAAGGTGGTGTTCCAACTTCCTCTTTTGAATTTTTTCTATACCTACTCATTAATACTATCATGAAAGTTTGGTTCATTATCTGGTTCAAATTTTCTAACCTTTGGTGGTTTCTAAAAAACTAAACAACTAGCTTCTTCTCACCTCGTTCTAGATTATACGACTATGGGACAAGACTTTAATTTTCTTAAAACAACATTCATATACTTATATTTCTCATCTACATGATACCAAAGCTTGTATGATTTCACATCAGCGACATAATTAATGAAGATACATTTCACTACCTTATTATCCAACTTCAAAAAATTATCCTTAGGCACATGATGATCTAAATTGGATCCATGAAGATTATCAAGGTGCCATGACTGTATCCAAATAGGACATACTTCGAATTTATGGATAAAGAGTGATTAGGAAAACCTTTAGACAGTGGTAGTTTGTAGCCCGCAAGGAACGACGAGGACCTCGGTCAAAGCGCGCTAACTGAGGCCCATGGAGACCACGTAGGAGGAAAAACTGGCACTTGTGAAGCCCAGATCAAGAAACGGAGGCCATTTCTGATGCACGATTAGCGCTTAGTGCTGATCGCACATCACTGGGAAAAACCCCTTGAAAAGGAAATGCCCTGAGCGCTTGGTCGGATGGGAAGTCGGGAAACCGTGGGGAAGGCTCTAAGCCAAAAGGCAGGACCCGTGCTCCAAAACCAGTGGTATATCAGGGGCATCCTTGGGTGGTAAGCAGATTTGGCTGAAAGTGAGCGTTTCCATTCAGTGCATGACGCGTGTCCGGTGGATGAGAGAGAAAACCACCTCTCATTGCGTGCTAACGGTCGAGCAAGTCAACCGCATTGAATGAGCGAATGTCGTAGGATCTGGGGGCTCCAGATTTGACGATGGAGATTGTGCCCGATGGAGGAACCAGATTTAACAAGGGATTAAGCTGTGCCATAGAGAAGTTTGACGTTCGATTTGACCATTGAGCTCACAGATGAGTCATTCCACAGTGTAACTGAACTACTGAACCATTGAGGACGAGCCGGTGCAGTTCGTGAGAGGACAAGTGGCCACTCCCTGTGAGACGTTGGCGATGACGCAGAGGCAGGGAACTCCAAACGAACAATGGCAGGTGATCCAAAGGGGTGGAAGAGGAAGCAAACAGTCAAAGACAGATTGGCTTTAAGCCATGAAAAGATAGAGAACAAAAGAAAAGGAAAAAAGAAAAAAAGATAAGGAGGAGAATAGAGACAAGTGAGAAAAAGACGGTAAAGCAAGAAGCAGAAACAGAGAGCTGCGCTGACCTAAGGCAACATCAAGCAGACATAAAGCTTGAGATGTTCAAGCAATCCCTGAGAGGATCTATCAGGAATTGAGCACCACATTGGGCTCCTCCCATTAAAGACTAGAGAGGTCAAGATATGGTAAGGAAAAGAGTCTGTGCACTCTAGTGGCTTGGGGGATCTAAGAACCACCCTATCAAACATTATCTGTTTCAGGAGACTCAAAGTGAGCTCCTCATTGTAAATATTTGATTTAAAGACACAATAAAATAAGGCCACCACTGAAATATGGACCAAAGACGTAGCGCTGGAGAATATGGGAACTCCTTATTAATCTGTTGTGTTCTTGTATTTTCTTACTATGTTTCTCTTACTGTTTTCCATTTTCCAGTGTCTGTGTATTTTGCAATCTGATCAATCCGTTTCCTAAAATAACATATACACACACCAACACATGAGTCTATAATACCTTCATTCAATAATTATTTAACTCAGGTCACTCACAAGTGATTTTCAAATCAAGTGGTATCCGAGCTTTAGGCTGTCAAGGTTAGACAAGCTTGTGTTGGTTTAGCTGTTGAATGCTAACTAGATAAAAGCTCAAATTAGGAGAAGGAGAGTTGGTCGAAACTAATCCTGAGATTGGGAGAGTCTATCCTTGGAAGACAATGTCAGAGGAAGGTTCTATGGGGCCAGACCCTCAATTCATAAATAATTTCCTAGCCATAAAGTCTGTGGTAGAGGAAATGTATAAGGACTTTAGAAAACACAAGGATGAAGATTCATCAGGCTCTAAACAAGACAAAGGAGAAGATGAGTCTCATTTCCATGACCACTCAAAAGGCAAGGGGAAAGAAGAAAGCTTTCTCACACCTCCTAATAGCCCTATACAAAACAAGAAGTCATCTTTGATTAAACTAGATGTTAAATTTGATATACCTATATATGATGGAGAGTTGAATGAAGAAAAGTTGGACAAATTGATGTTTATTGCAGAGTGCAAAATATTGAATCAGACAAGATCAAGATTCAGCTGGCAAGCCTACACCTTGGAGGCACTGCCTTGGTTTGGTGGGAAGGCAGAACCCAGGCTGACATGAAAAGACATGGAAAGACTATCTCTATCTGGAGTGAATTTGTTTCTACAATCAAAAAGTAGTTCTATCCATTGGCCTACATGCAACAAGCCATGATGAGTTGGCAAACTCTTCGACAGTTGAAAGGGAAAAGTGTGCAAGGGTGCACTCAAGAATTTAGAAAGAGAGCATTGATTCTAGCAATCTCATTCGATTCACTTGGGACTCTGTTGAAGTACATTGGTGGTCTACATAGCTACATGAGGCACACTATCCTCATGTTTAATCCCACTAGTACAGATGAGGTATCTATACAAGCTACTCATCTAGAAGCTAGAGGAAAGAATGGAAGTCCAGAAGTTGGGGGATCATCCCAACCCACTGCAAGCAAGAATAAGGAGAAAATAAAATAGAAATGGAAAGCAAGGAAGGCTAACACTGCACAGAAAAGAAAGGCTTCATGCACTCACTGTAAAAAGGATGGGCATGATGATGAGCATTGTTGGATTTTGCATCCAGAGCTGAGACCTAAGAAGTTCGACGGCAAGAAGAAGAAGACTGCTGCAGCTATTCAGAAAAATTTGGGGTCAAACTCAGGAGATGAAACAACTATTGTAACCATAGGTATAAGAGGTAAGAATTCTGAAGCATCTACTAGTAATTCTGTACAATCTACTATTGATGAAGAAAATGAGAGAAAAATACATGAGCTTTTCCATATTCGAGTTATTTCCAAACATCAAAATATTGATACTTTGTTTGATAGTGGCTCACAAGTAAATTTAATTTCTGAAGAAATTGTAAAGAAGTTGGGATTAACAACTACACCTCACAAGAATCCATACCCATTAGGATGGTTGAATGATAAAGAACAACTACAAGTGACTAGATAGTGAAAACTCAAGTTTTCTTTTGGATCGACATTTGTAGATGCGGTTGAGTTAGACATAATTCCTTTGGATATATGTGGAATTGTTTTAGGAATTCCTTACTTGTATGATAGAAAAGCTATTTTATATAGAGTTGAGAACAAGTATCTACTTGTCAAAGATGGAATCGAATACTTTGTAAGAGCTCATAAGCTCAAGAATACTTATACTCTCATAAACTCAGGGCAGATGAAAAGAATGATAAATTCATGGAAACAATTCTTACTGATGGTTGTAAAGGAAAAGAAACTTGATAAAACCAATGTATTTGAGGGTTGTAATGCTAAACAACAAGCTGATTTAGAAAAGGTTGTTTCAGAGGATGATATCTTGTTTCAAGAACCTAAACGTCTGCCACCCAAAAAGGAAATAGTGCATGATATTATTTTGCAGCAAGATGCCCCATTACCTAACATTGGAATTTAAAAGTTTTCCGCTTTAGAGAATGCTGAAATCAAGAAGTAGGTGCAGGAGTTGCTCGAGAAATGGTTCACCAAACCTAGCACATCACCATGTGGGTCACCAATCGTTTTGGTGAGAAAGAAAGATGGTTCATGGAGAGTGTGCATTGATTACCGAGCATTGAATAAGATAACAATCAAAAATCGTTATTCCCTTCCTCGCATAGATGATCTTTTAGATCAATTGAAAGAAGCTGTTTATTTTTCCAAGTTAGACTTGCATAGTGGATACGATCAGGTCAGAGTTGTAGAACAAGATGCATAGAAGACTGCTTTCAAAACAAAGCAAGGATTGTATGAGTGGTTGGTTATGCCTTTTGGCTTAACTAATGCTCCTACTACTTTCATGAGATTAATGAATGATGTAATCAGACCTTTTCTTGATGATTTTTTTATTGTGTATCTGGATGACATTCTGATTTTTAGCAAAACATGGGAAGAACATTTAAAGCATGTTAAGCGGACACTAGATGTTTTGAAAAGAGAAACTTCATTTTAAACTCTCAAAATGTGAATTTGGCAAAACATATCTGAATTATTTGGGTCACATAGTAGGGGGTGGTGAATTGAAGATAGATCCCTCTAAGGTGGTAGTCATTGTAAACTGGCCTAAACCCAAATCTGCTATAGAAGTTAGAAGCTTCTTAGGAGTAGAACAATATTGGAGGAAGTTCATTTATAAATTTTCCTTAATTGCAGCTCCCTTACATGCTTTAACAGGATTGAACAAGGTGTTTCAGTGGGGAGGCAAACAATAGAAAGCCTTCGACACCTTGAAAGAAAAGATTAGTACAACACCTGTACTAGCACTGCCTGATATTCAAAGACCATTTGAGATCCAAACATATGCCAGTTACTATGCCATGGGAGCAGTGTTGACACAACACGATAAATCCATATGTTATCATTCCGAGACCTTTAATTCTGTAGTAGTTAACTATCCTACATATGATAAAGAATTGTATGCATTAGTAGAGAATGTGAAAAATTGGAAACATTACTTAATGGGAAAAGAGATAATAATACATATTGATCATCAACCACTTCAATATCTACACTCCCAAACTAAGTTGCAACAATCAAGATACTATAGATGGATGGGTTTTCTACAACAGTTTCATTTAGTCATCAAATATAGAAAGGGCATACATAATAAAGTCACAGATATGTTATCTAAACCCATTATAAATGCATCTACTATACTTAAGCATAATTATGTGTTACATGAGAGCTACATTGAACAATATGCTCAAGATATAGACTTTAAAGATGTATATGCAACTTTAAGTCAACGCAAACGAGTAGAAGAATTGGATTATCATGTAAAGGACCAACTCTTATACCATTGTGGGAAGTTATGCATTCCAAAAACTGAAAGAGTAAAGATAATTCGAGAAGCACACACTTCTCTAATATCAAGTCACTTTGGGGTAAGTAAAATAGTTGCATAGCTGCAAAGATTTTGTTATTGGCCAAAAATGAATGAGACAATTTCTAGATATGTAAGAGGGTGTACTATGTGTGCTAAAAGCAAGCCCAACAACAGAAAAGTAGGCTTATACACTCCATTACCAGTTCCTTCTCACCCTTGGGAAAGTGTTTCCATGGATTTTTTTGGAGGACTGCCTAAATCTAGGAAAGGTCATGATTATATGTATGTTGTTGTAGATAGGTTCAACAAAATGTGTATTTTGATACCTTGTAATGAACATATTACAACGGAACAAACTACAAAACTATTTTTTGAACATGTGTGGGTTCATTTTGGATTACCCACTTCCATTGTACTTGATCGAGACACCTGATTTGTGGGGAAGTTTTGGTCATGTTTGTGGGAACTGATGGACACCAAAATGAAGAAAAGCACAACTTTTCATCCAAAAACTGATGGCTAGATAGAAGTAGTTAACAATACAATGATCTAGTTACTCAAAGGATATTGCAGCAAACATCCTAAGCTTTGGGATGAACATTTGTGTTATGTGCAGCATGCTTACAATAGAGCAAAACATTCTTCTACACAGAGATCTCCTTTTGAGACCTGTTTTGGTTTCACACCAAGGTGTCCTTTGGATTTTGTCTTTGGTAAAGACACCAGAGTTGAGGGACACAGTGATGTGGATAGGGAAACTAGGTTCACTGAATAGATCCAAGAGATCCACAAGGTAGTACAGGAACAACTAGAAAAGAGCCAAGCCAAATACAAGGCAAGGCATGAAAAGAATCAGATGGAGCATAGTTCCCAAGTTGGTGACCAAGTCTAGCTGTATAAAAGCAAGGACAGGATGCAAGGTGAATGTAAGAAGCTAAAGCTTGTCAGGTATGGACCCTTCAAAATACTTGAGAAGATTGGTGAAAATGCTTTTTGCCTTGATCTACCAGCTTACATGCACATCTACTCAGTCGTAAATGCAGATTGCTTGAGGTTGTTTGAACCTTCACTGATTGATGATCCCGAAGAGCAGAGTCAATTGCCTTCTATTGATGACCTGCTACTTGAATATCTGAATGAAGTACAGGAAGACATAGTTCTGGACATGAAGGTAAGGATGACATGCAGGGGAGATGTTGAGTACCTTAGAATTAGGTTCAAGGGTTCAAAGCCAAGTAGTGCAAAGTGGATAGAGATTGGACAAGTGAGACAATTGTACCCTCACTTAGTCGATGCTTGAAAACCAACTTTTGGTGGTCAAAAAGCATTTTCAGTGGGAAGGTCGTGATCTGAATTGGATCTATGAAGATTATCAAGGTGCCATGACTATATCCAAATAGGATAGACTTCGAATTTATGGATAAAGGGCAATCAGGAAAACCTCTAGATAGTGGCAGTTTGCAGCCAACAAGGAACGACGAGGACCTCGGTCAAAGCGCGGTGACCAGGGCCCACGGAGACTGCGCAGGAGGCAAAACTGGAACTTGGGAAGCCTAGATTGGGAAATAGAGGCCATTTTTAATGCGTGATTAGTGATTAGTGCTAATCGCGCATCACTGGGAAAAACCCCTTGAGAAGGAAAGGCCCTGAGCACTCGGTCGCATGGGAAGCTCGGAAACCGTGGGGAAGGTGCTACGGCAAAAGGCAGGACCCGTGCTCCCAAACTAGCGATATATCGGGGGCATCCTTGGGCGGTAAGAGGATTTCGCTGAAAGCGAGTGATTCCATTTGGCACAGGACACATGTCTGGCTGATGAGAGAGAAAATCACCTCTCATTGCGCGCTAATGGTCGAGAAAGTCAACTGTGCGAAATGAGCGAATATCGTAGGATTTGGGGCCTCCAGATCTGACGGTAGAGATTATGCCTAATGGAGGAACCGGATTTGACAGGGGATTAGGCCGCGACATAGAGAAGTTTGACATCTGATTTAACCGCTAATTTGGTGGATGAGTCATTCCATAGTGTAACTGAACTACTGAACCGTTGAGGATGAGCTGGCATAGTTCGTGAGAGGACAAGTGGCGACTCCCTATGAGACGTTGGCGATGATGCAGAGGCAAGGAACTCCAAATGAACAACAACAAGCGATCCAAAGGGGTGGAAGAGGAAGTGAACAATCAAAGATAGATTGGCTTTAAGCCATGAAAAGGCAGAGAACAAAAGAAAAGGAAAAAAGAAAAAAAAAGATAAGGAGGAGAACAGAGACAAGCGAGAAAAAGACAGTAAAGCAAGAAGCAGAAATAGAGAGTCGAGCTGACCTAAGGCAGCATCGAGCAGACAGAAAGCTTGAGAGGTTTAAGCAATCCCTGAGAGGATCTATCAGGAATTGAGCACCACATTAGGCTCCTCTAATTAAAGACCAGAGAGGTCAAGATCTGGTAAGGAAAAGAGTTTGTGCACTCTAGTGGCTTGGGGGATCCAAGAACCACCCTACCAAATATTATCTATTTCAGGAGACTCAAGGTGAGCTCCTCATTGTAAATCTCTGCTTTAAAGACACAATAAAAGAAGCCCACCATTGAAAGCTGGACCGGAGACACAACCCTGGAGAATAGGGTGAACTTTGTATTAATCTATTGTGTTCTTGTATTTTCTTACTGTGTTTCTCTTACTGTTTTCCATTTTCCAATGTCTGTGTATTTTGCAATCTGATCAATCTGTTGCATAAAACAACATAGACACACACCAACACATGAGTCTGTAATACCTTCATTCAATAATTATTTAATTGAGGTCACTCACAAGTGATTTTCAGATCACATGATCATAAAACCTGCCACTAAAATGTGAATATGCTAAATCTATAGCTTTCTACAATGATGGCTTTCTTTTAGTTAAGACTCTAAAAGGGGTGTTTTCCTGAATAGTTTTTTTAAAAGATTTATTTAGTAGGCAACATACAATAGAAATGACTTCTATTTAATTTCTAATCTTACTTGGATCCTCTAAGAATACTCTAATCTACCCATCAAATTCGTATTCATGTCTTCTAGTTACACTATCGTATTTCTAAACCAAAAGTTATTCCTTCATATAATAATAAATTGATAGACATTACCTTAGTAGCTAGGGAAAACATCTCACTAAAGCGTGTTTTCACAACTTCAAAATATTCATTCAAAACTAATATCATCTTGTACTTTTCAAACATGCTATTGAATTTATCTTTTCATTGAGCACCCATTTTCATCCAATTGAAATGAGTTTTGCCAACCTAAAAATATTCTTTCACAACCAATATCACCTTCTACTTTTCAAATATGCTATTGAATTTGTCTTTTCCTTGAGAAGGCATTTGCATAGAGGGGTTTATCCATTAAGAAACCATACTTTGATATCATTCTTAGTAAAAGATGAAGTTGTCTCCTTATAAATGCACAATTCTAGTATTCCTTTATTTTCATATTTTTTATAGCTACAGGCTCATTTTTGAAATTTTAAAAATGAAATATACACTTGAAGTTGGATAAACTATAATTGTAGATATATGGTGGCCTTTTTATCCATGCTCACCTTCTCAAAGGCTAATATGGAGTTCCAATTTCCTCTTCTAATTTTTTTTAACCTCCTCCTCATTACTACAATCACAAAACTTTGGTTTATTGTCTAGTTCAAATTTTCTAATATTTGGTTTGGTTGCTAAACAACTAAACAACTAGCTTCTTCTCACCCTGTTCTAGCAATGTAGATATGGGACAAGACTTGAGTTTTCTTAAGACAATATTCTTATGCTTAATGTTCTCATCTACATGATCCCAAATCTTTTATGGTTTCACACAAACCACAAAATGAATGAAGACACATTTCACTACCTTATTATCCAACTTCAAAAATTTATCCTTAGGCACACGATCATAAACATTTCAACTAAAATGTGAATATGATAAATTGATGGCCTTCTTTTAATTAAAACAAATATTTCTTTTAGTTAAGATCCTAATTGGGGAGTTCTCTGAAAGAGATAGCATAAAAAAATTATTGTGTAGCATACAATAGAAATTGTTAAAATCAATGGCAACCAATACACTACTCAGAGGGGGATGAATCAGTAGTGTGGTCAAATTATATAAATTTCACAAATTGTACTTTTAAATCACTTTAGAAATTCTTCATGGATTATAATCATAGCTCAAACATAACATAATAATGATCAAGCACATGAGAAACATATACACAAAGCACCAATTGATGGGCCTCCAAATTAGACATAAATTAAGGACCATCTAACCATCCTTCAGCACGTTAAACCTCTATTTTTGCATTAGATGACATATTTTCAACTTTAATATGTTCATTGGGAAGGTTTAGAGATAACTTCATATTTGTGCCTAATATTATTTATTTTTGTAGGATATTGTGAAAATATTCGACAAATTATGAACATTTGGAGGAGGAGATATTCTAGGGACTTACTCCCTACTCTACAAGGATCAAGGTTGGATAATAAATGAACAAAATATCATGAAATTATTGACAAATTATGAAGCTTTAGTGATTGAGAAAATCTAGGAATGTGTTGCCTATCATTCAATGCAGATTCCTAGTGTTGGGAACCAGATCCACTATTTGAGGGATTTTGGAGGGGAAATATCCCTCTTTTCAAATATAATTCTTCCTCATAATTTTTTATAAGTACCAATTCGAATTTTCCACTACGGGAATGTATTTATTAGTCTTCTTGTGGAGAAAACTTGTATTTTTGCAGCCACACTTTCATTTCTAGCAGGGATGTACTTGAATTGATTCAAATAATGAAGATTGATCTCATTTTTAGATTTTAAAGATTGGTCTCATTCATAGGAATTTTAGTATACTTGTGCTTGGCCATCCCAGGAGCCTTAGATCCCTTTTGTACATTTTTTCTTTATTATTTTCACTTCTTATTCACATGCATCTCTTATTATTGTTTTTCCCAATTCTTCATTTAGTATTGATGCTCCTTTTGCTGTAGGATTGGGTTAAATGGTTGAAGTGAGTTATTTTTAATGTTATTTATAGAGTAAAAAACATGATTCATCTGTATAATGTCTTTGAAAATTTATCTTCATCATTGAGTTACTTGGATTGGGTTACTAGTTCATGAATCTAGAATTTCTGAAAGTCCTTGTAGCAAAATAGTAGTAATTTTCCACTATTTTTTAGAACATGTTAATGAGATTTATTTGAGTTTATTCCTCTTGTATTATATCGTAAAAAAATTAAAGTTAATAACAAAATTTACCCCATTTCATTTTCACTTTATTAGGTTAGGAATTTGATAGGTTAACTACCTCACTAGTTCTTGAATTTCTAGATTTTAGACTAGTAATTTTATGCTATTATGTAGCACATGCGAACAAGGGTATTTTGAGTGATTCCACTTGAAATGAAGACCTAAAACATCTTAATCAATAATTTTTTTTGTCCCATCCCATTTTCATTTGATTTACTTTTTCATCTAGTGAGTTATCTCCTCTTGTAGCTATTATGTCTTCTCATGTAGCAAATTTGTCCCTTCATGTAGCAAACTTGTGGCACCACTTTTGTTCATTAGTTTTGATCCCCACTGAAACTATGAATTAGTCTAGATGAATAATGATCCCCAAATATGATTTTATGATAAGAGTAAGCTCCTAATACACTCCAACCCTTCCTTTTATTCAATCCAAAAACAAGGTAGACTTAGTTTCTTTATCACAAGTATGATGCAAGTAGGTTAGTGGTTTACAAGAAAGTGTGAACTAGGTAGATGTTACATGCAATTTTTATTGGTGGTTTGATGAATTATGCAAGATAAAATAGATTTCTTTCTACAAGTATATTAACTTTTTTCCTTTCATGAATTGATTAGTTAGCATTTACAAGTTGACAGAGTAATATTTAGATTTCTTGCAAATGGAGTAATAATTCCATTTTTGCAATTAGTTTAGGCTTTTATTTCACGAAATTCACTCCATTACATCAGATTAGAAAAATAAGGACACTTTTATGCTACACATATAGTTCTAATACCTCTTAATCTTTTACAAACCCAGAGTTGATAATTAAAGGTGTTATCCTTGGGTGTCGCAACATTCTTGTTGTAACACTGGGGCTCACCACTTTTTGGTGTCATTGCTGGGGAGGTGTCAAAGCATGCATTGTTTTTCTAGTTTGTATTAGGAAAATTTCATTTGCATTAGGAATATTTCATTTCAAAAATATGAAATTTAATTGCACTAGTATTTTTATTCAAAAAAAAAATTAAAAATACTTCTCCAACACCAACCCTCCCTGCCTCCATTTGATCACATGGTGCAGTAAGAGCCACACAACCATCCACTTTTGTAGGTATAATAACAGGATGTGATAGAGAAGGTAGAAGAAATGGATGGAGATGATGACAATGAAGAAGATATGCTTGGATTTCCCATTCAAGATATTGATGTCAGTGTGCATGAAAAGAACATCCCTCCATCTTTCCTTCCCAACTTCCATGGTATGAGGTCAAAGGATCTGGAAACCTTTCTCTTTGAATTTGAAATTTTTTGTAAATATTATGGTTACTTATTAAACACTCAAAAATTGAGATTATTTCCAACAACATTAAAGGATAGAGCTCTTAAATGGTTCATGAGTTTAGGGACTAATTCAATAAGATCATGGAATGATATGTGAAAAATATAAGTATCATGACACTAAAGAACAAAAGTTTAAAATGAATAATAAAGAATATGAGAACCTTGAGGATCTAATATATAGGTTCATCTATAATGTTAGGAGGGAAAAATTAGAAAATTTATGATCTGACACACTAAAAACCATCTTACTTAGAACAATTAGGGATGAGTGGATTTATCTCCTTGATATCATGACTAAAGGTGATGTATACCAATTATCATTTGAAGAAATTTGTGAAACATGAAAATACATATCAAGAGGAAGGGAAAGAGTAAGTAAATCAGTATCAAGATCGGTAAGTCAAGCTAAACTTGGAAATTTGTTTGATGAGTTTAAAACATAAATTCTTAGCAATCTAAGAGAACAAGTAGAAATGTTAAGAATGCAAGATGAGGAAAATAACATGTTGATATTTGTGTTGTCCATGTAGAATTACATGCTATTAAATATTTCCCATAATTACCAAGGTTGAAGGAAGTTTACGAAGAGGAAAATGGAGCAAGTCAATCACCAAAGCAGCTATGTTATGTATCTCCAAGAGGACCATGAAAACCTAGTCAACCTAAAGGTGATGTACGCCAATTATCATTTGAAGAAATTTGTGAAACATGGAAACACATATCAAGAGGAAAGGCAAGAGTAAGTAAATCAACATCAAGACCGGTAAGTCAAGCTGAACTTGAAAATTTGTTTTATGACTTTAAATTATAAATTCTTAGCAATCTAAGTGAACACGTAGAAGTGTTAATAATGCAAGATGAGGAAAGATAACATGTTGATATTTGTGTTTTCCATGCAGAATTACATGCTATTAAATATTTCCCATCATTACCAAGATTGAAGGAAGTTTACGAAGAGGAAAATGGAGGAAGTCACTCACCAAAGCAACTATGTTATGTAGCTCCAAGAGGACCATGGCAACATATTCAACCTAGTATGGTGGAAGAACCTAATTCAAATTTTCAAGGTTTTGTACATCCATCTCAAATTAATTAGACCACACCCTTTCCTTAGCAACCTTGTTCATTTCAACCCCAAAACCAATCTTGGCGACAAGGTTGGAAATAAACTTATAGGAGAAATCCACAATATTCTCCATATTCTCATCAATATCCTCCATATCCAACTCCATGTTATCCCTACCATCCACATCCACCACAACCCAAACCCAAACCACATCCATCTCAAAGATCCACTTCCACTCAACTACTTGTACCGCCATTTCCAAACCCACACAAGGTAGTAGCTCAACCCACTTACAATGTTGAGGTACAACACTTCTTAACATATCCACTTAATCTCAATGATATACTTATTAGCTGAGGAAGAGTATTGCAAAAAACAGATTCTCTTGATGTCATTTAAGGACAAAATTTAGAAAAAGAAGATTCAAATGAGAAGACCAAAGAATCATGGGTTGCACTTGATGAAGAGAAAAGATTAGAATGAGAGATTGAGAAATTTCCCTCATTTTTACCATCAAATCCTCCATGTGTTCAAGAGAACAATCAACAAAAAGTGGAAGATTTGAATTTCATGGTAGAAAAAGAGATGAATAATGATACATATGAGAAAGAGAACCAAGGGAATCAAATCTATATTGAGGTTTGGTTCCAGAAAATCAACAAGATGGAGCATCACTCTCTTCTTCAACAGTGCTTGATATCATCAAAGTCAAAACATTTGGTCTCTAAAATTCAGTTACATGTAAAACCATATATTTCGAGCCTAAACATGAGTTTATCTTTCATCTTGATGTGCACATGGCTCCATTGGAAGTATTCCTATACTTGAAAGAGATTTTTTTTTTCAAGTAGAGTAGGATAGAAAAATAAATAAATAAATCATAAATAAGAGGGAAAAAATAAAATCTCAGGTGAAAGCATCTTTTGAGGTGCCTAAGATTGGCTTATTGATTGAAAAACTACATGAGGTGGTCGATGGGTTGGAAAAAAATAGAAAAGAAATAAGATCCTATGTGAAAACCTCTTTTGAGTCACCTCGACAAACCTACTAGTTGAAACCTCATTGAGTCAACTAGTAGGCCTAAAGAAAAAAATGAAAAAAGAGAAAAAAAAAAAGGGGAAAAAAGATGAAATAAAAAAATATTTGTTTTTCTAGTTTAATATAAGTACTTGCATGCATGTACTCCTCCACCTGCATAAGAAAAAGAAATAGGTTAGTGCCACAAAAAGAGAAAAAGAAAGAAATGAGCAATGAGGCAAGGAAAACGTAAAAATTAATCAACCTTGGGCTTCTTACCTTCTGTGAAAACTACTCAAGAAGGACCAAGGGAATCTCAATCCACCACCCTCATTTACATGACATTTCCATCATTACCAAGCCTTTCTCATGCATTTTTCCCCGCTATCCTAAAATGCTATAGTAGGGTTCTATTTTGCTACAGGAGTCCAAAATACATAGAGTAGAAAATTATTTTTATCATATCTCGAAAGTTGTGCATCCATCGGCCAAGATGTTTCATTGGGAAATACATATGGATGATGGTAGCATGCTCAAGGAATTTTAGAAAATTCCAGTGCACACATTTCGAGAAATCGACCTCCATCACCTAACAAATTTTATTTTTTCTTGAGATTCGTGCATCCATTGGAAAATATTTTTTATCGGGAGGTGGATAGGAATTATGTAAACATACTCAAAAAATTTCATGTCAATCCAGTCTAACATTTGATGGATATGGATAAAATGAGTTTTCTACATGAGGTTGTCTTGAAACGATATAGGCGGGACCAGAATTGCTACAGGATGCAAATCTGATTGGAGTAAGGGGTAAAAAGGTCATGTATTCTCTAGGGAAGGTTGAGAGAGGTCCCCCAACACAACTTTCATCACCCATACACTCCATATAGCCAAAATTCATCTTCAAATTCCACCCTACCATACATAAAAAAACAAAGAAAAAACTTTTCTTTCAATTTTTTCCACCACCTACACCACCTCCTCATGATTTTAGTCCTCTCCTTGTACCTTTCTGACTTTTGCTCAGTTCGACATGCAATATAAGTTTTGAAAAAAGAATTAAGTGACTGCTACAAGAGGGAAATTCCTCCTGTAACAGTCTGTATAGTCACATCAAAACTCAACAATTTTTTTTCAATCACACAGTAGAATATCTAGCGACCTTGAGCATCATGAAGCCATTTCTGAAGCTGAGAAGGGGTATACCCTCCTTAGAAAGAAGTCCATCCAATCCACCAACAAAGTATTGGACACTGGAAATAAAATTGCATGCAACAACCTTCTCAGCCAAAGAATCATCAAGGTATGAAAAATTATGCAGAACTAGGAAAAGGAAATTAGCACCTCAAGAGAAACATAGATCTATCAGCAACTCATCAATAATATGTATGCCTCTCCAGTAACCATTATGTAGGTATATGTATGAAATATTCTTCACCTCTTCTCCTAAGTGTGTTATGGTTAGAAATTTGTTTTCAATGCATAATAGATGAGGTTTTATAAGCTAAGAATGGGTTAGTAGTCTCGTTCACCCTCAACCAGTTAAGTGCACCTAACTCCCTCACTCATGCAACATGGAGAAGCCAAATTGAGAAGGGTAATTATTAGAGATAAACATGTAGAAGACAAGTATCTGAATGATCAACATTGAATGCATTACTACTCACAATGATATACATTTTATAATACATTGGAGTGACTGTTGGATTCCATAATCCAAGGTTTGTTGGACTCCATTTAACTATTTATCTTCCACATAATGACCCTCCAACATTCCCACACTTAATCCAAAGGGGAATGTATTAGTTCAAGAATATAGATATAATACAAAATGTGCAAAAATGCATGGAAGCACTAGGCTGAATGTGCTCTCTAAAATGTTGGAATAAGGTGGTGGTTTAACAATGACCACCAACAATGGAACATTTAGTACCATTCCCAGAACTCTTCCAAAACTAGCAATAAGTTGAAGTCTTCTGTTAGAGGAAGTGTCGCTAATGCTTTGGAGAGGGAGAACTTCAACCTAGAAAAGGGAGGTCTATAACCTGGGGCAGTTTAAGGATAACCACCAACTCTGGAATGCATAATGAAATTCTTGGAACTCTTCCAGAACTGGCAAGAAGTTGAAGTCTTCTGCTAGAGGAAGTGTCCCCAATTTTTTGAAGAGGGAGAAGCTCAACCTGAAGAGGGAGGTCTCAACCTTGCATAAATGGTTTAAGGCTCACCACCAACCAATGGAATTATAGGCATCTTTGTCTCTCGCTATAACGCTAAATATGGTAGGCAGGTTGTGGCTGAGGATCGCTTGACGTGGATTTAAAAGTTGTATATGACCATCACATCCCCCCTTGTCATATACAAGGTGAGAATATGAAGAGATCTTGACTCCAAGACTTTTCAATATTCGAAAACTATTCATGTTGTATGAGAGAAATATCTTCTTGGCTGTTGAATCCTATTGCCAATAAGTGATCCATCCAAGATGAATCTTTGTTCTTGCAGGAGACTTTTTTTTTCAAATGTATGTGTGAATAATGAGTATGTTGACCAAAATGATTGCATGAATTAATATCAAAAGAGTGATATTTCACATAGCCAATTCGGTTACAATGTTGAATTATAACATTCTATTGTTGTTGCTATGGAAGAGGAGAAAAATCTAGAACAGCTGAAGGTGAACTGTCATGGAGGAATCCAACACTCTAAAACTGGATGGGCTTTGAGTAATCTAGAATATGAAAGGACACATCCTTGTCATATCTAAGACCATTTTTGTGCTTGTTGCTGACAAGCTCTTCCCAAGGTTTGATGATGGGCTTAGGGAGTGCAGGCTAAATTTCTACATCTACACGTAACTCTACTGCTTCATTCGGTATTGGATCTGAATCAACTACAACATTGTTGACTTGATGCTTATGGGAATCTATCTCAATGTTCTGAAGAGGTTCATAATGATGACTACCTTGTTGTATCTCCTCTTGTTGTAACTATGACTCAAGACCTAATTGGATTGCCATTTGATTTCATCAAGAGTTTGGACAAAATAGAGGATGGGAAGCTACGAGTGAATGATAAGCCAGCCCATAATTATCCTATACTAAATAATTGCAAGGTTGGAGCAACTAGGAAGGGTTTGGGAGTAGAAAAATATCAAATATATTTGACATAGAATAAAAATATCCTTGAATAATTGGTCCAATTACGTCATAAGATGGAACACTTCATGGGATACTCTAATTATGCATAATATGAGATGGAGAATGATATGTCTAAAACACCTTTTAAGGTTAATGAGTTTGTAGTGGATATATCAGAGAATATATCAAATTCAGTTGCTAAGGAATAGGCTAGTTTCGTAGTGTGAAGGGGGACAGAGAATCAACATTACAACGACACACTTATGCTAAGCATTACTCAAGTTAGTATTGAAGTAGGACTAGGCACTTTTGGCTAAAAATGGGACCTGGGCATTTTGGTTGGTGGTCGAATTAGGAAACGGTCAAGTGGAAATGGTTGACTTGACAAGCTAAGAAAATGTCAGAAAACTTAGCATTCAAGTCAGAGAAATATTTGCAGAATTGCAAAGTGCCAGGTTTGAAGAAGGCCACACAATGTTTAAATAATTCCACACAACAATTTGGTTTCTAAGGAGGCCACAAAACTAATGGCTCATATTTGAGAATGATAGGAATACGCCTGCAACTCTGATACCATGTTAGAGATAACCATGGCAAAGACAAGAATCTGAATGATCGACATTGAATGCATTTCTACTCACAATGATATACATTTTATAATACATTGGATTGACTATTGGATTCCATATTTGAAGGTTTATTGGACTCCCTTTTGATTGTTTATCTTCCACACCATAACCCTTAGAGGATTAGGTTTCCAACAATAATGATTGCAAGGAGTGGGGAAAATGGTTCAAAAAATGAAAGTCGTGTATATTCCATGTCACCAAAGTTCTCCGAGTGCTTACCACAAAGGGAATATTATGTACTAGGCTCAATTTCATTTGCACCATCATACATTTCTAAAAAATCGTTGGAGGAAGGATTAGCTAGTGTTATTAGAATTCCTAGGGTGCCACCAAGGTGTTTCAAACACTGTTTGTAGGTGTTATAGGAAGGTCTGAAATGCTATAGGAGGGCTGAGGAGAAACTACAGGAGGAATTGAAGGGTGAAAGACGTCTAAAGTGACCCAAAATTGTCTTCAAACCCTCATGCACATATATAGATATTTTTAAAAAGAGTAAGTGACTTCCTCCCTCCTTGATTTCCATACAATTGCATGATAAATTTTTCTTGAAGTTGGTAGCCTGTGATAGAAAATTGAGAAATAGGTCTTGTTGGAAATTACTGTGTGTAAAGGCAATGTAGGAGCACGAGCACGGAAAAAATATTTTGTTTGATATATAATTCTAGAATTCTTCTCCCTCACTAATAAAAAGGAAGTTAATATTGTTTCTACCACTCAGACTGCTCTAAGGCAAAAATTAAAAATACACCCAAGTAACCTCGAGAAGGAGAAGTAGGATAAATGGGGGGAGGTTTTAGCCAAAGGGGAGGAAACTTTTGACACCTATAAGAAGGCTAAATACTAGAGAATCCACAACTAAGAAGCTTAAGACACACACTGCACTTCTATAGGAGAAAACAAAGCTGTTATAGGAGAAACAAGGCTACTACAAGAGATAGTATGCCTAGTACAAGATTGTCCCAAGAGGAAAAAACGGGCCTTGTATTGAGAATTATTGGCCACAAGAACCTAGAAATTTGAAGGAGTATATAAGGAATGGGTGAGTACTTGATCTCTCATCTCTTACAAAGAAATATTCTGTGAATTTTTGCCAAATTCCTCCACTAAACACCTTATAGTAGAACCCTTAGAAAAAAAAGTTGAAGTGTGGAGTTTTCTTGTGAGGATGAGAATTATGATGGGAGAATAAAACTGTTTTGAAATTGGAATACCATTTTTCACCTCACTCATCAACAAGATACACTCATCTTGCCATAAGTTGAAATCCTAAGGGATCTGAAATTGATAATTGGCAGTAGGGTTCCCTTGAACAAACCTTGAGAACACATGGACAAATTTTGTTAACATGGATGGAGAATATTTTATGGACTAGAAGAGGTAGTGAGGGATGGATTTGCAAAAGAAGAAGAGGGTCGAAAAGGAAAAGAAAAAGTTGAAACATAAGAAAAAGTGTCTGTAAAATAAAAAAAAATTATAAAAGGAGAATAAAAAGCGAAATGTAGAGATAAACTCCCTCCAATCCAAAATAATGGAGCTCCAAGCCTCTCAGAAGAAGCCACACACCAAGGGAGCCATGACCAAAGAACTAAAATAAGAATATGCCATGCTAGAGGAAGGCATAAATATGCTAGAGTAAGGCATAAATATGCTATAGCAAGGCAGGAAGTTGCTCCAGGAAAGCAGAAAGTTGCTACAAGAAAGTGTTTGTAAGCTACAAGACAGATCAGGGAGGCCACCAGGGCCATGAATGAGGCACAATTAGGTCACTAAGTTTTTCAGAGGGTGAGAAACACTTTCAACGGGGGGTATGATGGGCCTCCAAATTAGACATAAATTAAGGCCCTTATGACCATCCTTAAGCAGATTTAAACTCTCTTTTTTCATTATAAGACATATTTTTAACTTTAATATGTTCATTAGGAAGGTTTAGAGATAATTGCATATTTGTGCCTAATATTATTTATTTTTGTAGAATATTATGATAATATTGGGCAGATTATGAAGATTTGGCTGAGGAGATAATCTAGGGACTTTCTCCCTACTACAGGAGGATCAAGATTATATAATAAATGAACATAATATCATGAAATTATTGACAAATTTTGAAGCTCCAGTGATTGAGAAAATCTAGGAATGTGTTCCTTGTCATTTAATGTATATTCCTAGTGTTGGGAACCATATCCACTATTTGAGGGATTTTTGGGGGAAAAGCTTCCTCCTTTCAAGGATAATTTTTCCTCATCATTTTGTATAGTACCAAGTCAAATTTTCCTCTAGGTTCATGTATTTCTTAGTCTTCTTTTGGAGAAAACTTGTATTTTTGCAGCTCTACTTTCATTTCTAGCATGGATGTACTTGTATTGATTCAAATAATGAAGATTGGTGTCATTTTTAGCTTCTAAATCTTGGTCCCCTTCATATGAATCTGAGTATACATGGGCTTGGCCATCCGAGGAGCCTCATATCTCTTTTTTACAAATTGTCTATATACTTTTCACATCTTATTCACATGCATCTCTTATTCTTATTTTTCCTATTTTTGCATTTAGTATTGATGCTTATTTTGCTATAGGATTGGGTTAAATGGTGTAAGTGAGTTATTTTTCAGGTTATTTATAGATCCAAAATCATGACTCATCCTTAGAAAAACTTTTAAAATTCATCTTCATCATTGAGCTACTTGGATTGAGTTACTAGTTCATGAATCTAGAATTTCTGGAAGTCCTTGTAGCAAATTAGTAGTAATTTTATGTTATTTTTTATAAAATGTTACTAAGTTGAATTTGAATTTAGTCTAGTTTCATTAGATCATAAAAATATTCAAGTTAATAGAAAATTTTATCCTATTTCATTTTCACTTGATTATGTTAGGAATTTTATAGGTTAACTAGCTCACTAGTTCTCAAATTTCCAGATTTTATGTCAACAAGGGTATTTTGGAGTGATTCCAGTTTGAATGGAGACCTAATAAATCCTAATCAATAAAAAAAATATTCACATCCCCTTTTAATTTGATTTACTTGTTCATTCAGTGAGTTATCGACTCCCGTAACAATTTTATCTTCTCCTGTAGCAAATTTGTCCCTTCTTGTAGCAAAACTGTAAAACCACTTTTCTTCATCAGTTTTGATCCCCACTGCAACTATGACTTAGTCTAATGAATAATGTCCCCTAGCTATGATTTTATGATCAGGGGAAGCTCCTAAGCCATTCCAACCCTTACTTTTATTCACTGCAGAAACAAAGTAGAGTTAGTTTCTTGCTCACAAGTATGATGCAAGTAGGTTACTGATTTACAAGAAAGTGTGAACCAAGTAGATGGTGCATGCAATTTTGAGTGGTAGTTTGATGAATTATGGAAGATAAAATATTTTTCTTATTTCAATTATATTAACCTTTTTCCTTCCATGAATTTATTAGTTAGCATTTACAAGTAGCAAGTAGCATTTACATTTCTTGCAAATAAAGTAACAATTCCATTTCTGCAATTAGTTTAGGTTTCAATTTCATGAAATTCACTCCATTACATGAGATAAAAAATGAAGTCACATTGTATGCTTCACATATAGTTCCAATACCTCTTAGTTTTGTATGAACCCAAGTTGATAAATTCGGTAGCCTTGGGAGTTGCGACATTCTTGTTGCAATACTTGGGATCATCACCCATCTTCAATTTATCACAAGCTTAAACTTGATTAGATCATTTCCCCACAATATACTACTTGTAGGTTCAAAAAAATTTACTGAAAGGAAATTCTATCCCTCCCTGTTTATTAGTCCTATTTCCCCTACTTTTTAATTAGTGTCTCCTAAAAGGGACACTTTTCCCATGCTTGTTTATCAGTGTCTGTTGAAAGGTACTCTTGCCTCTATTCATTTATCAGTCAATACTGAAAGGAACTGATGCCATTTCTCATTTACCAACACTCACTAGAAGGAAATCTTGCTTTGAACATTTATCAACACCCACTAGAAGGGACTCTTTTGCTTGAACATTTACCAACACCCATTGGAAGGAGTTACTACCCCTAATCTACAATCTACCACTTACCAGCCTTATAGATCCATCTTTCATCCATTTTCAAACTAGAACCAATAGGATACTTGTGTCACAAAAAAAACTCACTGCAACTGCTCACCAAATCAACCATACAAACACCTTTAGAAATCTATGATAAATAAATAAATCACCAAATCTTATGCATTAGTGGCATCAATCAACAATCACCAATGAACATCTTTGCATCTCCAGAACACATTTTAGATACCAAGATTTGTCTCTAATTCACCCTTGATTCATACCACCACTATGCATCACACTACACCAACAACTTTCAACCTCTCATCAACTTCTCATTCACTCACACCAGTCTCTCCAATCTCTACTGCTCGAATTTTGCTTATAAATAAATTTGAATTGCTAATTTTGGAATTTGAGCTCCATGCATAAAATCTTGTATTTGTATTTCTTCTACTTCAACTAAGTCTTCTTAATCTATTATTTAAGTCGTTAATCCATTATCTATAGTTCAAAATGCAACCTCTTAGCTTTTGTGCTTAATTTTTCTATTATGGCTTTTCAAGAGGTTTTAGGAATGCTCCTATTTTTAGGGACCCTACAAATTTGCCTTAGTTGAATAATTTTCGACTTAACAACTACTAAATTGTTCATGCACTTGACTTTAATATTTTATTTCGTTTACCATTATGTTTTATTTAATTCCCAAAATCCAAGAGTTTCCGACTCATTTCATGACAAAACCTGAAGGATTTTGTAGAAACAAATGTTGCCAAAATAGTTTCTGACTCATTGTGTCCTTGCATGTACCCACTGCACTTTACCATAGTCCAAAAATCCTTTTTAATGTACCACTACTAAACCGTGCTACCAAAATAAACCTTAATGGACCTTTTTGCTAAAAAAAAATGTTTCCAATTCCTCCATTTTTGTCCTTAGCACCTTTATCTCTAGCACCTTCCTACTTTCCTACCATAGGACTCGGTCTTTGTGACCAATGTCTAGGCCTTTAGGAAAAAAACTTATTTTTACATATCAACAGCCAAATTCATTTGTTTTATGCTTCACGCCCTTGGTCTTTTTCTATGTAAAATCACTAAACACTGTGTCTTGGCACTAAGTCTGGAGCTCCCAAGCTCGAAACTCTTAATTTGCACCTCTTTATAAACCATCAGGATTTATCTGTCGGGTCAATGTGTCCTGTGAGGGTTTCCTACATGTGCTTTCATTGGTTTCTACCTACCATCCAATCTCTCCTCCATGTCCCGACGCTTTCCTATCGCGGTGTATTCCCCTTGTGCCCTTTTATAACCCATTGGGTTAGGTTTTGCAAGCCTAACCATTCTATAGGGTCCTCCTAGTCTTATTGAATTGGTTGTGAACTTCAAACCTATCAATGTTGATGTGTCTTAGATCTTGCTTCCCAACACTACTACTTGTGCATTGTTAATAACGTGACAGGTTCCAACTAATAAGATTATAACACTCTAACATCAATTATGTTATTTGTCAGCCTATGATTGGTGACGCATGTCACTCAAATATGGGCCTTTTGGCTACCCAAAAATTCCAAACTTTGTGCCATGTGTCCACTTTCGATTGGATCACATCATGTTTACTTCCATACCTTTTTTTGCTCGACCCTTGAAAACAAATCCTTTGTTGGAAATAATACTTGGGGGGGGGGGGAATCAATATTAGCAAATCAATAACCTTTTCATTTCCATACTCAGATTCATATACACTACTTAAGTTAAGGGAACTATCGTGTATACACAACGGTGCTTATATCCAACAAAATTATGATTCAGTTAATTCATCATATGTTGATCTTTAATCAGTGCATCAGAACATCATTAACCATATAAAAAGTAACCAGGTGTAGTAAAAATAGAACATATCATCACACATAAGATACACACATAAACACCATGATATAAGGTGGAAACCCAATGCAAGACAAAATCACCTGCTGCTGTTTTCTTTAAGATAAGAAAAACCTGTTTAAAATCTTGTACTAGTACAGACTCATACTAGTACATAGGCACCCACTTGCAGAAGGCTACAAACTTCTCTTGTTCTCCAGCTTCTACTGGAAGGGAGCTACAGCCCCCTAGCTCTTGTACTAGCCAATATATTTACTAGTATACAGGCACCAGCCTACAGAAGGTTATGACCTTCTCTTTTCTTCCAGGGACCACATTTCATAAATTTCCAGACTAGATCCATCAATAACATCAAAGCACAAAATCAATCACCACTGCAATACAACCATCAACTATATCTGCATCATCAATCTCTGAATCACCCAACACTGAATCACTGAAACCCTGTTATCAAAACATAGTCACCAAAACACATAGCAGAACCCAGAACCCTACAACAACCACTAGAACCAATAGCAACCTCAAATATCAAATATCATAATGTATATGCTACTTGGCTGTGTCGAACTAGCATGTATACACACTTTCCCCAAAGGAAACTAGCATAATAATTACTTATACCTTCGCTACAATTTTCTACTTTAGATATACCAAGATCATCAGATATAAAGGATAAGACATGCATCAGTATTCAGATCTGAACTATTCATGATCATACCATATAATGATAATGCATTCTAGTCTTCATGATACCGGTCCATCAACCTTCATTGGCCACATAGGTGCATCCTCAACAAAGCATCACATACCCATAACCTGCATACTAGATCTCACACTTCATCAGATATTCATCACTTGTACACTTTCACTTTGGCATAATAATCTTCTTCTCCTTATATAGGTTTAGGCCTCTCTCAATAGCATGGTCCAAAACCAATTAGGACCAATACCTTGGACCCAATACCTCAGGTCAATACCTTAGACCAAATACCATGGACCAAATACCATAGACCAAAACTTAGTTTTCCAACATGTATGCGCATTTCCTTCTATGAAAGTGTGTGTGTACGATATACTTGCTTTTGTATATAGTGAACCTGCGTGTATATGCAACTTGGTATATAGTGAACCTGTGTATACCTTTTCGTATATGCGACTTTGTATAAAGTGAACCTACGTGTATACGCGGCTTGGTATATAGTGAACCTGCATATACCTTTCTTTCTTCATTCTTGCTATTTACCTACTATACTGTGATCTTTCATCTAAGAGAGTTGCCATCAAGGACAACACTTGTGTCATACCTGTATCATAATGCCTACAATCTCCCTCTTTGGACTTGATGGCAACAACCACACCAAGTCACTCTCCCCCTTTGACGTCAAGGGCAAAGGGTGGACCAAGATATTCTCTCCCTTGATATACATTCTGCTGTCCATAGTCCCCCTGAGTACATGCTGAAATCTTTGATTGAGCTCCCCCTTTATACATGTTAAGATGTATCAACCCGTCCATGCTCCCCCTAAGCACATGTTGAGTCTGCAAAGATATTTTTCAAAAGAATAACATGACTCTACAACTCAACTAAGTGAGTATGAGTATGACCTTCCTATCACCAATGACTCATACATACATCAATCTCCCAACTATATGGGGATACACCACTTTGACTCATCCACCCAACCAAGTGGGGGTATAGAAATTATTACATCATCCTTCCCATGCATAGTGGGGGTACAAATTAGGTCTTTGCAAGACCTTCATACCAAATGATATTCATGACTTTTATAACAAAGACCAGCAATCTAAACAAGATGATGATAGTCATCAACAACTATCGTACACCATATATGATCTGCACCATAAGCATCTATCACCAGTATCTAGACCTGTAACCTGCAATACCATTCTTTTGGCCAACCAACAATAAGTAGCAAGAAGTATCATTTAGCCACATAAGCATCATCACAAAATACTTCTAACCATAATTCCAAAAATGTATTATTCGAAGCATATGCTCCCCCTGAACCTGTGCCAATCAACATATACCATGACCGAACCATATTAGACTTTTTTTCCTGAATTTGTTCTACTGCTTTTTCTTTAGAGCTCCATATACGTGACTCTGCAGCCTTTAACTTGCATATATATTCGACTTCTCTTCATCATATCTATGTATGGAAATTGGAATACTGAAGGTTTACAGTTTCAGCTTCCCTTGGGTCTGTTATGTCTACTAACTGAGTTATGCCACATCTTTCTGAAACTAATTCTGTCTTCTTCAATACCTGAGATTGAGATGATGTATGCTCCTATTGCTTTGGTGTCTGAATTTTGCTCCTGCATTCCTTTACTTTATGTCCAAACTTGTTACATGCATAACATCTTACATGTTTCATATTCCTTTTATTGCAATCAATAGCTTTGTGACCAAACATATTGCAAGCAAAACAATATCCCTTAAAGTACCTAGAACATGATGATCTTTCTGTGTGATGGTATTGAACCATTCTAATTCTGCATCTAGCTACAATATGTCCAAGATTATGACATTCATAACATTCAACATTATTCATTGAAGGAAATAACCGTCTATCACTTCCACAGTTAGGAGAAAAATATTTTCTTTGAAGAATTTCTTTCCTTGGTTGTTGTTGGGGTTGACCTCTTATCTCCTTGTTGAGCATTTCAGGTTTTGCATTAGAGTTCCTTACCTCACCCTGTGAGCTAGATTCACCTTCAACAGTTTCATAAAAACCAAGACCAATTTTTATAGCAGGGGATCTTTGACTACTAAGAATATGATCAAAAATCTTAGTACTGTCTTGAAATCGCAACAATTTATCCTTTTCTTCTAATTTACCTTTTAAGATATTTACCTCAACCTGATGTTGCTCTTCCTTTTCCAGATATTTATTCTTTATTTTCTATTCAACTTTTCTTCCTTCTTCCACTTGTTTCCTTAATTCGAGCACTTCATGTTCCTGTTCTTCAAGAGCTTCTTCATTCTGCTTCTTTTATTCTTCAAGATATTCTTTTAGAGAGAGGATCTTAGATTCAAGTCTTTGGATTGTTAAGCTCTAATCTTTTACTACATCCTGCAGCTGCTCCCTTACTCTGGTTACTGTCTCTAGCTAAACTTTTAATCTGGTAACTTCTTCTTTTTCTACGTCATTATTTTCATATGCCATGAGAAGTTTAATTTATTGATTATCTTCATCACTATTGGATGAGTCATCACTATTATCATGAGTATAATAATTTCTATTACCTTCTTTAGACATCTTTCCTTTGTTATGAGGGCATCTACTAGTGTAATGACCAACTCTACCACAAGAAAAACGTTTGAAAGGTAGCTTACCTTCGAACCTTCCAAATCCTCGTTGAAGATTCTTGACAAAATTTACCTCATATTTTTCTTCTGAAATGTATCCCGATTGACTGATTTTTTCTTTTCCCTTTGTTGATACTTTAAATGTGGCTTCTCTCATATCTGATAGTCCTCCTTTTCTCATTTCAAAAGCAGTTAAGATTCCATGAAGCTGCGTCACAGTGATATTCTCCATATCCTGCTTTTCTTCTATGGAAGACACTTTGGGTTCAAATTTAGCAAAGAAGGATCTCAATGCTTTCTCAACTAAGACAACTTCCTTAATTTCTTCACCCAGATTCTTCATACAATTAATAATCTCATCTATACATAGGAAGTAATTAGCTATGCTTTCATCACTAAGCATCTTAAGAGTTTCATACTGAATTATGAGAGTTTGAAGCTTAGCACATTTTCCCTGAGTGTCTCCTTCATAGCTTAGAATGATTTTGTCCCATATTTGTTTGGCTGATTTGAGCTGCATGACCTTGACAAACTCTGATTTTGACAAACTTGCCAATAAGATAATAACAGCTTTGGCATTGATTTCATATTTCTTTCTACTTGCCGTATCTATAGGAATTGCTGATGGAAATGTATATACTCCTTCCACAATTTCCCAAATATCCATTACAAGTGATTGTAGATAGGTTGTGGTTCTTATTTTCCAGTAAACAAAATTGCTCCCATCGAATATTTGTTGTCTAATGGATCCCTCTCTTTCTTGATTACCCATGACGATGGATCTTCCTTCAAGTGATGAAGCTTCTTCTGAAGGACCTACTTTAATTCCAATTGTTGGAAATAATACTGAGAGTTGAGGGGGGGGGGGGGGGGGGTGAATTAGTACTAGCAAATCAATAACCTTTTCATTTCCATAATCAGATTCATATACGCTACTTCAATTAAGGGAACTCGTGTATACACACAACGGTGTTTAATGCAACTAGCGTATATTCAACAAACTTATGATTCAGCTAATTCATCATATGTTGATATTTATTCAGTGCATCAGAACATCATAAACCATACAAACATTAACCAGGTGTAGTAAAAATAGAACAGATCATCACACATAAGAGACACACATGAACACCATGATATAAGGTGGAAACCCAATGCGGGACAAAAACCACTTGCTGTTGTTTTCTTTAAGATAAGAAAAATCGGTTTACAATCTTTTACTAGCGCAGAATCATACCAGTACATAGGCACCCACCTGCAGAAGGCTGCAACCTTCTCTCATTCTCCAGCTTCTACCGGAAGGGAGCTACAACACCCTAGCTCTTGTTAACCGATATATTTACTAGTACATAGGCGCCAGCCTACAAAAGCCTACGACCTTCTCTTTTCTTCCAGGGACCACGTTTCATAAATTTTCAGACTGGATCCATCAATAACATCAAAACACAAAATCAATCACCATTGCAATACAACCATCAACTATATCTGCATCATCAATCTCTGAATCACCCAACACTGAATCAATCAAATCCTATTTTCAAAACACAGTCACCAAAACACATAGCAGAACCCAGAACATTGCAACAACCACTAGAACCAATAGCAACCTCAAATATCAAATCTCATAATGTATACTCTACTTCGTTTTGTCAAACTGGTGTGTATACGCACTTTCCCCAAAGGGAACCAACGTAATAATTACTTATACCTTCGTTGCAATTTTCTACTTCAGATATACTCAGATCATTAGATATAAAGGATAAGACATGCATTAGTATTCAGAGCTGAACTATTCATGATCATACCATATAATGATAATTCATTTTAGTCTTCATGATCCCGGTCCATCAACCTTCATTCGCCACATAGGTGCATCCTTAACAAAGCATCACACAGCCATAACCTGCATACTAGATCTCACACTTCATCATATATTCATCACTTGCACACTTGCACTTTGGCCTAATGATCTTCTTCTCCTTAAATAGTTTTAGGCCTCTCTCAATACCATGTTCTGAAATGACGTAGGACCAATACCTTGGACCTAATACCTAGGGTCAATACCTCAGACCAAATACCATGGACCAAATACCAAGGACCAAAACTTAGTTTTCCAACATGTATGCGCCTTTCCTTCTGTGAAAGTGCATGTGTATGATATACGCGCCTTTGTATATAGTGAACCTACATGTATATGCGACTTGGTATATAGTGAACCTGCATATACCTTTTTGTATACATGACTTTGTATAAAGTGAACCTGCGTGTATAGGCGCCTTGGTATATAGTGAACCTGTGTATACCGTTGTTTCTTCATTCTTGCTGTTTACTTGCCATACTGTGATATTTCATCTGAGAGAGTTTCCATCAAGGACAACACTTGTGTCATACCTGTATCATAATCCCAACAATCTCCCTCTTTGGACTTGATGGAAACAACCAGACCAAGTCACTCTCCCCCTTTGACATCAAGGGCAAAGGGCGAACCAAGATATTCTCTCCCTTGATATACATTCTGCTGTCCATACTCCCCTTGAGTAGATGCTGAAAACACTGATTGAGCTCCCCCTTTGTACATGCTAACATGTATCAATCTGTCCATTCTCCCCCTGAGCACATGCCGAGTCTGCAAAGATATTTTTCAAAAGAATAACATGGCTCTACAACTCAACTAAGTGAGTATGACCTTCCTATCAACAATGACTCATACATACATCAATCTACCAACTATGTGGGGATACACCACGTTGACTCATCCACCCAACCAAGTGGGGGTATAGAAATTATTACGTCATCCTTCCCATGCATAGTGTGGGTACAAATTAGGTCTTTCCAAGACCTTTACACCAAATTATATTCATGACTTTTATAACAAAGACCAACAATCTAAACAAGATCATGATAGTCATCAGCAACTATCGTACACCATATATGATCTGCACCATAAGCATCTGTCACCAGCATCCAGACCTGTAACCTACAATACCATTCTTTTAGCCAACCAACAATAAGTAGCAAGATGTATCATTTAGCCACATAAGCATCATCACCAAAGACTTCTAACCATAATGCTAAAAATGTATTATTCGAAGCATATGCTCCCCCTGAACCTATGCCAATCAACATATGCCATGACCAAACCATATTAGAATTTTTTTCCTGAATTTGTTCTACTTCTTTTTCTTCAGAGCTCCATATAAGCGACTCTGTAGTGTTTAACTTGTGTATATACACAACTTCTCTTCATAATATCTGCGTATGCAAATTGGAATACTGAAGGTTTACACTTTCAGCTTCCCTTGGGTCTATTATGTCTGCTAACTGAGTTATGCCACATATTTCTGACACTAATTCTATCTTCTTCAATATCTAAGATTGAGATGATGTATCCTCCTTTTGCTTTGGTGTCTGAATTTTGCTCTTGCATTCTTTTACTTTATGTCGAAACTTGTTACATGAATAACATCTCACATGTTTCATATTCCTTTTATTGCAATCAATAGCTTTGTGACCAAACATATTGCAAGCAAAAAAATATCCCTTAAAGTACCTAGAACATGATGATCTTTCTGTGTGATGGTATTGAACCATTCTATTTCTGCATCTGGCTGCAACATGTCCAAGATTATGACATTCATAACATTCAACATTATTCATCAGAGGAAACAACCATCTATCACTTCCATAGTTACGAGAAAAATATTTTATTTAAATAATTTCTTTCCTTGGTTTTTGCTGGGGTTGACCTCTTATCTCCATGTTGAGCATTTCAGGTTTTTCATTAGAGTTCGTTGCCTCACCTTGTGAGCTAGATTCACCTTCAATAGTTTCATAAAAACCAAGACTAGTTTTGATTGCAGGGTATCTTTCACTACTAAGAATATCATCCAAAATATAAGTACTATCTGGAAATCGTAACAATTTATCCTTTTCTTCTAGTTTACCTTCTAAGAGTTTTACCTCAACCTGATGTTGTTCTTCCTTTTCTAGATATTTCTCTTTATGTTCTCTTCAACTTTTCTTCCTTCTTCCACTTGTTGCCTTAATTCGAGCACTTCATGTTCTTGTTCTTCAAGAGCTTCTTCATTTTTCTTCATTGATTCTTCAAGATCTTCTTTTATATAGATGATCTTAGATTCAAGTCTCTAGATTGTTATGCTCTGATCTTTTACTACATCCTGCAGTTGCTCTGTTACTCTAGTTGTCTCTAATTGAACTTTTAATCTGGTAACTTCTTTTTCTTCTATGTCATTATTTTCATATGCCATGAGAAGTTTAATTTATTGATTATCTTCATCACTATTGGATGAGTCATCACTATTATCATGAGTATAATAACTTCTATTACCTTCTTCAGACATCTTTCCTTTGTTATGAGGGCATTTAGTAGCGTAATGACCAACTCTACCACAAAAAAATTTGAAAGGTAGCTAACCTTTGAACCTTCTATATCCCCATTGAAGATTCTTGACAAAATTTACCTCATATTCTTCTTCTGAAATCTATCTTGATTCATTGAGTTTTTCTTTTCTCTTTGTTGATACTTTAGATGCCGCTTCTCTCATATCTGATGGTCCTCCTTTTCTCATTTCAAAATAAGTTAAGATTTCATGAAGCTACATTATAGTGATATTCTGCAGATCCTACTTTTCTTCTATGGCAAACACTTTGGGTTCAAATTTAGCAAACAAGGATCTCAAAACTTTCTCAACTAAGACAACTTCCATAATTTCTTCACCCAGATTCTTCATACAATTGACAATCTCATCTATACGTAGGAAGTAATTAGCTATGCTTTCATCACTATGAATCTTAAGAGTTTCATAATTAATTCTGAGAGTTTGAAGCTTAGCATGTTTTACCTGAGCATCTCCTTCGTAGCTTAGAATGATTTTGTCCCATATTTCTTTGGCTGATTTGAGCTGCATGACCTTGACAAACTCTGATTTTGACAAACTTGCCAATAAGATAGTAACATCTTTGGCATTGATTTAATATTGCTTCCTACCTACCGTATCTGTAGGAATTGCTGATGGAAATGTATATCCTCCTTCCACGATTTCCCAAATATCCATTCCAAGTGATTGTAGATAGCCTATGGTTCTTATCTTCCAGTAAACAAAATTGCTTCCATCGAAGATTGGTTGTCTAGTGGATCCCTCTCTTTCTTGATTACTCATGATGATGGATCTTTCTTCAAGCGATCAAGCTTCTTTTGAAGGACCTGCTCTGATTCCAATTGTTGGAAATAATATTGAAAGTGGGGGCAGGGGGAATCAGTATTAGTAAATCAATAACCTTTTCATTTCCATAATCAGATTCATATACGCTACTTCAGTTTAGGGAAATTGCGTGTACACGCAATGGTGTTTAATGTAACTAGTGTATATCCAGTGAACTTATAATTCAGTTAATTCATCATATGTTGAACTTTAATCAGTGCATCAGAACATCATCAACCATACAAACAGTAACCAAGTGTAGTAAAAGCATAATAGATCATCACACATAAGAGACCGACATGAACACCATGATATAATGTGGAAACCCAATGCAGGACAAAAACCACTTGCTGCTGTTTTCTTTAAGATAAGAAAAACCAATTTAAAATCTTGTAGTAGCACAGACTCATACCAGTACGCAAGCACCCACCTGCAGAAGGCTACAACCTTCTCTCATTCTCCAGCTTCTAGTGGAATGGAGCTACAACCCCCTAGCTCTTGTACTAGCGAATATATTTACTAGTACGTAGGTGCCAGCCTACAGAAGGCTACAACCTTCTCTTTTCTTCCAGGGACCACGTTTCATAAATTTTTAGATTGGATCCATCGATAACATCAAAGCACAAAATCAAACACCACTGTAATACAACCATGAACTATATCTGCATCATCAATCTCTGAGTCACCCAACACTGAATCACTCAAATCCTATTATCAAAACACAGTCACCAAAACACATAGCAGAACCCAAAACCATGCAACAACCACTAGAACCAATAGCAACCCCAATATCAAATCTCATAATGTATATGCTACTTGGCTGTGTCGAACCAACATGTATACGCACTTTCCCTAAAGGGAACCAGCGTAATAATTACTTATACCTTCGCTGCAATTTTCTACTTCAGATATACCCAGATCTTCAGATATAAAGGATAATACATGTGTCAGTATTCAGACCTGAACTATTCATGATCATACCATATAATGATAATGCATTTTAGTCTTCATGATCTTGGTCCATCAACCTTCATTCGCCACATAGGTGCATCATTAACAAAGCAACACATACCCATAACCTGCTTACTAGATCTCACACTTCATCAGATATTCATCACTTGCACACTTGCACTTTGGCCTATTGATCTTCTTCTCCTTATATAGGTTTAGGATCTCTTAATACCATGATCCAAAACCATGTAGGAACAATACCTTGGACCCAATACCTGGGGTCAATACCTCGGACCAAATACCATGGAACAATACCAAAATACCATGGACCAAATACCGTGGACCAAAACTTAGTTTTCCAACATGTACAAACCTTTCCTTCTATGAAAGTGCATGTGTACAATATACGCGCCTTTATATATAGTGAACCTACATGTATAAGTGACTTGGTATATAGTGAACTTGCCTATACCTTTTCGTATAGGTGACCTTGTATAAAGTGAACCTGCGTGTATACATGGCTTGGTATATATTGAACCTGCCTATACGTTTCTTTCTTCATTCTCGTTGTTTACCTACTATACTATGATCATTCATCTGAGAGAGTTGCCATCAAGTATAGCACTTGAGTCATACCTGTATCATAATGCCAACAATCTCCATCTTTGGACTTGATGGCAATAATCACACCAAGTCACTCTCCCCCTTTGACATCAAGGGCAAAGGGCAGACCAAGATATTCTCTCCCTTGATATACATTCTGCTGTCCATACTCCCCCTGAGTACATGCTGAAATCTCTGATTGAGCTCCCCCTTTGTACATGTTAAGATGTATCAATCCATCCATGCTCCCCCTAAGCACATGCCGAGTCTGCAAAGATATTTTTCGAAAGAATAACATGACTCTACAACTCAACTAAGTGAGTATGACCTTCCTATCACCAATGACTCTTACATACATCAATCTACCAACTATGTGGGGATACACCACTTTGACTGATCCACCCAACCAAGAGGGGGTATAGAAATTATTACATCATCCTTCCCATGCATAGTGGGGGTACAAATTAGGTCTTTGCAAGACCTTTACACCAAATGATATTCATGACTTTTATAACAAAGACCAGCAATCTAAACAAGATGATGATAGTCATCAGCAACTATCGTACACCATATATGATCTGCACCATAAGCATCTGTCACTAGCATCAAGACTTGTAACCTGCAATACCATTCTTTTGGCCAACCAACAATAAGTAGAAAAATGTATGATTTATCATCATCACCAAAGATTTCTAACCATAATGCCAACAATGCATTATTTGAAGCATACGCTCCCCCTGAACCGGTGCTAATCAACATATAGTATGACAAAACCATATTAGACTTTTTCTCTTGAATCTGTTCTGCTACTTTTTCTTCAAAGCTCCATATATGGGACTATGCAACCTTTAACTTGCATATATGCACGACTTCTCTTCATAATATCTGCGTATGCGAATTGGAATACTGAAGGCTTACAGATTTAGCTTCCCTTGGGTCTGTTATGTCTGCTAACTAAGTTATGCCACATCTTTCTGACACTAATTCTGCCTTCTTCAATACCTGAGATTGAGATGATGTATGCTCCTTTTGCTTTGGTGTCTGAATTTTTCTCCTGAATTCTTTTACTTTATGTCCAAACTTGTTACATGCATAACATCTTAGATGTTTCATATTCCTTTTATTACAATCAATAGCTTTGTGACCAAACATATTGCAAGCAAAACAATATCCCTTAAAGTACCTAGAATGTGATGACCTTTATTTGTGATGATCTTGAACCATTCTAGTTCTACATCTGGCTGCAACATGTCCAAGATTATGCAATCATAACATTCAACATTATTCATCGGAGGAAATAACCGTCTATCACTTGCACAGTTGGGAGAAAAAGATTTTCTTTCCTTGGTTGTTGTTGGGGTTGACCTCTTATCTCCTTGTTGAGCATTTCAAGTTTTGCATTCAAGTTCATTGCCTCACCCTATGAGCTAGATTCACCTTCAACAGTTTCATAAAAACCAAGACCAGTTTTGATAGTAGGGGATCTTTGACTACTAAGAATATCATCCAAAATCTTAGTATTGCCTTGAAATCGTAACAGTTTATCATTTTCTTCTAACTTACCTTTTAATATATTTACCTCAACCTAATGTTGTTCTTCCTTTTCCAGATATTGCTTCTTTATGTTCTCTTCAGCTTTTCTTCCTTCTTCCACTTGTTGCTTTAATTCGAGCACTTCATGTTCTTGTTCTTCAAGAGCTTCTTCATTCTGCTTCTTTGATTCTTCAAGATCTAATTTTAGAGAGAGGATCTTAGATTCAAGTCTCTGGATTGTTATGCTTTGATATTTTACTACATCCTGCAGCTGCTCCCTTATTTTGGTTATTGTCTCTAGCTAAACTTTTAATCTGGTAACTTATTCTTTTTCTACGTCATTATTTTCATATGCCATGAGAAGTTTAATTTATTGATTATCTTCATCACTATTGGATTATTGATCACTATTATCATGAGTATAATAACTTCTATTACCTTCTTCAGACATCTTTCCTTTGTTATGAGTGCATCTAGTAGTGTAATGACCAACTCTACCACCAGAAAAACATTTGAAAGGTAGCTTACCTTTGAACCTACCAGATCCCCGGTGAAGATTCTTGACAAAATTTACTTCATATTCTTCTTATGAAATGTATCATGATTCATTGATTTTTTCTTTCCTCTTTTTTGATACTTTAAATGCAACTTCTCTCATATCCGATGGTCCTCCTTTTCTCATTTCAAAAGAAGTTAAGATTCTGTGAAGCTGAATCATAGTGATACTCTGCAGATCCTACTTTTCTTCTATGGCAGACACTTCGGGTTGAAATTTAGCAGACAAGGATCTCAAAAATTTCTCAACTAAGACAACTTGCTTAATTTCTTCACCTAGATTCTTCATGCAATTGACAATCTCATCTATACGTAGGAAGTAATTAGCTATGCTTTCATCACTATGCATTTTAAGAGTTTCATACTAAATTCTGAGAGTTTGAAGCTTAGCAAGTTTTACCTGAGTGTCTCCTTCGTAGCTTAGAATGATTTTGTCTCGTATTTCTTTGGATGATTTGAGTTGCATGACCTTGACAAACTCTGATTTTGACAAACTTGGCAATAAGATAGTAACAACTTTGGCATTGATTTCATATTGCCTTCTACCTACCGTATTTGTAGCAATTGCTGATGGAAAAGTATATCCTCCTTCCATGATTTCCCAAATATCCGTTCCAAGTGATTGTAGACAGGCTATGGTTCTTATCTTCTAATAAACAAAATTGCTCCCATCGAAGATTGGTTGTCTGATGGATCACTCTCTTTCTTGATTACTCATGACAATGGATCTTCCTTCAAGCGATAAAGCTTCTTCTGAAGGACCTGCTCTGATTCCAATTGTTGGAAATAATACTGAGAATGGGGGGGGGGGGTGAATCAGTATTTGAAAATCAATAACCTTTTCATTTCCATAATCAGATTCATATACGCTACTTCAGTTAAGGGAACTCGCGTGTACACGCAACGATGTTTAATGAAACTAGCATATATCCAACAAACTTATGATTCATGAATTCATCATATTTTGATCTTTAATTAGTGCATTAGAACATCGTTAACCGTATAAATAGTAACCAAGTGCAGTAAAAATAGAATAGATCATCACACATAAGAGACATACATGAACACCATGATGTAAGGTGGAAACCTAATGCGGGACAAAAACCACTTGCTAATGTTTTCTTTAAGATAAGAAAAACCGGTTTACAATCTTGTACTGGTGCAGACTCATACCAGTACGTAGGCACCCACCTGCAGAAGGCTACAACATTCTCTCGTTCTCCAGCTTCTACTGGAAGCGAGCTACAACCCCCTAGCTCTTGTACTAGCTGATATATTTACTAGTACGTAGGAACCAACCTAAAGAAGGCTACAACCTTCTCTTTTCTTCTAGGGACCATGTTTCATAAATTTTCAGACTAGATCCATCAATAACATCAAAACACAAAATCAATCACGACTGCAATACAACCATAAACTATATCTACATCATCAATCTTTGAATCACCCAACACTGAATCACTCAAATCCTATTATCAAAACACATAGTAGAACCCGGAACCCTGCAACAACCACTAGAACCAATAGCAACCTCAAATATCAAATCTCATAATGTATACGCTACTTGGTTGTGTCAAACCGGTGTGTATACGCACTTTCCCCAAAGGGAACCAACGTAATAATTACTTATACCTTCGCTGCAATTTTCTACTTTATATATACCCAGATCATCAGATATAAAGGATAAGACATGCATCAGTATTCAGATCTAAACTATTCATGATCATACCATATAATGGTAATGCATTTTAGTCTTCATGATCCTGGTCCATCAACCTTCATTTGCCACATAGGTGCATCCTTAAAGAAGCATCACATACCCATAACCTGCATACTAGATCTCACATTTCATCAAATATTCATCACTTTCACTCTTGTACTTTGGCCTAATGATCTTCTTCTCCTTATATAGGTTTAGGCCTCTCTCAACACTGTTATTAGGAAAACTAGTGTCCATTCAGAGTTGATAGTCCCACTAAGATGGGTAGCTATCTTAGAAACAAACAAATTAAAGTTACTTGTGTTTTCCTTTATGAGAGATAGATGAGAGAGAAGCAGAGAGCACCAACCTCAGTCTTTCTCTGGTCTCCTTGCTTGTTTCCTCTCTCCTTTGATAAAGCTTTCGCCACTCCTTTCTCTCTTTTCCCACTTCAAAGAACACCTATAGAGTTGACGCAGAAAAATACCATCAAAGCATAGAGATATATAACCATAAATGATGTAGGATCAGATGTACATTAACCATATAAGTGCATACGCAAACAAGATTCAGAGATATACAAGCATATGGAGGAAAACTCAAATATCTTTATTGATAGAAGTAGTAGAAGAGAGGATTACAACCAGATTGTCTGATCCAGCATCATCCTCCCAGCATGAAAGCCCTCTTCACCTTATACAAAGCAAGATCACCCAACAATGTCTTCAAAGAGAAACCAACAACACTTCCTTGCAAATTAGAAAATTCCAGCCTTTGGATTTCTGGATGAGGGATCCATATATAGATGTTTACAGGAGAGTGAGTCAGCTTCTAGGATTTTGATTAGTGTAATTTCACTAATATTTCTTGGTTCCACTTGGAGATTTTAGATCTCTTACTCATCCTTGGGCAAATTCAGAGAGGCAAGTGTCATATGAGTAGTTTCTAGAAGACTCTCTGGGTTTCCACCTAGCACACTACTTCTACCATTTGTCTACTCTCACTCATTGCACCCAACAGAAGGGATTTCCAATATGCATCACACCCCCCGTGTGTAATAGGTGAGATGCATCGCACCCTATGCATGGAGCAGTTTGTATGGTCCGGTTTTGACCAGTTCTGAGTAGTTTTTCATGGAGAAATTCTGGGAGATGATGTAATCAGCTAACCTTGTTCCTTTAGGGTATGAAACAACACTCTTAGGGGTTTAGAAGCCCTTTTTTTATGGACATATGTGATTGGGGTTGCAGTGCCCAAATATGTCTATAACAGTTGCCCCCTAAAGCATGAGGTCATAAATCTTTTGATGTCGAGTGAAATGCTTTATAATGAGGATCCGAGGTTTTTCAAACTGGAAGGTGACCTGTAATAAGATACAATACAATACATTATCTTCATAATATTTTCATGATCTAGCTGAGGTGGGGATTCCCATGCTCAGCTTTATAAATTCATATTCATGTAAATAAGACAGACAATCGTCTGTGTGGCAGACTGATGATTCTGGTAGAGCCATCATCCTTTAGTTTGGATGATTATCTGTGTAGCTATACATTGGATGTCTTTATTTTCCTGAATATATTGCAGCTCGAATGGATGAAACTAGATCTGGGGTCTTCAATCTCATTCAATCTTCGCTCGAAGTACAAGTCGATCCATGTGAAAGGATGTTCTGATGTCAAACATGGAAAGACATCACTTGATTACCAGCCAATGATGTATGTTGTTAATAGGCGCGAGAGGAATCACCGATAATGATGATGACCCTCAAGGTACCGCAGTACAATTCACGTGGTGTGAATACATGAGTTGATGTCGAACACCACTAAAATATTTCGGTCGAAGGCCATTGATGTAAACCTGTCGTCGAAAGTGAGAAACTTGCCATTGAGGCATGCAAGCTTCAAAGTACTGAAAGGGTTGTTCCTAAGTCAACTTCTTAGATAATGAGCTAATATAGACAAGAAGAAACCCATCGTATGAGGGTCTTAATGAATTCCAAATCTACGACATGGAACGGAGCAAATGATCTTGTGGAGGTGAAAATGATATGATGATATAAGGTTCAGGGTGGCAGTCATGAAAAATGGATAGTGAAGGTATTGCAGCGGATGAGACATTGGCTAGGTTGGTGAATTCTCTGAGCGACTTCTCTTGAACATACCAGTGACACTAAAATGGATTGGTAGCATTAACCCCAAGGTGGATTGTACGATGGACCAATGGTGATATGACCGGTGAATGAAATAACCCAACCCGACCGAATCATGGTGATGGAGTGAAAGTGTCATGTTCAAGAGCGACCTGCCACCAATGAAGCTATTCAAGTTTTCTTCCCTTTTTCCCCAATCATTGCTAACCAGTACCTCTTTATTTTTGTTAAGATTGAGGAGGATAACATATGCTTGTTCTATAATTTTCCCTTTGGGCAAACCTGTCGCTATGTTTTAACGAGCCTAGCGATAGTGAAACATGCTCTTGTCTGCATGGACAAGTTTTTAGCTATTGTTTTAACGATTTTAATGACAAAGATAACTCGATCCTTTTCAATTTTAGAGAGTCTAAAAGGGACAGAAAGGCAACTTCAGTGGTCCTTTTTCGTAATGTAATCCCTTAAGTGTGAAAAAGTGTAAAATAATACGAAAGGGATGACTTTTCGATAGTTTTAACAAGCCGAACAAGACAAGCACTCGATCTTTTTGTGTAATAATCCCTTAGGTCCAAAAAGATTAAAATCTAGAGGAGGGATGGCACTTCCGATCACTTTAATGAGCTAGAGAGGCCAATTGATCAGCAATCTTTTCATATTTTATGGGTCAGATGAAAGGAGCTTAAAGGAGACTCGTTTTTTGAGGAATGAGTGATGTTTTTGGATAGCAACTGGTTCCACGTAAGGTTTTTAACTTTTCAATCACGACAATGTACAGAAGGTGGCTAATAGAGTCACCCATCACAAATGTTCCTCAAAAGGGTAAACAATCAAATGGAGGCGTATGATCGACTAAAAAAGAGTGGAGGTGATGGTAAGAACACGACCAAGGTTCAAAAGCTGATAGTCATGCAATCAAAATGGTTATTTACCGGAGGTGGGGTTCATTTTTTAATGAGGTTAAACTTTATGGGAACACTTGCTCATTGCTAGGTTTATCTTTTGATGAGCTTGAACTTCGCATAAAACTGCTCATGGCTAGGTTTATTTTTTAACGAGCTTGAACTTTGCGTAAAACTACTTGTGCCAGTCATATAATGAGGATGTCCCATCAGTAGGTTCATTTTTTAGGGAGCTTGCCCCATGCACAAATTTGCTCCGGAGCCTTTTGTATGCAAGCTAGGAATGACCAACTACTGTCCTAGGGGTTAAAGAACTACTAAGGTTAGGTAGGATAGCTTCTCGGTGGGAAACATCTCCTTTACTTTTCCATTTCCGTTGGTCCCGACAAAGGTGAATGGTTGATCAGACCAATCACCTAACTTAAGTAGTTGGAGTTAGTAAAAACTACAGGGTTAGAGTTACATTGGTCACTTTTCACTTCCGTACAAAAAGTTTTGCATGCCCCCAGGTATAAAGTAGAGTTTCCAGGTCACCATATGGAAGTTCTTGCATTAGCAAGATTGTTCCACCCACGTCATAGACAAAACACTTCCTTGGCGATGTCCATCGAAATAGACAAAGGTGATTGTTGTCAGTCCCAATCACATAACCTTTGACGAGGGAATCTTTTTCTAGTCCAAATCCATTTTCCTAAACGGACAGGGGTATCAGACTAGTCATATTCCTATGCAGAAACCTATCTTACATCCGGGGTTTTTCTACCGAAGCAGACCAGGGCACATGCCTCCTGGGTTTAGTCACATTCACCAAATCACTCGCACTCATCAGGTGGATTGACTGGAGATTGATGAGACATTCCTTGTGCGAAAAGACCAGTTAGGAATGGCATTTGACTAATAGTCGTGTTCGAACCAGGGAATGAAAGCTGGTCTACGGGCTGGACCACTCTGCCTTCATGTGGAAAACACATCACTCGAAAGAGTGAGGAAACAATAGCTCCCATGCTATAAATGTAGTCACGTCCAAGGAGTATATTGTAATCTAGTGGCCCTTGGACTACCATCACGTTCAGATAAATGGTTTTCCTTCTCAAAGTTATAGGAAAAATTGGAAGGATCCCTAATGGTCAATTGGTTCCTTTGTCGAAGCCTGACAGATTTCGAATCTCAGGTAGAAGCGATGGAGAACCAAGCGCTTTCCAAGTAGTGGAGGAAAGGATACTCATAGAAGCCCCTTCATCTATAATAGTACCAGCCATAATCATTCTGTAAGCTTGTACTATGATTCAGAACAATACATTAGATGGTAGGCAAGGTCTGCCTTGTAGATTCCAATCGAAGGAAACGACTAGGTAGCTTGGAGGTGGGACCGAATAAACAGCCGGATAAATCTCTGACGAACTTCCTTCCTACAATAAAGGAATGGGTAGATTGCCCCCATGTTCATTGGAGTATATGTTTACGAAGAGAATTTGAACGGTGTCATTTTCATTCTCTTTGGTGACAGTATCATCTGAAGGTGGATGCTTTGAAGACAATATTGGGTCGACTGCCATCTCGACCTGTTGACTTTGGTCCAGTGTGGACTCAGAGGGTTTATCGCCAATGATAGGCGCTCCAACTGAAAACAAAGGTGTGTTAGTCGGATTTTCAACTAGCGATGGACTCGACAAGAGTTTCTTGTATTTAGGAGGAAGCTGTAGCGGTGAAGCAGGACTATTATCCAAGACTCTTTTAGCTTCGTCCAGGAAGGGACAACGGTGGAGGGCATGATTGCCTTCACACAGTCTACAAGGAAATTTAGATCTTCCCTTTTTTCCATTGACTTCGTTTTCACTAGTTGACGGTGTACTTTCAACATGATCGTCAGAGGTTGAGGACACCGGATTGTGCAAGTGGGGAGACCAGTCCCTTAAGATCCATGGGATGCAGGGAAAATCTCGATGATAGTGGTATCCCTTGCAAATGACACATGGAGATTTAGGTTTGGAAGGTGGAGTGTGTGGATTTTTGCCAAATGATGCATGGTTTCCCCCTTCCGTCGTTGGATTCTTCTTCTTCTTCTCCTTCCCTTTCTTCTTCTTCTCAGTTACTTGGTTTTTAGCGTTACTAGCTTCACCAAGTGAAGAGGAAGAAGGAGAGGGAGACACAAATGAAGTAGAAGGTGGGGGAGAAAATTCATCTGGTTCTTGATTCGATCGCTCAGGAATCACGATGTTTTGAATGACAGAGGTCAAGAAAATCCATACTGGCAGGCAAATTCTGAGTTGTGGAAGGGACAATGTGGCCATGTGTGGAGCACCAACATCCCCCCAAGAGGAGAAAGGACTAGGATTTCCCCCAAGGGGAAATCCTTGATTGGTAGACTCCATTTGGCTCCTTCTTCTTCTTCTCTTTCTTCTTCTTTTCCTTCTTCTTCTCAGGTACTTGATTTTTGGCTTTACCAGCCCCATCAAGCGAAGAGGAAGGAGGAGAGGAAGAATTGGAGGAAGTAGAAGGTTGGTGGGTAACTCTGGACTTGTCTAGTTGCTGACTCTATTGTTCAGGAATTGCGGTGTTCTGAATGACAGAGGTTGAGAAGAGCCATACGGGCAAGCCGATTGTCAATCCTGAAAGTGACAATGTGGCCATATGGGGTGCACCAACATCTCCCCAAGAGGAGAAGGGACTAGGATTTCCTCCAAGGGGAACTCCTTGGTTGGTGGACTCCATTTTATTCAACCTAAGTTCAATGTAGGAAAGGGTGATGATTATTCCGTTTAAAATAAATTTTAGACGCTTTGACACAACTTGTTTTTTCAATTTTTAAGAGTCGAGAAAAAACAAAAGATGACATCTAGTCACCTTCAATTTTTAATGAGCCTGAAGTGACAAGCGCTCAGATGGACCTTTTCCATTAAAGAGTCTGAAAAGGAATGAAAGGGACTGCTTTGGAAATCTAGGTAGAGGGATTACCAAACCAATCGCAAAACTACAGAGTACATTTTACGGTACGGCAGTCAATCTTCCCGAATGCTGTGTTCAGTGCATTGCGATCAATAGGGAGACCGACACGACTTCCTATGGATAAAGGATTAAGCCTATTGTGGTCTCCAAAAATATACTCGACGGTACGTGGGAGCACAAGTCCGTACTGGCACTTGTCATCTCAAAGTGGAGGAATCACCCAACCATCAGTGAGAAAAATAGTTACCAGGCTTTACAACGCCGGAATACGTCTCTAGCCTAGACTTCTAGATGTTGTGCGTTAGGTTCCAAAGCATTGTTAGATTCATTGAATTTATTTTATAGTTGATCTTGTTTATGAAGTTTGCCTTTTAGGTTCACCTTGAGATGTAGTATAATTCCTAAAATGCAATCTAAGATGATAAACAATCTTTTTATCTTCTTTGTGCAATGAAAATCCTAGCTACTAAGGAAAGAAAGACAGAATCCTTTCACAAAGAGCAAAGAGCACACTCTAAATGCACTTTCCTAAATCAAACCAATCAGACTGTCTAAATGCAAATTCACATGCATGTATTTGTTTTCGACTTTCTTAGTATGTGAATGACAAAAAGAAAGTTGATGCACAAATACATGCAAGGAAACACAGTTTATAAATACATGAAGGAAGTTAGAGCATCATTGATGAATTCTAAGTAACATGTATTCATACCACTGCAAGTAAGTGAAAGAGGAAAGCCATGAGACAATAGGACATTAAAAACCCTCTTTGAATCCTGAGTAGTGAAGCCAAAACATTCTACCTAGCATGGAAGTCAAGGCATTATAGAGTTCAAGTGCAGAAATGCAAATATAAAACAGTGAAACACAATTAGTTTATCTATGAAGGAATTCAGAGCATCATTGATGAATTCTGAGTATCATAAGTAAACCTCACTGCAATGTAAGTATTGGAAGATGCCATCAAAACAAGAACATACAAGAACTCTTCATGAATCTTGAGTTGTCTAAGTAGAGATTCTGCATTAGGTTAAAAATATACACAGTCTGCACATAGAGCAGCAATTGAGCCAAAAAGTCTCCAACCCTTTGCTAATTCAACCTCTTGCTCTATATAAAGCATTTACAATCACAAACTATAGAGTTAGCCATCTATCTTATTCTTTAATCAAAATCTTTAACCCTTTGAGAGAGCCCTCTCAGGCTGAGGAGGCTAAGCCTCAGCCAAAAGTTTGGTTTGAAATAGTTACTCAAAGTCTTCCTGATCAACAGCCTATCAGGGGCATGATTTTGTGATAACAGGTTCACCTTGAGATGTAGTATAATTCCTAAAATGCAATCTAAGATGATAAACAATCTTTTTATCTTCTTTGTGCAATGAAAATCCTAGCTACTAAGGAAAGAAAGACAGAATCCTTTCACAAAGAGCAAAGAGCACACTCTAAATGCACTTTCCTAAATCAAACCAATCAGACTGTCTAAATGCAAATTCACATGCATGTATTTGTTTTCGACTTTCTTAGTATGTGAATGACAAAAAGAAAGTTGATGCACAAATCTGAATTACTTTTCAAGCGACAGTTATCAACAAGTTTCTTTTCGAAATAAAAAACGGAGACAATCACAACACCTTACGATTTGGAAATGAATACTTGTTTTCGACACTAGAAAAATTACAAATTCAGACCAAAAACAATAGTAACAAGATAATCAACTATCTACAGCAATAAAACTCTTTCCTATGATTGAAAACGACACTTGCGACACTTTCAAATCAAAGGACGACAGTGCGATTATGTTACTTTTTGCAAATGAGAACTGAAAATGACTCAACAAACACACAAAAACATTTACAATTCTTTTGTACAAAGGAGGCAGAATAACAGCAAGGAAAAGGGGTTTCAAACAGAGATATACTGATCACAGGAAGCAAAATTCATGAATAGAACTGGAAAGACTGAATCACAGAAACCAAAACTGAACAATGCCTAGTCTGATCAGCGCACCTGTAACACAGGGAATTTGAAATGCAACGCACCTACTACACTCGGGAAGTGCGCTGAATTTCAGATTCTCAGAACAGTACCTGCGCTGGGCCAAAGACGAGACTTTGCTTGGGTTCTAGGTCACAGTTTGCAGTTCAGTTCATGGGTTTTGGTCGAGCAAATGGTAATCAGTAATGCAACAATTAGGGGTAGATCTAAGGAGGATCTAAGAGCTACCACAAGGGGCAATCAGAGAGTTTGTGAATCAGTTGTTTAAATCATAAACAGATCCTGGAGATTGACTGAAGCGACATTTATCTACTTTGCATTTGCATAGCAAATGCAGTTCGAAAGCTACCTGGCATGACTTCAGGCTCCGTCTATAAGTTTATGAAATAGACAACAAGGAAGATAAACAAACAAACTAATTCGTCCCTAGTGGAGTCGCCATTTTGTTACAGGGAAAAGTGTCTACTCAGAACTGCTTATCCCACTAAGGTGTGATAGCTGCCTTAGAAACAAACAAAGTAAAGCTACTTTCATTTTTCCTTTATGAAGTATAGATAGAGAAGAACAAAGAAGACCAACCTCTGTCTTGCGCTAATCTCCTGGTTCGATTCCTCTCTTTCTTGATAGTCCTTCGCTACTTGTTCCCTTGCACGCCCAACTTCACAAAGTACCTATAAGATCACAGTAGCATAGCACTATACAAGAACATGGATCTATAATCATAAACAATCTAGGATCAGATGTAAATTGACCATACAAATACAACAAACATAAATTACACAAGAGTATGGAGGAAAACTTGAATAGCTTTTATTGATAAACAAGAAAGAGCCAAGGGGAGTTACAACCAGTTGTTCTGACCCAGCATCATCCTCTCAGAAAGGAAGCCCCTCTTCACCTCATACAAAGCTTAGATCACCCAACAATCTGATGTTCTGTCTCAAGAAACCAACAACAATTCCTTACAATATGCAAAATTCCAGCCTCTCTGGATCTCTGGGATGAGGGATCCATATATAGATATCTGTAAGGGAGATGAGTCAGCTTGTGATTTGATTAGTTTATTCCCTCTGATAGTTCTTGCTTCCACTTGGAGATTGATGATCTCTTACTCATCCTTGGTCGAATTCAGAGAGGCAAGTGTTATAGGAGAAGTTTCTGGAAGCTTCCATTGCCTCTCCACCTCGCAGAATGACACTACCATTTGTCATTTATCGCCCATCGCACCCCATAGAAGGGCTTTTTGAAATGCAACACACCCACACAGTGTGTTTAGGTGAGATGCAACGCACTTTGCCTATGGAGCAGCTGAAATGATCCTGTTTTGACCAATTCTGAGTAGTTTTTTATGGAGAACTTCTGGGAGAAGCTGTAATCAGTTGACCTTGTTCCTTTAGGGGTTATAACAACACCTTTAGGGACTTAGGAGCCCTTGGTTTATGGACATTTCATGCTTGGGTTGCAGTGCCCAAAAATGTCTATAGCACTTCTGAAATGTATCCTGATTCATTGATTTTTTCTTTTCCCTTTGTTAATACTTTAAATGCAGCTTCTCTCATATCTGATGGTCCTCCTTTTCTCATTTAAAAAGTAGTTAAGATTCCGTGAAGTTGCATCATAGTGATATTCTGTAGATCCTACTTTTATTCTACGGTAGACACTTTCGGTTCAAATTTAGCAGACAAGAATCTCAAAACTTTCTCAACTAAGACAACTTCCTTAATTTCTTCACCCAAATTCTTCATACAATTGATAATCTCATCTATATGTAGGAAGTAATTAGCTACTCTTTCATCACTATGCATCTTAAGAGTTTCATACTGAATTCTGAGAGTTTGAAGCTTAGCACGTTTTACCTGAGCGTGTCCTTCGTAGCTTAGAATGATTTTGTCCCATATTTCTTAGGTCGATTTGAGCTGCATGACCTTGACAAACTCTGATTTTGACAAACTTGCCAATAACATAGTAACAACTTTACCATTGATTTCATATTGCTTTCTACCTGCAGTATCTGTAGGAATTGTTGATGGAAATGTATATACTCCCTCCATGATTTCCCAAATATCCATTCCAAGCAATTGTAGAGAGGTTGTGGTTCTTATCTTCCAGTAAATAAAATTTCTCCCATCGAAGATTGGTGGTCTGATGGATTCCTCTCTTGCTTGATTACTCATGATGATGGATCTTCCTACAAGCGATGAAGCTTCTTGTGAAGGACCTGTTCTGATTCCAATTGTTGGAAATAATACTGAGAGGGGGTGAATCAGTATTAGCAAATCAAGAACCCTTTCATTCCATAATCAAATTCATATACGCTACTTCAGTTAAGGGAACTCGCGTGTACATGCAACGGTGTTTAATGCAACTAGCGTATATCTAGCAAACTTATGATTTAGTTAATTCATCATATGTTGATCTTTAATTAGTGTATTCGAACATCATTAACCATATAAACAGTAACCAGGTGCAGTAAAAACAGAATAGATCATCACACATAAGAGACACACATGAACACCATGATATAAGGTGGAAACCCAATGCGCGACAAAAACCACTTGCTGCTGTTTTCTTTAAGATAAGAAAAACCTGTTTATAATGTTGTACTGGTGTAGACTCATACCAGTAGGCACCCACCTGTAGAAGGCTACAACCTTCTCTCATTCTCCAGCTTCTACTGGAAGGGAGCTACAACCCTAGCTCTTGTACTAGCCGATATATTTACTAGTATGTAGGCGCCAGCCTACAAAAGTCTACGACCTTCTCTATTCTTCCAAGGACCATGTTTCATAAACTTTCAAACTTGATCCATCAATAACATCAAAGCACAAAATCAATCACCACTGCAATACAATGATCAACTATATCTGCATCATCAATCTCTGAATCACACAACACTGAATCACTGGAACCTTGTTATCAAAACATAGTCACCAAAACACATAGCAGAACCCAGAACCCTGTAACAACCACAAGTATGAACAGAAACCTCAAATATAAAATCTCATAATGTATACGCTACTTGGCTCTGTCGAACTAGCGTGTATACGCACTTTCCCCAAAGGGAACCAACATAATAATTACTTATACCTTCACTGCAATTTTCTACTTCAGATATACCCATATCATCAGATATAAAGGATAAGACATGTGTCAGTATCAAATCTGAACTATTCATGATCATACCATATAATGATAATTCATTTTAGTCTTCATGATCCCAGTCCATCAACCTTCATTCACCACATAGGTGCATCCTTAACAAAGCATCACATACCTATAACCTACATACTAGATCTCACACTTCATCATATATTCATCATTTCCACACTTGCACTTTGGCGTAATGATATTCTTCTCCTTATATAGGTTTAGGCCTCTCTCAATACCATGGTCCAAAACCAATTAGGACCAATACCTTGGACCCAATACCTGGGGTCAATACCTCAAACCAATACCAAAATACCATGGACCAAATACCACGGACCAAAACTTAGTTTTCCAACATGTATGCGTCTTTCCTTCTATGAAAGTGTGTGTGTATGATATACGCGCCTTTGTATATAGTGAACCTGCGTGTATGTGAGACTTGGTATATAGTGAACCTGTGTATACCTTTTTGTATACGCGACTTTGTATAAAGTGAACCTGCGTGTATACGCGGCTTGGTATATAGTGAACCTGCATATACCTTTCTTTCTTCATTCATGCTATATACCTACTATACTGTGATCTTTCATCTGAGAGAGTTGCCATCAAGGACAACACTTGTGTCATACCTGTATCATAATGCCAACAATCTCCCTCTTAGGACTTGATGGCAAAAACCACACCAAGTCACTCTCCCCCTTCGACATCAAGGGCAAAGGGTGGAACAAGATATTCTCTCCCTTGATATAAATTCTGTTGTCCATACTCCCCCTAAGTACATGCCGAAATCTCTGATTGAGCTCCCCCTTCATACATGCTAAGATGTATCAATCCATCCATGCTCCCTCTGAGCACATGCCGGGTTTGCAAAGATATTTTTCAAAAGAATGACATGACTCTACAACTCAACTAAGTGAGTATGACCTTCCTATCACCAATGACTCATACATACATCAATCTCCCAACTAAGTGGGGATACAACACTTTGACTCATCCACCCAACCAAGTGGGGGTATAGAAATTATTACATCATCCTTCCCATGCATAATGGGGGTACAAATTTGGTCTTTGCAAAACCTCTACACCAAATTATATTCATGACTTTTATAACAAAGACCAGTAATATAAACAAGATCATGATAGTCATCAGCAACTATCGTACACCAGATATGATCTGCACCATAAGCATCTGTCACCAACATCCAGACCTGTAAGCTGCAATACCATTCTTTTGTCCAACCAACAATAAGTAGCAAGATGTATCATTTAGCCACATAAGCATCATCACCAAAGACTTCTAATCATAATTCCAACAATGCATTATTCAAAGCATATGCTCCCCCTGAACCTGTGCTAATCAACATATAACATGACTGAACCATATCAGAATTTTTTTCCTAAATCTGTTCTACTTATTTTTCTTTAGAGATCTATATACGTGACTCTACAGTCTTTAACTCGCGTATATACATGACTTCTCTTCATAATATCCGCGTATGCAAATTTGAATACTGAAGGTTTACACTTTCAGCTTCCCTTGGGTCTGTTATGTCTGCTAATTAAGTTATGCCACATCTTTTTGACACTAATTTTGTCTTCTTCAACACCTGAGATTGAGATGATGTATGCTCCTTTTGCTTTGGTGTCCGAATTTTTCTCCTGTATTTTTTTACTTTATGTCCAAACTTGTTACATGCATAACATCTTACATGTTTCATATTCCTTTTATTGCAATCAATAGCTTTGTGACCATACATATTGCAAGAAAAAAATATCCCTTAAAGTACCTAGAACGTGATGATCTTTTTGTGTGATGGTCTTGAACCATTCTACTTCTACATCTGGCTGCAACATATCCAAGATTATGACATTCATAACATTCAACATTATTCATCTGAGGAAATAACTATCTATCACTTCCACAGTTAGGAGCAAACAATTTTCTTTGAATAATTTCTTTCCTTGGTTGTTGTTGGGGTTGACCTCTTATCTCCTTGTTGAGCATTTTAGGTTTTGCATTATATTTCCTTACCTCACTGTGTGAGCTAGATTCAACGTCAACAGTTTCATAAAAACCAAGACCAGTTTTGATAGTAGGGGATCTTTGACTACTAATAATATCATCCAAAATCTTAGTATTGTCTTGAAATCATAACATTTTATCCTTTTCTTCTAATTTACCTTTTAAGATACTTACCTCAACCTGATGTCGTTCTTACTTTTGTAGATATTGCTTCTTTATGTTTTCTTCAACTTTTCTTCCTTCCTCCACTTGTTGCCTTAATTTGAGCACTTCATGTTCTTGTTCTTCAAGAGCTTCTTCATTCTTCTTTTTTTATTCTTCAAGATCTTCTTTTAGAGAGAGGATCTTAGATTCAAGTCTCTAGATTTTTATGTTCTGATCTTTTACTACATCCTGTAGCTGCTCCCTTACTCTGGTTACTGTCTGTAGCTGAACTTTTAATCTGGTATCTTCTTCTTTTTCTCCGTCATTATTTTCATATCCCATGAGAAGTTTAATTTCTTGATTATCTTCAACACTATTGGATGAGTCATCACTATTATCATGAGTATAATAACTTCTATTACCTTCTTCAAACATCTTTCCTTTGTTATGAGGGAATCTAGCAATGTAATTACCAACTCTACCACAAGAAAAACATTTGAAAGGTAGCTTACCTTTGAACCCTCCAGATCCCCGTTGAAGATTCTTGACAAAATTTACCTCATATTCTTCTTCTGAAATGTATCCTGATTCATTGAGTTTTTATTTTCCCTTTATTGATACTTTAAATGCAGCTTCTCTCATATCTGATGGTCCTCCTTTTCTCATTTCAAAAGAAGTTAAGATTCCGTGAAGCTACGTCATAGTTGTATTCTGCAGATCCTACTTTTCTTCTATGGCAGACACTTAGTAGATAAGGATCTCAAAACTTTCTCAACTATGACAATTTCCTTAATTTCTTCACCTAGATTCATCATACAATTAACAATCTCATATATATGTAGGAAGTAATTAGCTATGCTTTCATCACTATGCAACTTAAGAGTTTCATATTGAATTTTGAGAGTTTGAAGCTTAGCATGTTTTACCTGAGCATCTCCTTCATAGCTTAGAATGAGTTTGTCCCATATTTCTTTGGCTGATTTGCGCTGTATGACCTTGACAAACTTTGATTTTTACAAACTTGCCAATAAGATAGTAACAACTTTGGCATTGATTTCATATTTCTTTCTACTTGTCGTATCTGTAGGAATTGCTAATGGAAATGTATATCCTGCTTCCACAATTTCCCAAATATCCATTCCAAGTGATTGTAGATAGGTTGTGGTTCTTATCTTCCAGTAAATAAAATTACTCCCATCGAATATTGGTGGTTTGAAGGATCCCTTTCTTTCTTGATTACTCATGATGATGGATCTTCCTTCAACCAATTAAGCTTCTTCTGAAGGACATGCTATGATTCCAATTGTTGGAAATAATACTGAGAGGGGAGGGTGAAGCAGTATTAGCAAATCAATAACCTTTTCATTTCCATAATCAGATTCATATACGCTACTTCAGTTAAGGGAACTCCTGTGTACACGCAATGGTGTTTAATGCAACTAGCCTATATCCAGCAAACTTATGATTCAATTAATTCATCATATGTTGATCATTAATCAATGCATTAGAACATCATTAACCATATAAATAGTAACCAGGTGCAGTAAAAAAAGAAAATATCATCACACATAAGAGACACACATGAACACCATGTGGTGGAAACCCAATGTGGGACAAAAACCACTTGTTGCTGTTTTCTATAAGATAAGAAAAACCTGTTTGCAATCTTGTACTAGCACAGACTCATACCAGTACGCAGGCACCCACCTGCACAAGGCTACAACCTTCTCTCATTCTCTAGCTTCTACTGGAAGGGATCTACAAGCCCCTAGCTCTTGTACTAACCTATATATTTACTAGTATGTAGGCGCCAACCTATAGAAGACTACGACCTTCTCTTTTCTTCCAGGGACCACGTTTCATAAATTTTCAGACTGGATCCATCAATAACATCAAAGCACAAAATCAATCACCATTTCAATACAACCATCAACTATATCTGCATCATCAATCTCTGAATCACCCAACACTAAATCACTAAAACCCTGTTATCAAAACACAGTCACCAAAACACATAGCAGAACCCGGAACCCTACAACAACCATTAGAACCAACAACAAACTCAAATATCAAATCTCATAATGTATATGCTACTTGGCTGTGTCAAACTGGTGTGTATACACAATTTCCCAAAGGGAACTAATGTAATAATTACTTATACCTTCGCTGCAATTTTCTACCTCAGATATACCTAGATCATAAGATATAAAGGATAAGACATGTGTCAGTATTTAGATCTGAACTATTCATGATCATACCATATAATGATAATGCATTTTAGTCTTCATGATCCTAGTCCATCAACCTTCATTCGCCACATAGGTGCATCCTTAACAAAGTATCACATACCCATAACCTACATACTAGATCTCACACTTCATCATATATTCATCACTTGCACACTTGCACTTTGGGCTAATGATCTTCTTCTCCTTATATAGGTTGAGGCCTCTCTCAATACCATGGTCCAAAACCACGTAGGACCAATACCTTGGACCCAATACCTGGGGTCAATACTTTGGACCAAATACCATGGACCAATACCAAAATACCACGGACCTAAACTTAGTTTTCCAACATGTACGTGCCTTTCCTTTTGTGAAAGTTAATGTGTATGATATATGCACCTTTGTATATAGTGAACCTGCATGTATATGCGACTTGGTATATAGTGAACCTGCGTATACCTTTTTGTATACGTGACTTTATATAAAGTGAACCTGTGTGTATACGTGGCTTGGTCTTATGAAACCAGCTCACAAAAAGATAGAAAAGATAGATCAATGCCTTAGAATTCAACCTCTTCAAGTGGGAAACCTCCTTTACATTACACATATGAATGATTCTTTGATTATTCAAATGACAAAACCTCCTTTCTATATATAGGAGTCTAAGGAGTCACAGTATAACCCAGCCAACCTAACAATAATAATATAAAGGCACAAAAATAACAATAGAGGGATTCTATGGGGCATACTAATAACAATATGGGGACAATAGGGACACAACAATATTAATAAGGGATACAACTACAATAGTAATGGGGTAATCACTAGTATTATAGGGACCTAACATGCCCCTCTCCTTCAAAAAAGTGTTGTCGTCAGCACTTGAGAAGTTTTGGATGCTTCTGTATAAAATTCTCATCCTCCCATGTGGAATATTCAACGGATAAGTTCTTCCACTTGATGAGATACTCTGAAATTGATCGATTTCATAGCTGTTGAGTTGTTTCTATGAGTGCTTTCAATTCCAATATAATTTTTCCTTCCTCACCAAGTTCTGGCAATATTGTTTGAACTGGGAGCTTGTCGCCTATAACCTTCTTTAAACATGAAACATGGAAAACTAGGTGCACTTGAGAAGCTGCAGTAAGCTCCAATTTGTATGCCATAGTACCAATCTTTTGCAACACCTTTTATAGACCATAATACTTTGATGATAATTTATTATCCTTCTTAGCTTGCTTGAGGGACATTTGTTTATATGGTTGTAGCCAAAGGAGTATCCAATCACCTACATCAAAACTTGTTTTGTTGCGATGTTGATCTGCCTGTTGTTTCATTCTATTCTGCGCCAACACAAGGTTATCCTTTAAGAGTTGGAGGACTTGTTTTTGATGCTCGATGTGATGTTCCACTACTTGAACCTTAGAATTTTCTCTTAATATTATGTAATGGATGGTAGCTGATATCCATAAAGTGCCATAAATGGGGTCATTTTTGTTGCTGTATGGAAGGAAGTGTTATATCACCATTCAGCCAGAGGTAACCATTTGACCCATTGTGTTTGTTTATTAGATACAAAGCAACAAGGATATTCTTCCAAATATTTGTTTACTATCTTAGTTTTCCCATCAAATTGAGGATGATAAGATGAGCTATGAGCTAACTGAGTACTGAGATAAGAAAATAATTCTGTCCAAAAATTTCCAGTGAAAATGGGATCTCTGTCACTTACAATAATCTTTGGGTTTCCGTGTAGCTCTTGAATTATTTCCATAAATGCAGTAGAAACTGTACTAGCTTTAAATGGATGTGATAATGCACAAAAGTGTGCATACTTGGTAAGTCTGTCAACTACCACCATGATGACACTCTTTCCCTCAGACTTGGGTAAACCTGTGATAAAATCCATTGAAACCTCCTCCCAACGTTGGCTTGGAATGGATAAAGGTTGTAATAGACCCGGGGTCTTAATTGTTTCAACTTTATTTTGTTGCCAAACCAAACATTCCGCCACAGACTTTTGAATATCCGATTTAAGGCCATCCCAAAAAATTTCCTTCATAACCCTATGGTAAGTTTTTAAAAATCCTGAGTGCCCTCCTAAGGGAGAAGTGTGCAATTCCATAAGAATCTTTTGCTTGAGTTGGGAATTCTTACAGAGGTATAAGTGATCTTTGTACCATAACGAATCATTTTTCCAGCTAAATGTATCAGATGTACTTGAATCTTGTTGTAACTTTTGAATAAGTGCCCACACTTCTTCATCATTCTTCCATTCCTACCTTGCTTCGTTTATCCAATCTGGTTGGATAATAGAAATGGTGCACAAAAATGCTTCCACATCCTCATCCTTTCTTGAGAGTGCATCAGCCACCACATTTTGCTTCCCTTTTTTGTAGATGATTTCAAAGTCATAACCCAACATCTTTGTAACCCACTTTTTGTTGCTCTTCAAAGGATAATCCTTGTTCTAAAAAGTATTTAAGGCTATCATGATCCGTTTTTACCTTGAAGTGTATGTAGTATTGCCAACATTTCCTTCTCATAAATAGCTTTGTGTAAAAACTTTCCCTTGATTGGACGACTTTCAAAAGCAATGGGTCTTTCATCTTGCATTAAAATAGCACCAATTCCATTTCCTGAAGCATTACATTCCACAATAAAGGTTTTTGTGAAGTCCGGTGTAGCTAAGACCGGTGCTTGGCACATTACCTCTTTAAGATGTTCGAAAGCTTTTGTTGCTTCTGGAGTCCATGAAAATGCATCTTTCTTCAATAATGTTGTTAGAGGTGCTACTATTCTCCCATAATTCTTAACAAACTTGTGATAATACCCTTTCAACCTGAGAAATCCTCACAAATGCTTTATGGATGTGGGGATTTTCCATTCCTTAATGGATTTAATTTTGCTAGGGTCTACCTTAACTCCTTCATGCGATACAATATGACCCAAATATTCCACCTCTTGCACTCCAAAGAAACATTTGGATCTTTTTGCATATAATTGTTTCTCCTCCAATAGTTGTAGCACCATGTGAACATGTTCAACATAGTCCTTCCAAGACTTGCTGTAGATTATTATATCACTAAAAAATACTAACACAAATTTTCTAAGGAAGGGTTTGAAAACGGAATTCATCAAACCTTGAAATGTAGAAGGTGCATTGGTAAGGCCAAAATGCATGACCAAAAATTCATAATGACCCTCATGAATTCTAAATGTTGTTTTCAGAATGTCTTTAGTCTTCATTCCGATTTGATGATATCCTGAGCGAAGATCCAACTTGGTGAAGTAAATTGATCCATGCAATTCATCTAGTAATTCATCAATGACAGGAATGGGAAACTTATCTTTAATAGTGAGCTTGTTGAGCTCCCTATAATCTAGACACATGCTGCATGATCCATCCTTCTTGTGCACCAATACTACTGGAGTAGAGAAAGAACTTTGACTAGGCTGAATTATACCAGCCTCTAGCATTTCTGCAACCATACGTTCAATTTCACTCTTTTGGGCATAGGGATATCTGTACGGCCTGATGTTTAGAGGAACACTTCCTGGAATCATATGAATAGCATGATCATGATCATGAATAGGTGGGAGACCTTTGGGGGTCTCAAATACCTTGGAATGATTGTCTAAGACTTTTTGGAGATATGGAGAAACAGATGATTTCAATGTGGAAACATCTAGCAAACATAATTGTGCAATTACACCTCTTTGTTCCTTTCTTAGAAGCTTGGTCATACTGTTGGAGCTGATTATCTTTCTCGGTTTCCCTACAATACCCCTTAATTTAACTTCCTTTCCTTCCGTAGAAAATTTAATGAAAAGTTCTTGAAAATTAAAAGCTATTGTACCCAAGGATTGTATCCATTGGACTCCTAGTACAACATCAACACCTCCCATTGGAATGGAAAGCATTGGGCTAGTCAATACATATTCTCCCATGGATAGCTTGATATTATGGCACTTTCTAGAGAAATTTATTGTTCCTCCATTTGCAACCATCACTTGACACTCTGATGCTGGATATAGGAAGCAATTCAATTCTTTTGCTACCTTACAATGAATAAAATTATGAGTACTTCTTGAATCAATCAACACTACTACCTTTTTCTTCTTGATTTGTCCTTATATCTTGATGGTTTGAGGAGTGGTAATTCCAGCCAATGCATTACAAGATATGGTCGGATTCATTTCTTCTTTATATAGGCTTTGTTCCTGGAGTATATCCTCTTCTTTTGACATTTCTTGCTCCTTTTCTTCTTCCTCTTCACAATCTATGCAGAATAATTTCTTCTCAGCACACTTATGAACTTTAGTGTATTTGCTATCACAACTGTAACAAAGCCATTTTGCTCTTTTTCCTTCCAATTGTTGTGGTGTTAACCTTATAGGTTGTGGAAGACTAGGTGCAGCAACACTTCCATGTTTATAGTTGTGAGTGGTATGCTTCCTGGTTGCCATAATTTTGCTTTCCATTTTTCTTGCTAACCTGAATGCCTTCTATAATGAATCAGGTTCCCAAAGGTGAACGTCATGTTGGATACTATCCTTTAATGTCCCGATGAACACATCAATCCTATGCTCCTCTGGAATATTTTTTACCCTTATGTTCAACTTTTGGAACTCTTTAATGTGCTCCATTATTGAACCCTTTTGTTAGAGACTTATCAATTGGCTAAAAAAAGTGTTGTTTTTTGTATCCTCATAATGTGCTGTCAATTCTTCTATAAAAATTGACCAAGTGATAATTTCTTTAAGAGAGAAAATCCATTGATACCATACAAACTGATTTTGTTCCAAATATAAAGTTGCAATACGTACCTTTTGTGTGTTTTGCACATTATTGAGATCGAAAAATTGCTCCACCTGTTATATCCATGTTGCAGGATCCTTGTCATCAAACTTCCTCATATCGATTTTTGGAATATGGTGGGTCTTCAATCTAAAATTAGAGTCTATGAAATCATGATTAACATTTCTTTTGTTCACATCATGAGTTTCCTTTACTACCCTTTCACCATTAGTAAGTATTTCTTGTAGAAAATTTGTCAAATCTGTCTTCAAATATGCCATGCCTATCTTCAAATTTGTGTTCAAATCTATCTTTAAATTTTCCATCTTAGCTTCCATGCCATTCATCTTAGATTCCACACCATTTATCTTAGCTTCTGTTAGCTTTTGTGAGAGTGACATTTGTTGCATTTGATCTTGCAATTTTGATATATCATGTAGCATTTCTTCCTCTTCTTCATGTGTCATGCTAGAGCTTTCAGGTTGCTTACTAGGTGTTTGCATTTTCTTTCCTCGGGGCATCAGTTACCGATAATAATTCTCTACTATGCCCTTTGAATTCCTTCAAAATAATTTTTCAAACCAATCTTAAGCAAAAATTTAAAAAAATCTACACACCTTTTTTCGCTTTGTAGGAGATCGATATTGTCTCTCATGTATCTCTATAATTTCAGATCATCTAGTTCTAAAAGTGTGATATACAGTAGCCCTCTATGTCCTCTTTCCAATGCCACTATTCTGATCCAAATTGGATTCTCCAAGGAAGAGTTATGCCAAATCTCCCACAGTGACATGATTATAGACTAGTTCAGTAGATCGAACTTTACGACGTGTCACATGTACCTGTTTTGACCTTTGGCTCTTAAAAATATTTATAAGAAACTATAGTCTGTCCTCTTTCTGTATCTTCTTATGAAATTTCAATCTGATGCTCAGAGAGAAAGTTATGACGATTTTCCTTAGGTCACCTGTATGGAATGTAATTAAGGAGTCTGCAAAAATACCAACTTCCTCAGATCATATCTCCACAAATATAGCGCTAAAAGCTCTAAAATTTAGATCTGAGGTTCAGTGCAAATTCTTCTCAAATGGGTTTTTTTTTTTCCGCTTCTAAAACATCACAGAAAAAAAGTTATAGCGAAAATTCGACAATGACCTATTTGTAGCAGCGAAACCCTAGAATCCAAAAGCTTTGATACCAAATGTTATGGCCTCTTCAAGGGGGAAACCTCCTTTACATTACACAAATGAATGATTATTTGATGATTCAAATGATCAAACCTCCTTTCTATATATAGGAGTCTAAGGAGCCACAATATAACCCAGCTGACCTAACAATAATAATATAAAGGCACAAAAATAACAATAGAGGGATTCTATGGGGCATAGTAATCATAATATGGGGACAATAGGGGCACAACAATATTAATAAGGGATACAACTACAATATTAATAAGGGATACAACTACAATATTAATGGGGTAATCAATAGTATTATAGGGACCTAACACTTGGTATATAGTGAACTTGTGTATACCTTTCTTTCTTCATTCTTGTTGTTTACCTGCTATACTGTGATCTTTCATCTGAGAGAGTTGCCATCAAGGAAATCACTTTTGTCATACCTATATCATAATGCCAACATCCTTCTGGCTAGGATATAAAAACATCACTTTTTAGATCTCCATTCAAGAAATTAGTTTTACATCCTTTTAATGGACTTTCCAACTATTTTGAGCTACCAATGCAAGTAGTGTCTAGATGGTAGCCCACTTTTTTTGGGGGGTGAAAGGTATCCTCATAGTCGACCCCTTATTTCTGTGAAAAACCTCTTACCAAAAGCTTGGTTTTGTGCTTTTTAAGTGAGCCATCAACTTTATACTTGTTCTTGTAGACCCACTTGCAACATGTTGGTTTGGTTCGCAATGGAGGATCAACCACCTTCCAGGTCCCATTATTTGTCAAGGTATCATACTCTTTTTGCATTTCTTCTTTCCGTTCGTCATGAGAAGTGACTTCTTTGAAGGAAGTTGGTTTAAAATATGAAGACAAATTTAGTTCACAATGATAAGAAACATCCATATCAACAAGTGAATCAAAATCGTCTACATCGCCTCCATTTTGTCTAGTTGAACTTCTTGTTCCAGTATTTCCAACCTCATTAGGATGAACACTTTCAAGTGTCCTTTTCAACCATTTTGGAGGACCTTTCTGAGATGGCCTAGGCTTCTCAATTGATCGAGTTAGGGATGAATCAAGATTTATTATGCCAATTATGTCAATCACGTCACTCAAAGTGTCATATGGATCAGTGGCTAGAGCTTCATGCGAGGGAAAAAGTTCTTTAAAAGAAGATTCCACTTATTGATCCAGTATAGGAATTCCCACTTCAATATGTGGAATCTCATTATCAAATTCTTGAAAATTCTTTGCATGTCTAAATATATCCAAGCAATTAAACTCTTGCTCAACATTTTCACCCTCAGAATATTCAAGAAAAACCACATATCTAGATACTAAAAACTTGTTATTAAATTCATGATAGAGGCGGTATGTTTTGAAGGTATTTCAATAACCCAAAAAGATACACTTATGACTCAGTGCACCAAGTTTGTTTCTTTTTTCCTTAGGTATTAAGGGAAAATAGGTGGAACCAAAGACCTAAAGACCCTGAGATGCTTTACCGAAGGAATGTGGCCATACCACAATTTATAAGGAATCTTGTTTCTAATAAAGATGGACACCTATTATTTATATACACAACACATAGAACTACGTCAGCCCAAAAAATCAGTTTAAATTTTTTGAAAAACATCATGGAACACACCATATTTAAGATTGTCCTGTTGATTCTTTCAGCTACTCCATTCTATTGGGGATTATAAGAAACAATTGTTTGATGACTGATCCCATGCTGGCAAAGATAGTTTTCAAATTTATTTGAAGTTTACTCTTTTCCATTATCAATGCGAATAGAGCCAATATTAGATTGTGCATAGTTTTCAATCCATGCATGAAAGTTCTTGAAAGTTTGAAAAACATCATATTTTTTCTTCAATAAATAAACCCAACACATTCTGCTATAGTCATCAATAAATGTCATCATATATTTATTTCTATTTGTAGAAGGAACAAGCATTGGGCCAAATAATTCTAAATGAATAAGTTGAATACGTTCAAGTTTTTTATGTGCTTTGGAATGTGAATAATGAAAATTTTGTTTGTTGTGCTTTCCTAAGATACACACATCACATTGCTTAAGTTTCCTAGGAATTGTAGGTAAACCGGTAACACCACTTTTCTTCAATATACGAAGGTTGTCATAATTCAAGTGTCCAAATCTAGAATTCCATAAAAGAATTCATGGAAATGTACCTTCATCATAATGAGAACTATATGAAAAGTTTTGTGCACGATTAGAGGTACCTTGCAACTTCATAAGTCTTTCTTCTTCTATACCCATCATGACAAGTGAGTGATCTGATGATTTTTTGACCATTAAACATATGAATGGAGTGTCTTTACTGGTGGGTGTGTACCAAAGACAACAATTTTCTCCTCCGCTCTCAGAGATATAAAACATCATGCAGGAGAAAGTGTGGAAGACCAGGTAGTTTGAGCTTGATGGCTTGAGTTTTGATTTGTTTGCAAAGTATGTTGCTCCATTAAAATTGTCAGTAAATTCTTCAAAAATATCTCTTCTAAAATTCATGTGGCAAGTTTCCCATGAATCAAGAAACTAATCATTTTTCCAAGAAGAAAGTGAAGCATTAAATAAGTCTTCAGTTACTCCAATATTGCAATGTGGCACAACACAGTGAGTGAATTCGAGTGCTTTACTTTTCGCTTTATCATTGGTTTTACCGTTCCTTTCATTTCTTTCCTGCTCAATTCTGTCCCAAGGAAACTTTCATGTGGATGCATCATGCCCATCTCTATTGCATTGCATGCAATGAATATTAGAGTTTTATCTTTGGAACTGTCTACCCGCCTGCCTCTAAAATTCCTTCTTCCTCTTCCTCTTCTGCCACCTCTTCCTCTAGAAGAATCTCGTGAATGATTATTCTCTCTGTGTGAAAGACACACAACTTCTTTGAAATACTGTGGAGTTGTCTTCTTCCCAAAATCCTTCTCTCTCTCAAAAAACTTCTTCTCAAGCGAGTGAAAGGTAATATTCTTGAGGTTTCCCTTGCTTGTAATGAATCGAGGTAATTTGAATAAGTAGGATATAGTGCCTTGACATAATCTATGAGAGGAATGTATCTTTCAACACCAGCTATTTTTATATCATGCATAATGGATCTTACCTCTGAGGCTAAATCAAGAGGGTCATCATTTTTCAATTCAAGACTCAAAAATTTAATCATCAATTAGACAAATTCAAGTTCAGAGTGTCAGTCATACAATTCCTTCAACTTATATAAGGCTTCAAAATAATTTGAAAATGGTGAAATATGGTGACTCACCTCTTCATTTACAAATGCTGCAATCAAGGCATAAGCCTTACTATTGTTATTTTCCTAAATGGAAATCTCCTTAGCTAAGGTGGGCTTTATAGGTTCATTATCTCCTTCTCCTACACAAACTCCTTTCCACAAATCATTGAAAATGAGAGTGTGTTTTATCTTCCTTGACCATTCAGGATAATTCCCTTTTCTAGAGAGAACTACTCCAACAATATATATCAATGAATGAATTTTAAACTCTTTGTATTGTGTAAAAAAAATGTACTTCTGGTAGTAATTTTGTAAAAAAATACAATTATGACATATATATACAATAGAGGTATTGTATGGGGGAGGGAGTATATGGGGGAGGATTATATGGGGGAAGGGGTATATGTGGGAGGGTTATATGTGGGATTGTATTACCATGGGAGGTATTATATGGCATAGGTTATATATTATATAACTGAGAGTTATATATATGACGGAGGAGGGTCAACGTATGATTGGTGTTTGCATTGTTTAACACAACAGAGGGAAGGTCGTATTAACTATGTGGGAGGAGGTAAGTAAAGAGTATGGAGGAGTCAGGAGTATGCGGTGGTATTGACCTACATAGGCCACTAAGGAGTCAGGTTCCATGGAGTGGTGTGATACCACACCACAATGTTGCAACACAGGGACTGTCGAGTGGTATAACTAGTATGACAGGACCTTGGGATTCAAATACATAGCCATGCTGGGAGGGAGGTTATGTCACTGGATAGCATACACTAGGCAAGAGGTTATTTATGGGAAATCAGTGCTTGTTTCACAGTTCTTCTGCCATAGCATTGGAGGTGTTATACAAGCGGAGGAGTCGGGAGGGTGATTCCACAATGGAGGTTAGTCACACTTTTGTTGTGACAATACATAAAGTGTAATCTAATATATAGTCATAGTGAAACCAATACACTGTTGATTTAGTGAATTTTATGAAGAATAATGCATCCCATATATGAATTCACCATATGTCGGCCCTGAGGAACACAACATATGAAGACATCCAACTTCCATGCTTTACAGTAAGACTACAGTCTTAAACAAAAATGAGGATTACGCATACCATATTAGCGATATTATCTTTCATTCCAGCAACAAATTACATAGGAAGAAATATTTTCCTCCAATGCAACAACAAATTACATAGACTCAATAACTCATATTTCAGTGTAGATCATCATCTTAATTTCTTTAGTTGGTGGTGTAATCCAAAACATGCAAAGCCATTCAAATCACTCTGTGGTATAAACTTTTTCACCAATAGATTAGCAGTTAATGTATAGAATGGAGTAATTGAAAAGGTGTCACTTATGAAAAATAGGGAAACCATAAGCAGGAGGGACATAGAGAGGGAGTTACAAGGGTAGGAAGGGAGCCAAACATAGAGGTTGGGACATATGATCAGATACCATGTTAGGCCAGGAGGTAAATCCTCAAATCAATTGTGATTTTCCATTAAGGTTGATCATAGATATATACATGGAGGGAGAGACTTTTAGGCTTCATCTCCAAGTGTCTCTTCATATTCCAATTCTACTTATTTTCTATTTACACTATTTTACATGGATTACCTAATCCCAAGTATTAGGTGTCAACACTATTGAATTTATCTTTTCCTTGAACACCCATTTGCATCCAACTCAAATATGTTCTGACAACTTTAAAATATTATTTCACAACAAATATCACATTTTACTTTTCAAAGATGCTATCTAATTTATCTTTTCCTTGAACACCCATTTGCATCTTGGTGTTTATCGATTAAGCACCCATACTTTGATATCATTCTTAGAAAGTGAAGCCATCTGCTTATACTTGCCCAATTCTATCACTCCTTGTTTTTCATGTTATTTTATAGCTATAGGGTCAATCTTGTAAGTAAAAAAATGAAATATATAGTTGAAATTAGATAAGATATAATTGTATATATCTAGTGGTCTTTTTTTCCAAGTTCACCTTCTCAAAGGCTAAGGTGGAGTTCCAACTTCCTCTTCTGAATTTTCTCTACACCTCCTCATTAATACTATCATGAAACTTTGGTTCATTATTTGGTTCAAATTTTCTAACCATTAGTGGTTTCTAAAAAGCTAAACAACTAGCTTCTTCTCACCTTGTTCTAGATTATACGACTATGGGACAAGACTTTAGTTTTCTTAAAACAACATTCTTATACTTAAATTTCTCATCTACATGATCCCAAAGCTTGTATGATTTCACTTCAGTGACATAATTAATGAAGATACATTTCACTACCTTATTATCCAACTTCAAAAAATTATCCTTCAGCACATGATCATAAAACTTGCCACCAAAATGTGAATATGCTAAATCTATGGCTTTCTTTCAATTAAAATGATGGCTTTCTTTTAGCTAAGACTCTAATATGGGTGTTATCCTGTAGAGTTTTTTTTAAAAGACTTATTTAGTAGGTAACATACAATAGAAATGGCTTCTATTTAATTTCTAATATTACTTGGATCCTCTAAGAATGCTCTAAAATCTCCCCATCAAATTTGTATTCATGTCTTCTAGTTCCCCTATCCTATTTCTAAACCAAAAGTTATTCCTTCATATAATAAGAAATTGATAGACATTACTTTACTAGCCAGGGAAAACATCTCACTAAAGCGTGTTTTCACAACTTCAAAATATTCATTCAAAACCAATATCACCTTGTACTTTTCAAACATGCTATTGAATTGATCTTTTCATTGAGCACCCATTTTCATCCAATTGAAATGTGTTTTAACAACTTCAAAATATTCTTTCACAACCAATATCACCTTCTACTTTTCAAATATGCTATTGAATTTGTCTTTTCCTTGAACACGCATTTGCATCTAGGGGTTTATCCATTAAGCAACCATACTTTGATATCATTCTTAGTAAAAAATGAAGTTGTCTCCTTATAAATGCACAATTCTAGTATTCCTTTTATTTCATATTTTTTTTATAGCTATAGGCCCACTTCTGCAATTTTAAAAATGAAATATACACTTGAAGTTGGATAAACTATAATTGTATATATCTGGTGGCCTTTTTATCCATGCTCACCTTCTCAAAGGCTAATATGGAGTTCCAATTTCCTCTTCTATTTTTTTTTAACCTCCTCCTCATTACTACAATCACAAAACTTTAGTTTATTGTCTAGTTCAAATTTTATAATATTTGGTTTGGTTGCTAAACAACTAAACAACTAGCTTCTTCTCACCCTGTTCTAGCGATGTAAATATGGGACAAGACTTGAGTTTTCTTAACACAATATTCTTATGCTTAATGTTCTCATCTACATGATCCCAAAGCTTTTATGATTTCACACAAACCACAAAATGAATGAAGATACATTTCACTACCTTATTATCCAACTTCAAAAATTTATCATTAGGAACACGATCATAAACATTTCAACTAAAATGTGAATATTCTAAATCAATGGCCTTGTTTTAATTAAAAAAAATATTTCTTTTAGTTAAGATCCTATTTGGGGAGTTCTCCTAATGAGATAGCATAAAAAACATATTGTGTAACATAAAATAAAAATTGTTAAAATCAATGGCAACAAATACACTACTCAGAGGGGGGTGAATACATAGTGTGGTCAAATTATATAAATTTTCACAAATTGTACTTTTAAATCACTTTAGAAATTTTTCATGGATTATAATCATAGGTTCAACATAACATAATCATCATCAAGAACATGAGAAACATGTACAAAAAGAACCAATTGATGGGCCTCCAAATTAGAAATAAATTAAGGCCCATCTGACCATCCTTTAGCAAATTAAACCTTTATTTTTGCATTAAATGACATATTTTCAACTTTAATATGTTCATTGGGAAGGTTTAGAGATAATTTCATATTTGTGCCTAATATTATTTATTTTTGTAGAATATTATGAGAATATTGGGTAGATTATGAAGCTTTGGAAGAGGAGATATTCTAGGGACTTACTCCCTACTATACGAGGATCAAGGTTGGATAATAAATGAAAAAAATATCGTGAAATTATTGAAAAATTGTGGAGCTTTAGTTATTGCAAAAATCTGGGAATGTTGTGCCTATCATTCAATGCAGATTCCTAGTGTTGGGAACCAAATCCACTATTTGAGGGATTTTGGAGGGGAAATCTTCCTCTTTTCAAGGATAATGCTTCCTCATCATTTTTTATAAGTAACAATTCTAATTTTCCATTAGAGGCATGTATTTCTTAGTCTTCTTGTGGAAAAAACTTGTATTTTTGCAGCTCCACTTTCATTACTAGCAGGGATGTACTTGAATTAATTCAAATAATGAAGATTGATGTCATTTTTAGATTTTAAAGCTTGGTCTCATTTATAGGAATTTGAGTATACTTGGTCTTGGCCATCCCAAGAGCCTTAAATCCCTTTTTTACATTTTTTCTTTATTATTTTCACTTCTTATTCGCATGCATCTCTTATTCTTGATTTTCCTAATTCTGCATTTATTACTAATGATCCTTTTGTTGTCGGATTGGGTTAAATGGTTGAAGTGAGTTATTTTAAATGATATTTATAGAATAAAAGCATGATTCATCTACATAATGTCTTTGAAAATTCATCTTCATCATTGAGTTACTTGGACTGGGTTACTAGTTCATGAATCTAGAATTTCTAAAAGTCCTTATAGCAAAATAATAGTAATTTTCCGCTATTTTTTAGAACATGTTAATAAGATTCATTTGAGTTTATTCCACTTGTATTATATCATAAAAAAAAAATTTAATTTAATAACAAAATTTACCCCATTTCATTTTCACTTTATTAGGTTAGGAATTTGATAGGTTAACTACCTCACTAGTTCTCGAATTTCTAGATTTTAAACTCTAAGTAGTTTTCTGCTATTATGTAGCACATGTGAACAAGGGTATTTTTGAGTGATTCCACTTGAAATGGAGACCTAAAACATCCTACTCAATAATTCTTTTTGTCCCATCCCATTTTCATTTTATTTAATTCGTCATTCAGTGAGTTATCTCCTCTTGTAGCTATTATGTCTTCTCATGTAGCAAATTTGTCCCTTCCTGTAGCAAACTTGTAACACCACTTTCATTCATTAGTTTTGATCCCCACTACAACTATGAATTAGTCTAGATGAATAATGATCCCAAAATATGATTTTATGATAAGAGGAAGCTCCTAAGACACTCCAACCCTTCCTTTTATTCAATCCAAAAACAAAGTAGACTTAGTTTCTTTATCACAAGTATGATGCAAGTAGGTTACTGGTTTACAAGCAAGTGTGAACTAGGTAGGTGGTACATGCAATTTTGATTAGTGGTTTGATGAATTATGCAAGATAAAATAGATTTATTTCTACAAGTATCTTAACTTTTGTCCTCTCATGAATTGATTAGTTAGCATTTACAAGTTGAGAAAGTAATATTTAGATTCTTGCAAATGGACTAATAATTCCATTTTTGCAATTAGTTTAGGCTTTGATTTCATGAAATTCACTCCATTACATCAGATTAACAAAATAAGGACACATGTATGCTACACATATAGATCTAATACCTCTTAATCTTGTACAAATGCCGAGTTGATAATTAAAGTTGTTAGCCTTGGGAGTTGCAACATTCTTGTTGTAATACTGGGGCTCATCACTTTTTGGTGCCATTGCTGGGGAGGTGTCAAAGCATGCATTGTTTTTTTCATTTTCATTAGGAATATTTAATTTGCATTAGGAATATTTCATTTCAAAAATATGAAATTTCAGTGCACTAGTATTCTTATTCAAAAGAAAAAATTAAGAATACTTCTCCAAAACCAACCCCTTCTACCTCCATTTGATCACATGGTGCAGTAAGAACCACACCACCATCCACTTTTGCAGGTAAAATAAGAGGATGTGATAGAGAAGGTAGAAGAAATGGATGGAGATGATGACAATGAAGAAGATCTGCTTGGATTTCACATTTAAGATATTGATGTCAGTGTGCATATGAAGAACATCTGTCCATCATTCCTTCCACACTTCCATGGTATGAGGTCAGAGGATCCAAAACCTTTCTCTTTGAATTTGAAATTGTTTGTAAATCTTATGGTTATTTATTAAACACTCAAAAATTGAGATTGTTTCCAACAATATTAAAGGATAGATCTCTTCAATGGTTCATGAGTTTAGGGACTAATTCAATAATATCATGGAATGATATGCGAAAAATATAAATATCATGATATTAAAGAAGAAATGTTTACAATGAAGCATAAAGAATATGAGAGCCTTGAGGATCTATTATATAGGTTCATCTATAATGTTAAGAGGGAAAAATTAGAAAATTTAAGATCTGACACACTAAAAACCATCTTACATAGAAAAATTACGAATGAGTGCATTTATCTCCTTGATCTCATGACTAAAGGTGATGTATACCAATTATCATTTGAGGAAATTTTTAAACATGCAAACCCATATCAAGAGGAAGGGAAAGAGTAAGTAAATCAGTATCAAGATCGGTAAGTGAAGCTAAACTTGGAAATTTGTTTGATGAGTTTAAAACATAAATTCTTAGAAATCTAAGCGAACAACTAGAAATGTTAAGAATGCAGGATGAGGCAAATAACATTTTGATATTTGTGTTTTCCATGTAGAATTACATGATATTAAATATTTCCCATCATTACCAAGGTTGAAGGAAGCTTATGAAGAGGAAAATGGAGCAAGTCGATCACCAAAGCAGCTATGTTATGTAGCTCCAAGAGGACCATGAAAACCTAGTCATCCTAAAGGTGATGTACATCAATTATCATTTGAAGAAATTTTTGAAACATGGAAATGCATATCAAGAGGAAGGGAAAGAGTAAGTAAATCAACATAAACACCGGTAAGTCAACCTAAACTTGGAAATTTGTTTGATGACTTTAAAACATAAATTCTTAGCAATCTAAGTGAACAAGTAGAAGTGCTAAGAATACAAGATGAGGAAACATATCATGTTGATATTTGTGTTTTCCATGAAGAATTACATGCTATTAAATATTTCCCATCATTACCAAGGTTGAAGGAAGTTTACGAAGAGGAAAATGGAGCAAGTCAATCACCAAAGGAACTATGCTATGTACTATGTAGCTCCAATAAGACCATGGCAACATATTCAACCTAGTATGATGCAAGAACGTCATTCAAAATTTCAAGGTTATGCACATCCATCTCAAAGTAATTGGAACACACCCTTTCCTTGGCAACATTGGTCATTTCAACCCCAAAACCAAACTTGGCAACAAGGTTGGAAATAACCTTATAGGAGAAATCCACAATGTCCTCCATATTCTCCTCAATATCCTCCATATCCAACTCCATGTTATCCCTACCATCCACATCCACTAGAACCCAAACCCAAACCACATCCATCTCAAAGGTCCACTTCCACTCAACTACATATACCACCATTTCCAAACCCACACAAGGTAGTAGCTCAACCCACTTACAATTTTGAGGTGCAACACTTCTTAACATCTCCTCTTGATCTCAATGATATTATTATTAGCTCAGGAAGAGTATTGAAAAAAAGAGATTCTCTTAATGTCATTTAAGGAAAAAATTTGGAAAAAGAAGACTCAAATGAGAAGACCAAAGAATCATGGGCTGCACTTAATGAAGAGTAAAGGTCAGAATGAGAGATTGAGAAAGTTCCCTCATTTTTACCATCAAATCATTCACGCGTTCAAGAGAACAATAAAAAAAGAGGAAGATTTGAATTTCATGGTATAAAAAGATAAGAATAATGATACAGATGAGAAAGCAAACTAAGGCCATCAAATTTATATTGAGGTTTGGTCCTAGAAAATCAACAAGTTGGAGCATCACTCTCTTCTTCAATAGTGCTTGATATCATCAAAGTGAAAACGCGGGTCTCTAAAATTCAGGTACATGTAAAACCATATATTTCAATCCTAAACATGAGTTTATATTTCATCTTGATGTGCACATGGCTCGATTGATGTATTCCTATACTTGAAAGGGATTTTGTTTTTCAAGTAGAGTAGGATAGAAAAATAAATAAATAAATCGGAAATAAGAGGGAAAAAATAAAATCTCAGGTGAAAACATATTTTAAGGTGCCTAAGATTGGATCTTGATTTAAAACCTCCATGTGGTGGTCGATGGGTTGGAAAAAAATAGAAAAAAAAAGATCCTAGGTGAAAACCTCTTCCGATGCACCTCGGCAGACGTACTAGTTGAAACCTCATTGAGGAAACTAGTAGGCCTAAAGAAAAAAATGAAAAAAAGAGAGAAAAAAAAGGGAAAAAAGATGAAATAAAAAAATTTTGTTTCTCCAGTTGCATATAAGTTCTTGTATGCATGTACTCCTCCACCTTCATAAGAAAAAGAAATAGGTCAGCGCCACAAAAAGAGAAAAAAGAAAGAAATGAGCAATGAGGCAATGAAAACATAAAAAGTAATCAAACTTGGGCTTCTTACCTTCTATGAAAATTTCCCAAGAATGACCAAGGACATGTAAATCCATCACCCTCATCCATTTACATGACATTTCCCATCATTTCCAAGCCTTTCTCATGCATTTTTCCTTGCTGTCCTAAAATGCTACAGGAGGGATTTGTTTTGCTACAGGAGGTCAAAATACATAGAGTATAAAATTGTTTTTATCATATCTTGAAAATCATGCATCCATCGGCCAATATTTTTCATGGGGAGATACATATGGATGATGGTAACATGCTCAAGAAATTTCAGAAAATTCCAGTGCACACATTTTGAGAAATCGACCTCCATCACCTAACGATTTTTAATTTTTCTTGAGATTCGTGCATCCATTGGAAAATATTTTTTTGGGGAGGTGCATAGGAATGATGGAAACATGCTCAAAAATTCAATCCAATCTATTGTTTGATAGATATGGGTAAAATAATTTTGCTACATGAGGTTGTCTTGAAACACTATAGGCAAGACCAAAATTGCTATAGGATGTAGATCTGATTGGAGGAAAGGGTAAAAAGGTCATGTATTCTCTAGGGAAGGTTGAGAGAGGTAACCCAACCCAACTTTCATCACCCATACACTTCATCTTCAAATTCCACTCTACCATACATAAAAAAACATAGAAAAAACTTTGCTTTCAATTTTTTCCACCACCTACACCACCTCCTCATGATTTTACTCCTCTCCTTGTACCTTTTCTGACTTTCGCTCAACCCCACATGCAATATAAGGTTTGAAAGAAGAATTAAGTGATTTCTACAAGATGGAAATTCCTCCTGTAACAGTTTGTATAGTCACATCAAAACTCAACATCAATTTTTTTTTCAATCACAAAGTAGAATATCTAGTGACCTTGAGCATCATGAAGCCATTTCTAAAGTTGAGAAGGGGTAGACCCTCCTTAGAAATAAGTCCATCCAATCTGCCAACAAAATATTGGACACTGGAAATAGACTTGCATGCAACAACCTTATCAACCAAAGAATCATGAAGGTATGAAAATTTGTGCAGAAGCAAGCAAAGGAAATTAGCACCTCCAGAGATACACAGATCTATCAGCAACTCATCAACAATATGTATGCCTCTCCAGCAACCATTAGGTAGGTACATCTATGCAATATTCTTCACCTCTTCTCTAAAGTGTGTTATGGTTAGAAATTTGTTTTCAATGTATAATAGATGAGGTTTTATAAGATAAGGATGGGTTAGTAGTCTCAGTGACCCTCAACCAGTTAAGTGCACCTAACTCCCTCACTCATGCAACATGGAGAAGCCAAATTAAGAAGGGTAATTGTTAGAGATAACCATGGAGAAGACAAGAATCTGAATGATCAACATTGAATGCATTACTACTCACAATGATATACATTTTATAATACATTGGAGTGACCGTTGGATTCCATATTCCAAGGTCTCTTGGACTCCCTTTGACTATTTATCTTCCACATAATAACCCTCCAACATTCCCCCACTTAATCTGAAGGGGTATGTATGAGTCCAATAAGAGAGATATAATACAAAATTTACAAAAATGCATGGAAGCACTAGGCTGAATGTGCTCTCTAAAATGTTGGAATAAGGTGGTGGTTTAAGGATGACCACCTACAATGGAACACTTAGTACCATTCCCATAACTCTTCCAGATCTAGAAACAATTAGAAGTATTCTACTAGAGGAAGTGTCGATAATTCTTTGGAGAGGGAGACTTTCAACCTAGAAAAATGAGGTCTATAACCTGGGGTAGTTTAAGGATAACCACCAACTCTGGAATGCATAATGGAATTCTTGGAACTCTTCCAGAACTGGCAAGAAGTTGAAGTCTTCTACTAGAGGAAGTGTCCCTAATTATTTGAAGAGGGAGAAGCTCAACCTGAAGAGGGAGGGCTCAACCCTATGTAAATGGTTTAAGGCTCACCACCAACCAATGGAATTATAAGGGGCATCTTTGTCTCTGGCTATAACTCTAAATATGGTTGATAGGTTGTGGCTGACGATCACTTGATGTGCCTTTAAAAATTATATATGACCATCACTTCCCCACTTGCCAGATACAAGGTGAGAAGATGAAGAGATCTTGACTCCAAGACTTTTCAATATTCAAGAACAAATCTTGTTGTATGAGAGAAATATATTCTTGGTTGTTGAAGCCTATTGCCAAGAAGTGATCCATCCAAGATGAATCTTTGTTCTTGTAGGACACTTGTTTTTGAAGCATATGTGTGAATAATGAGTATGCTGACCAAAATGATTGCATGAATGAAGATCAAAAGAGTGATATTTCACATGGCCAACTCGGTTAAAATGTTGTTTTATGACATTTTGTTGTTGTTGCTGTTGAAGAGGAGTAGAATTTGGAATGGCTGAAGGTGAACTTTCATGAAGGAATCCAACACTCTAAAACTATATTGGCTTTGAGTAATCTAGAATATGAAGGGACACATCCTTGTCATATCCAACACCATTTTTGTGCTTGTTGTTGACAAGCTCTTCCCAATGTTTGATGATGGGCTTGGGGAGTGCAGGCTGAATTTATGCGTCTACACGTAACTCTACTGCTTGATTGGGTATTGGATCTGAATCAACTACAACATTGTTGACTTGCTGCTTATGGGAGTCTAACTCAATGTTCTGAAGAGGTTCATAATGATGACTACCTTGTTGTAGCTCCTCTTTATGTAACTATGACTCAAGACCTAACTGGATTTCCATCTTATTTCATTAAGATTTTGAACAAAATAGAGGATGGGAAGGTACGGGTAAATGATAAGCCAACCCATACTTATCCTTTACTAAAGCATTGCAAGGTTGGAGCAACTAGGAAGGGTGTGGGAGTAGAAAAATATCAAATATGCTTGACAGAGAATACAAATATCCTTGAAGAATTGGTCCAATTAAGGCATAAGATGGAACACTTCATGGGATATTCTAATTATGCATAATATGAGATGGAGAATGATATCTCTAAAACACCTCTTAAGGTTATGGAGTTTCTAGCAGATATATTAGAGAATATATCAAATTTAGTTGCTAAGCAATAGGTCAGTTTTGCAATGTGAAGGGGGACACAGAATCAACATTACAACAACTCACTTACGCTAAGCGTTACTCAAGTTAGTACTAAAGTAGGACTAGGGAAGTTTGGCTAAAATGGGACCTAGGCATTTTGGTTGGTGGCCAAATTAGGAAATGGTCAAGCATAAATGGTTGACTTGACAAGCTAAGAAAATGTTAGAAAACCTAGCATTGAAGTCAGAGTAATATTCGCAAAGTTGCAAAGTGTCAGGTTTGAAGAAGGCCAAGCCATGTTTGAATAATTCTACAGAACAATTTGGTTTTTAAGGAGGCCACAAAAACAACAGCTCATATTTGAGCACGACGGGAATGCACCTGCAACTTTGATACCATGTTAGAGATAACCATGGCAAAGACAAGAATCTGAATGATCGGAATTGAATGCATTTATACCCA